>ML788940.1:121028-152107 GCA_009831015.1 Picea engelmannii | reverse complement strand
TTGATAAGCTGAATCAACCGGACTTAACGGCATAACGTTGCCGAAACGAACATGATCTCCAGGATCAGGGACTATCCAAGGGTCAACATACACAGGAAGTTCATGAGGTACAGTAGAGATCATATTAATGGAAGCAACTGACGGGCTCGGAATATTGGGTGGTGGTGGTATGGGGAAAGTACCCATTAACGACGAGTCTTTTAAAAGACCGACACCAACATTCTCGTAACCCAGAGGGGTGTTGGGTATGAACGACACGTTTCCCGTGCGAGTATCGGCATTAAAGAAGGCAAGTTGGTCGACCGTAACCACTTTTCCCTGGTGAGGAAATCGTAAGACACGGAAAAGGGTTGACACGACAACACGCATAGAATCGACCCAACTTCGACCAAGTAGAAGATTATAATCTAGGGGAGTATCAAAAACTTCCACTTCCACCTGGACGGTCTTACCTTCCAAGGTAACAGGCAACGCAGGTAGAACACCATAAGGTTTAAAACCAGAGCCATTGAAGGATCGCAAAGTGTTTTGTGATTCATTTAACAGGGGAGAGCCAATGGCTTTCCAACAAGAAAAAGACATTACGCACATAGAGGCACCCTCGTCAACAACAGTCCGACAAATACTCTTGTCGGAGACCACAACCTGGATTTGAAACGCAATTTGTGCGGGTAACCTTGGAATATGATCATCCAAGTTAAAGACTATCAAATTCTCATCTGTTGGATCAATACCACCTATGTCTTTCAACAGCGCCCTGCGTTGTGCAGGACAAGACTGAAGGACTTCTAGGGCAGACATCGCTGACGGTGCTTGGGCCAGATCTTCGACAATGCTATAGTTTTGGGCTGCCCGAGCATGAGGATTGAATGTCGATTTCTTCACGACACCTTTCGGGGGTGGTCTTATAACTGTATCAAGGTTCGGTTGTTCGAGATGAAGAGGATCGTTCGTAGGTGGATTGGGTGGAGAGGGTTGTACCAAATCAGGAGGTAAGTCGTCAACCTTCTCCTTAGAAGGAGTATAGTTTTTAGCTCTAGTGGTGAGCGCAACATTGTTTTTCTTGGAATCACTGGTGCACATCAAAACAAAAGAAGATGTAGAGGTAGAAGGTTGGTCATGAATGACCAACGAAGCCTGTTGTTGAGACGGGAAGGGTTGAGACAAGACTGTCGGTGTAGAGGGCTTGGGTGTTCCTTGAAGGAACTTGTTAACCTCGGCACGTCTCGGACAATTCTTCGTGTAGTGATCGTCACCACAGATAACGCAAGGATAGCATGGTTTGCGCTTATCCCGGTCATCAACAGGAGGAGATTTGGCTTGCTCATTCGGATTATTGTTTTTACCCTCCTTATTCTTGCCTCTCCCTTTTCTAGACTTATTCTTACCGACCGGTGTAGATTGAACAACGTTCACTTCCGAGGTTTTATCGGTGGGAGGAGTAGGAGACGAAGCACTTTGTACATTAGAAGAATTGGATTTCGGGGTCGTAGTTGAAATGGAATGGGAGTGGGTGTGAGTGGAACCAATCACACCATCAGCTGCATGCGAGGCAGTCAAAGCAGTAGAAGTCGTAGAAGTACCAGGACGAGGCAAATCAGGTAGTAAATCATACAATGTTCCCGTTTGCGAATAAACAAGATCAAGATATTGAGCACGACTAATAGCCTGCTCTTCTGTAACAACACCTCCCATAGAAATGTCTTTGCCAATTTTGTTTACAAAAGACTTGGTAAACCACTCTGCCAGTAACTAATCAGGAAGCTCAAGTTTAATGAGACATCTCCTTCGTCGCCACTCATGAATATGATCGGATATATGAGTGCCCGAGCTTTGTTTGAAGGAGGTTAAAATCTCGGTTCCGGTATTGTATCGAATCGGTAACTGGTAGTGTGTTAGAAAAGCCATTACAAGGGTGTTGAAATCGGAAAAGAAACCTCATGGTAATTCAATGTACCACTTCGCAGCAGCACCCGTAAGAGTCCATTGAAAAAGACGCAATCGAATGGAGTCGTCCATCAACGAGTTGGACGAACACCACAAATGGAAAGTCATGACATGATTATTTGGGTCCTCTCCCACCTTCCCATTGAATTTTGGAATGTCCGATGGAAGCTTTGTAGGAATAGCAGGCCATTGGGGAGAGTGACGAATAGGATCATTAAGAATCCTAGACAAATCGGGCAGATCCAGAGTAGCAAGAAAAGGAAATTGTCGATTCACTTGTGGATACTGGTGACTTTGGGGCGGAAGCCCTGTCGGTAAACCAGTGGGACTGTATGCAGTCTTCCCCCAGAGGGAAGATCCTGGTTGATTTGGTGGTGGTTGGATTGGATAGTAACCCCAAGGATTTTGACCTTGAGCTTGAGTAGTGACCTGAGGTTGAGTAGTCTGACCTAAACCCCAAATAGGATTAGTCACACCTGGATACAGTTGGTTTGTAGTAGGGACAGCTTGCTACCCCCTAGCATTTTGAGGAAAGTTCTGCATAAGTTGATTCCAATACTGGGCCAATGCAGGAGGTATGTTTTGTCCTAAAGGTGAGGTTGGTCCCCCTATCAAAGGGGCAGTTCCACCCGGAAGTTGTGTACCAACCGTAGGTTGTGCAGTAACTGCGTGATGTCCGGGAAAAGGAAAAGGAAACGTACTACCCTGTCCACCAACAGGATTGTGCAAGTTTTGTGCAACAATCGTGATAAGGCTACTAGGATTAGGATTGCCAGTAGGAAAGAGAGGGAGTGTCAAGATGAAACCAGGAATAGGATGCCCCCTAGGAAACTGAGGACCACCTGGAGAACCAACTGAAGTTTGTGGAGGTGTCGGATGGGGCACACTCAACAAAGGATTCAGCGCATGGTAACCAGGAGGTAAATTCGGGTTAACCTCGGGAGTACGTTGGGTATTAATAGGGGAAAGAGTAGTGGTAGGAATGCCGGTTTGGACACTCGTAGTATTTGCGAGATGGGCCATCTCAAGAGGGAGAACAAAACGATAAGTGGTAGTCTCAGGTGTAGTCTCTGGTTCAGGAGACACAGGAGGGTTGATTTCATAGACAGGGGATGACTCAGTACCAAACAAGACTCGTCGGAAATCACCCGACCAAAAAGGATCTTGGCCTACTACACCGTGAGAAGGCCCAACAGTTGATTCAGAGGATGTAACAAAAGTTTCTTCAGAAGGATTTATTCGTCCAACAGGTCGTTCACCACGACGAATGTGATAATCCTCTATAGTATTGGTGATTCGAAAATCAGCAAGAGGATCAGCGGATGCTACTTGTGGAGGTGGTGTAAAAACTTATGGGACGTCACTTATGTCCACGTGAGGTAGAGTAACAAGGGGAATTTCACCTGGACGAGGAGAATCCTCAGGGGTACCCTCAGGTGTTGTCGTAGGCAAAGGTTCTGAAGCTTCCGGATGTTCCGGAGACAAACCTTGCATCCTACATGAACGTCGTGGGGGAGAAATTGTAAACAAGTAACCAACTCCCCAACGAAAATCCTATGGCCAACTACGAGAAAAGAACAACACACCCTAGTAAACAAAATCTAGAAGCAATCACCAAGCAAACAATACCTTCCAATATCGAAGCCACTAGTTGGTGATGAAATCCAACGTCACAACAACAAGACTAGAAGGGGCGGGGCTAAGGTGGAAAAGTTACGTTGACGACCTGCTTAACAGACTTACGCCCTGGTGCAAACTCCCACACATAATTGTGGGTATACCCTCCAAGGAGCCCGAGTGAGTTTGATCAACGTCGATTCCAGGTACCGTGAAGACTTTCCCCTCCACAGTCACCTTGGGTAAGAACCTAGAGAGATAAGCCACTAAGGTCACCACAAACAATAGTACAACCTGGGGAAACAGTCGTCAGTCCGATCCACACGCAAAGGCAGGGTATCTATCCCGAAATCAACTCAAAGGCTTCCACTCATAATTGTGGGTATACCTCGGAGTGACCCTCGTAATACGTGCAATCTCTACACCGATGTCAACAAAGCAGGCTTAGTAACTCTGTCGACACCAATGCGACCTAATGCTTGACCCTTGTGTTAGAAGGGCTTCCCAGGACAATATGCTGCCAATGGAATTTTACACTCCCTAACTCAAGATGCTATTGTTTGTTTTTGAGCTTTTGGAGAGTGTGTCTCTCTTCCTACTCCAAAGCACTAGCCTAGCTAAATGTTGGTGTAAAAGAGCCCTAGAAAAGAGTTACTAGATCGATTTTAATATTACGTAATGTTTTTACAGGCTGTTGTTTACTCAAAGGCAATGGAAATGAAACTCATGATGTGTAACTCTGACCCAAATAATGCAAGGATATGATGAAATATAATTCTTTTCATTCGATGAATCCTAGTTATGGGAGAGAGAGAATAATTTCTGAATCAATATCAATACTACAATGCAAATATAATGCTCAATTTCCTTTCAGATGTCAATGCAAACAATCACATATCAATGAGCAAGTTCCATATGTCTTTTTCAAAACTTCAATACTCTTTAAAACTTTGATTTTCAATATTCTCGCAAAAAGCAAAAACAAAACTTGAAAGAAAACATGAAGTTCACTTTCCAAGCAGAACTCTAAATAATGAGAAAAGAAAACCCAAATTATAAAGATCCAAACAAACAACTCAATCCAATACTTTCAATGAAAGCAAAAACAAAAGCAAACCAAGGAGCTCCTCAATGTAAATGAAAAATTGGTCCTTTCAAACCAAAAAGTACAAGAGAAACACCAAACACTCAACTCTCAACCAATCCCTAGTTCTCAGCCAGTCAGATACACTCAATTCCAGAAGTAAGAGAGAATGAAAATGCCAACAAGAGCTAAGAAATGAAAGTCAAGCTTCAAAGGCAAGAAAACACCTAGAAAACCTAGATCAGTTCCAGCAAGCAAATTATAGAAAAAGGTATGTAAGTCACTGAATCAACAAGCCAAAGAGGTCTAAATCAACATATATGAGCTATTGACAGAGTCAAAACTTGAATTCAAAAATTTCAAAAAAAACTGTTCGCAGGCCAGTGTGGAACACAGTGCGAGAAACTAGAGTTCTCGCAGGCCACTTTGATGCAGCATGCGAACTATCCACATTGAAATGTATATGCAGAGTGCGAACTGTCAAGGTTCTCGCAGGCTACAAATGGGCACAGTGCGAGAATCCCTGAAACTAATGAAAATTTTGAAAAAGCAAGTAAAAATCAATCTGGCTTATGGACCCAGAAGGTCTCTCAGGGTATCTTGAGGACTCAGAGACAGACAAACCAAAAGAAAAATGCAAGCAAAGCAAATGGCCACAGAAAGTTCAAAAACCAAAAATAAAAAAGGAATAGATCCCCAGTGGAGTCGCCAATTTTGTTATGGGATAAATCCGTAGGTGCGGACACTAACCAATCTCCCTAGATCCACCTGGTATCTAGAACAAAACAGGACATAATACTACTCTTTCCCTAGATCTAGCCTATTGAATAAACTAAGAGATAAGGGTTATGGACATACCTTATGAACGCTCTCCTTAGATCTCTGTTGTTCCAAGCTTCGCTCCAATTCTCTCATCCCGTCCGGATCACAACAAAACGAACCAATCGAAGTAAAGGCAAATTAACTTATTCAATGACTAGTCTATACATATGATCAAGGAATTATGTAATAAAGTGACATCATCTTTATGGGAAAGGGACATATTGCTGTATTAAATTAATTGAGAGTGAAACTTACAACCTGAGCCTTGATGTCATAGGTCTCCTTTCGATGGCTTCTAGCTCTGACACACACACTTTCTCATGCATGAAGAAAATCAACTACTTGTGATGACCTTGCTATTGTCTCTTGCTGCTGTAGCATCAGTCCTCCATACCATCTTGCACTGATTCTCTAATCAATCTCTTGTTGACTTGTTGCTTGCTCAACTTAACCCTTTCCATGAGCAATCTCCTCAATATATAGGAGAGGATAGTTTAGTTACTTGGATAGGGAATGATCCCAAGATATCTGGAATGCCAGTACTTGAATAACCACTTGAAAGCCAACTCACCCTTCTAGAAGATTCCCTTCTAGAAGATTCAAGATCTTTATCTTTTTCTCCTTTAAGAGCATGTTCGCACCCTAACCATGAGTACAGTGTGAGAAGTTCGCACCCCAGCTTAAAGCAGCCTGCAAGAAACAGGCATTCTCGCAGGTGAATATATAAGCAGCCTGTGAACATGTTTCAAAATGTGAATTCTGGAAGAAGATAACTGTAACTTTTCTCAGGAAAGTATTCTTGGTAAAGAGCTTGATTTTCCATCATCATGATATCATCATGACATCATCACAATGACCAAATTTGTGGATAACACTCTCAGGTCTCTTTCCCCCTCTTCTTCAAGAGATATCACCTTATTTAAATAGACAATAGCATCAAAATGAACTAAGGAGGTCGAATCCTATCTCCTCCATTGGATTCTAAGCCTTGGAGATAGGTGGCAACAATCAAAGAGATGAAAATCCAACAAACTGCTAATTTTCAGGAATTTGTTGGAAGTCATTAATAAAATGTCTCCACCTCATTGCATGAGGCCTTTGATGGAGATAAATCTTAGGTGCAGGTGTCCCTTGACATCTAACTGATCCTTGAGAAGCTATTCGAATCCACCTTGACAGGTGGCAACCTTCCAACAAGGAAAATATCAAAATTCGTGACCACTACAGGAAATTAGGTAGCGTCGTTGTGCAGAGTGGGTAGCGCCACTTCTATATCCAATATATCTCAAACCATAACACATTTTTAAACACTGAGAGATGTTTTTGTTATTTGGAATGCTTTGAACAAAAACCTCCTCCATTTTCCAAAAATACCTTCTCAATTGCTCACAATCAATGTTTTAAGTTAATGACTCAAAACTGGTAAAATAACTCTTCACAATTCGTTTTCTTCCAGAAATATTAGGTAGCACCTGTAGGTAGCGCCACTTATGCTGCATCTGTGTGTAGATTAGGTAGCATTTCCAAAAATTAATCGCCTTCAATCTCGAAAGTGTGCAGAGAAATTTGTGGTCTTTCATGATGAAAAAACCATATTAATTAAGTTCCTTGATTGTACAATGGGTAGTGCCTTTTTACCACTGGGGAAACTAGCACTTAGCAAAAACCCAAAAATTTGATAGTTAGGCCTCTTCTAGCTACAAATTCTTGTGCTAACAAAAGGAAGAAGTAAAATTGGCCCGAAAGCAAGGTCAAAGGGGCAGAGTTAGAATTCAAAATAGAGGAAAAGAAATTTCCCAAGATAGAGTATAGAAGCCAAAGGTTGAAGAAAATAAACCTCATAACCACCCAAAAACTAGGGGAGGAAGCTCACAAGTAGGACATTATGATGATAGGAACTATTTTCCTCGATCAAGAGGAAGAGGAAGAGGCAGAGGTGGTGAAATAAAGTGTTTTGTCTGTGGAAAGATCAGACATAATTATTTTGAATGTCCTGATAGAAAAAGAAATGGAGGAGGAAAATCTCACATTTCATAAGCGCAAAGGCGATGTGTTGAGGCAGAAGATGTAGAAGGTGGAAGATCCTTAATGATGAAAAAAATTCTCTTGAAGCCAGAGAAGAATATAGAGAGTCCATTCCAAAGGAATAGTTTGTTCAGAACTGCTTGCAAGACCAAGGATAGGGTATGCAAGGTGATTGTGGACAGTGGAAGCACAAATAATCTAGTATCCACAAAAATGGTGGAGAAGATGGAATTGGAAATAGTTGCACAACCGAGCCCATACAAGGTTTCGTAGTTGCAGAAAGGACATCATGTAATAGTCACTAAACAATGTTTAGTTTAATTTATTATAGGGTGATATAGATATGATATCTTATGTGATGTTAATCCCATGGATGTCTGTCATTTTTTGTTGGGGAGACCGTGGCAATATGACAAGAATGTTGTTCATGATGGGATAAAGAACATGTACACCTTGGAGAAGAATGGTAGGACGCATATGTTGCTGCCAATTGAAGACAAGAAGCTGAAAGAAGAAACAAGCAATACTATACTTCTCATGAGTGGGAGGGAACTTCTGGATGAAGTCAAGAAAGAAAAAGACATGCAGTTTTTTGTGGTGAGAAAACCTAGAGTCATCTTGACCAGTACTTCGATAGATGATCTACCTAAGGAAATTCAGGAACTGCTGGAATAATTTTTTGATATAGTGGTGGATGATTTACCTTTTTCGTTTCCACCCATCAAAAGTATAATCCATTGCATTGACCTTATACCAGGAGCGAGTTTACCAAAAAAAATAGCATACAAATTGATGCCGCAGGAGAATGAAGAGGTCAAGAAGAAATTCCAGGATTTGATGGACAAAGGGTTGATTAGAGAAAGATTGTGTCCATGCGCTATACCAACATTGTTAAGTCCGAAGAAGGATGGTGTATGGATAATGTGTACATACTCGAGGACTATAAACAAAATCACCATCAAGTACAGATTTCCTTTACCCAGGATGGATGACTTGATGGATTTCTTGAGTGGAGCAAAGTTTTTTTCAAAAATTGATTTTAAAAGTGGATATCATCAGATTAGAATGAGGGAAGGTGATGAATGGAATACAACATTCAAGATAAATGAAGGGTTGTCTGAATGAATTGTCATGCCATTTGGTTTGACGAATGTGCCAAGTAATTTTATGAGATTAATGAACGAAGTCTTGAAATATTTCATTGGAAAGTTTGTAATTGTGTATCTTGATGATATACTGATCTTCAATAAGATTGAGGAAGAAAATTTGAGACACCTAACTCTAGTGATGAGGAGGTTGCAGCAAGAGAAGTTGTTGATAAATCTGAAGAAGTCATCTTTCATGAAGACATAACTCATTTATTTTGGTTTTGTGATCTCCTCGAATGAGTTGAAGATGGATCCTCAGAAAGTAAAAGTGATCAAAGAATGGCTATCACCAAGGAATATCTTTGAATTCAGAAGCTTCCATGGATTAGCCAGTTTTTACAGGAAGTTCATCAGAACTTTTAGTGGGATTAGTGCACCAATGATGGACATATTCAAGAAAATACATAAATCTTTTCATTGGAAAGAGGAAGTAGAGAAAAGTTTCAAGTTGTTAAAGGAGAAGATAAATGGACAACTAGTTCTGGTTTTGCCAGATTTTAGTAAGACATTTCAAGTGAGATGTGACGCGAGTGGATTTGTAGTTGGAGGAGTCTTAAGTCAAGACAATAGACCAGTTGCATACTTTAGTGAGAAACTGAATGAGGCCAAAATGAAATATTCCACGTATGATAAAGAGTTTTATGCAATCATGCAGGCATTGAAGAAATGGAGGCACTACTTGGTTCTGAAAGAGTTCATTTTGTACAGTGACAACCATGCTTTACAATTCGTAACGAGATAGGAGAAACTGAACTTGGAATAGGAAAAATGGGTTGAATTTATGAAGAACTTTACTTTTGTAATAAAACACATTTTTGGATCTGCTAACAAGGTTGTTGATACATTGAGCATGAAATGTTTCATTTTGTAGGAGTTTCGTGTGAAGACCTTAGGTTTTGATAGCCTTAATGACATGTACAAGGATGATTCATATTTCAAGGATGCTTATGAAGCATGTGAGAATCCTTTTCTGAGAGACAAAAGCCAATGGATTGAATACTTAATTCAGGATGGATTATTATTCAAAATAAATCAGTTGTGTATCCCAAAGAGTTCTATGAGAGAGAATCTTCTAAAGGAAAAACAATGTGGAGGATTGGTTGGACATTTCAGCCATGAAAAAATGTTCACACAAAAGAACAATTTGTATTATTGGCCAGGGATGAGGATGAATGTGTAGAAGTTTGTGGACAGATGCAAAATTTGCCAGCACGCAAAGGGGAAAAGACATAAGTCTCTATCCCTCCTTAGCTTAGTTATTGCTGCACACTCCATGATTCCAAGGGATTCTGCTTGCACTCCTTGCAGCTTCACGATAATGGCACATTCCATTCCATATTTTTGGTAGTCGATAGATTCTTAAAAATGGCACATTTCATTCCATGTCAGAAAACTAGTGATGCAACACACATTGCAAACTTGTTTTTCAAAGAAGTTGTTGGACTTCATGGTTTACCCAAGAGTATTGTTTCAGATCGAGATACCAAATTTGTTGGTCATTTCTGGAGGACACTAAGGAAAATGTTGGGGACAATTTTATTTTTTATCTCAGCATATCACCCTCAGACGGATGGACAGACTAAGGTAGTAAATCAAAGTTTGGGGGACTTGTTGAGGAGTTTAGTAGTTGAACATCACAGTCAGTGGGATCAGATTATGCCGCAAGAGAAATTTGCATATAATAACTCACCTAATATAAGCACAGGACGGAGCCCATTCCAGATAATGTATGGAATGCAGCCAAGGGGAGTATCTGAGTTGAGAGACTTAGAGCATCATGAGTTTAGAAGTATTGGAGCAGAGAATTTTGCAGCAGAGATGAAAGAGCTCCACAGTAAGATTAAAAAGTGGTTGCAGAGTTCCAACCAGGAGTATAAGCGCAGAGCAGATCAACACCGAAGAGATCTTTAGTTCGAAGTGGGAGATTTGGTTTTAGCACATCTAAGAAATGAAAGGTTCCCAAGGGGGACGTATAATAAGTTGAAAATGAAAAAGATCGGACCATGTAAGATTTTACGAAAATTTGAGGCAAATTCTTATGAGATAGAATTTCCGGATGATGTGGGAGTGTCACCCATATTCAACGTAGCAGATTTGTATCCTTACAAATTAGATGAATCATATGGCGAAGAGACTCAAAAGGAAGCTCAGTGGGTCAAAAATATGCATGTAGCTGAAAAGCCGCAAATGGAAAAGATCATTGATCAAAAAGTTAGCAATAAGACCCAGAGAAAGACGTATTTTGAATACTTGGTAAAATTGAAGGGACACCCGATTGAGGATGCCAGTTGGGAAAGAGAAGAAGAGATCCAGAAACATGGATAGACGATGGAGGAGCTCATGGACAGGAGTCCATGAATTTTTTATTCAGAGGAGTATGATGCAGGAGCATCACCAGCAGAGCAAGCGCAAAGTGGAGGAAAGTTGGGTACGCACCAACGCACATTTTGGGGATATTTTCAATTTAAAAAGGATGAAACATTAATGCAATATCTGAAAAGATAATTTTTCTTTTATGGCTTGGAGATTGTAGCATAGATATTGAGCATTTCTCTCATCTATTTGTTAGAGGCAATTAATGTAATAAATGTAAAGTATATGTAGTCTTTATTTCGATAAGATAACTTAGAGTTGTAGGAGGGAAAACTCTAGAAATCTCCCTCGCATGTATGGTATTGTATTATTATTCTCATTGTAAGAATAGAGTTGTAGAGCAAGAGAATAGGAGAGCAGAGCAACAGATAGATTGTAGATATTGTATAAGTAGATAGTTGTTGCTATTGAACCCATGTAAAAAATAACTAGAATTAATAAGAGAAGACTTTAATCCAAATTCATGGTGTTCTGGTGATTACTGTTTTCATCTATTGAATGGTATGTTTACAGTTTCCTCATATGCTCTGTTAGGAATTTGTTTTCAATGCAGTGTATGTATGATTTCATGTTGAATGTATGAAGTCTGTAATGGGGAGAGTGTAAGTTTCAATTGTTTCTCTTCCTGAGAATTCTTGGAAGGAGTGCAGTGAAGGTTCGCAAAGAGTGTGTTGAAAATATTTTGATTTTTGCCTCAGAAAAGATCAGGAGAGAGACCATTGTTTTCGTACCAGAAGAAGTGCAAGTATAACATAGATTCATGCAAGGTGTGCGCAGGAAGTTGAAGTCTTATACTTTTCCAACCCATTGAATGGTTAAAGAACTACTATGACGAGGAGTGCATAGAGTTGTAGAGTTAAGATAATTAGATAGTATCATGAATCTGCAAGGAGTGCGAGCATAATCCCTTGGAATCATGGAGTGTGCAGCAAGAACTAAGCTAAGGAGGGATAGAGACTTCGAAAAGTTTGAAGGGAAGATGAGGTTGAATTCAACTCATTAAAATTAAGCTCAGAAGGAAGATGCCAGTTGTTTGGCCAGGAAGTATTGAGAACTTGAATGAATGGTTGAAATTCTCAAAGGGAGAACTACCGATTTTCCGTCGACCGTTGGATCAAGTGGATCAGCGGAGAAGTTAAGGCTGAGTGTTCATAAACACTCATAATCGTAGGAGGAAGAGTCATCGTTATATCTAGATCAACATGAGTCGTTGATCTTATAATTTCAGATTTCGACATTTCGAGAGTCAGAGTGTGCAGAAAGTCATGACTTGGAGGTCTTGAGTTACGAAATCCTGACATGCAAAATTTCGACAAAATCTGGACCGTCAGATCATCGAAGGTTTAAGGCCTTAGATATAAAGAGAAGAATTCCCGAGTTCAGACTTTAGGATACATGAGAAGAGTCACATTGTGAACTCACAAGTCGTGAAATCCTGACGTGCTCGAAGGTGGACCCTAGGACATGACTGAGGTCACATGGTTGAGGCATAATGGAGGAGCTAGTGGACCCGTCAGCCCTTTTTGGGGTTTCAGCAGTTGAAGGAGTCATAGGGACTCAGACTCAAAACAAAAATAGCAAAGTCGTGAAACCCGAAAAACCTTTTCAAGTGAAAGTTTTGGTCATATCGGTTGGTCACGTGGAGTGGAGGTTTGCGCCTAGTGCTTGTTTGCACAGGATTAACTTATAAGAAGGACCTGTGGTTATACATGTTGGATATTCCAGCTAGGAATCAAGGAGCCATTCTGGCTCAAGGGAATAGAAAGACCCAAGACCAGGAGGTCAAGTAGAGCCTGTTGAGGTAGGGGTGCTGGGTGAAATCATGAATATGGGTTACACTTTTTCTTGTTTTATGAGAAAAAAAATTGTATTTTCACAAGTTCTTCAACTTTCGGCATACAAAACTATTTTTTTTATTTAGAATTTCACTTTACAGTAAAAACAGAACTTGCGAATAATTTTGTTAGCTTTCCAATGGCAATTTTTCAAAAAACATTTAATCACGATTTGATATGTCAATTTGACAATTGTTTAACAGTATGTTCCTTAAACATGAAAGGAATGATAATGAGTTACTTTTTTATACAAAAATGTATCTGTTATTAAAATTATGTTTTAAAGAAACGAAATATACTACAACAATCTAAAAAGAATCTATTTTATTATGACTATAATTTTTAATCTAACGGATGAATATTATAAATTCTAGAATTTTTTGAAGTTGATCAAGCTGAAAACGTTGCATATTTTAAACACATGTTTTTCTACAGCTTGTATCTATCTTAATTTTTACTTAAAACTAAAATCTAAACATACCCTTTTGAAAAGAACACTTTAAGGATTATGAATATATATTTTTCCAAAATTTTCACTATATATTTTTAGAGATACCAATATTTCATTTCACCGAATCATAATGTCTGTTGAAAATATTATGTAGTGTTTTCTTTTAAAAATTACATAAAAATAAAGAAAGTGAAAAAAAATTGTAAGAATTGAAAGTATATTCAATTTTGTAAATGCTGGTGTCATTTTCGAAACCAAATTCTCAGTATTTGTAGGAGTCTGCAACGTCCAAAGTTTAGGTAAGCTTGGGGTAATTCTCTGGTTTTTGTTTTCAATTCCAGTTTCATGTTTTTGGCCGAAATAATATTTCGGCCGAAAAAAAATTATTTCGGCTGAAAGACTAAAATCTAACGGAAACCATCAAAATTAAACGGTTTCCAAGGTTTTCAGCCGAAAAAACATTCTTTCGGCCGAAAGGTTGTTGAGAAAATTTAGTCGGTCGAAAAAAATGAAAAGACACATCATATCATTTCATTTCATGCCAAAATGTATAAATATGATTTTGGTTGAACACATTTAACACAATTCATCGGATGGACAGACAGATATAAGCTCGGGGATAGGGATTTCAAAGCATTTCTATTAGTGATTGCAGTTGTATTCTTTTGTTTCTTTATTTCTTCCCTCTTTTCAATAGGCTTTATCGAAGGATCGATATTGATACATGATTGTTTTCTAGAGCACTTAAACAAAGTGATGCAGGAGCATCACCAACACATCAAGCGAGCCAGCGCGAAAGCAGAAGACAGCTGGACAAGCCAGCACAAATTTTGAAAATTTCTTTGGGGTTGTTGCGCAAATATTAAATGAGTCATTTAAGAGGAGGCACCTTTGTATATTGAAAATGGACCTTGAGCGGATAGCTCTCGTCCTTAGGTAGATGAGGCATTTAATATAGTTAATGCAAGTAGATGGGAATTTAATTCTAGATTTGATAGTTTAGAGTCCAAGAGGGAAAAACGGATATAGACACCCTCATTGTATCATTCTAATATTATGAACAGGAGAAGAGCAAGAGCATGCAAAGAATTGTATGAAAACACCCATGTACATATATTTGAATTAATAGAAGAAAGCTTTGATTCAAATTCATGGTTTGGGTCGTTTCTCTGTGCATTGTTGCTATGTTTATGAATGGTTGCTTCCTGTCATACATATGCTTTTATATGCTGTGTAGGTGATTTTATGGTTAAACTGAAATCTGAGAGGGTGAGAGAATGAGTTTCAATTGTTTTTCTGTCTGAGCCAGAGACTTCCTGCAAGGAGTGCAGTTGAAATGTCCGCAAGGAGTGCATTGACAGAAGGGTTCAACCAGAGTTAGCTTTTGTTCTCATTCATCCTCAGAAGTGCAGATTTGGCACCGGAGCCATGCAAGGCGTGCGTAGGCTAGACAAAGTCTCAGAGTTGCGATTTTGAGCAAAGGGAATTAAGACTGCTGCTGCAGGAGTGCGCAGAGTTGAAACTTCAACACTTAGACGTTGTTGAAGATTTTCCGCAAGGAGTGTGAACAAAGAGTTCTTCCAGAGGACCTAGAAGCCGTAAGAAATCTCAGGAGGGATAGGCCTTCAAATCTGTTGAAGGACAAGTTAAGAAGGTTGTGCCTTGAAGTTTGAAAGTAACGCCATAGGTTTGTGCGCAGGGTGACGGGTTCTGTGGAAGAATCCTTCGTCATTTCATGGATTGTATAAGGGAGAAACGGATGGACGAATTTCTCCGGGGAGATTTCACAAAGCTCCAAGGGTCGTTGGGTCTTGTGGAAGTACAAGGAGGTTATAGTGTAGGTGGAAGAGGTTCGAAGCTCAGGAGGAAGGAGGCGTCGATCCGAGTCATGAGGACCGTCATATCTACTCATGGTATCGTATATCGGGAGTCGACATAGAAGTTATCCGACCCCACGAGAAGCGAAGTCGCGAGTGGCGAGATCGCGAGTTTCAGCATCTCAGGTATCGGGAGTCCAAGTGGAAGTTATTCGACCCCGCGAGTAGCGAAGTCGCGGGTGGCGAGATCACACATTTCGGCATCTCGGGTATCGGGGGTTAGAGAACTGAATGTTTGGCGTCGCAAGTAGCGAAGTTGCGATAGAGCTGAAGTCCCGATAGAGGGAAGAGGAAGTCAGCATTGACTGACTCATCGGTTCTCGGGGATTCAAAAACCCAGTGATCAACAGTGAACTTGCGAAGCCGCGAGTTCCGATCTTCCGATAAGATAAAGAAAAGGGGATCGTGAGAAGGGAAGTGTGGGTGCAGATTTCCCGATAGGGAAATAGAAGAACTTTAGAAGTTCTTCAGGCCGAGAAGAAGAAGATCCTGTGAGAGAAGACGTGCCAATGAGGGTGCATCGGCGTCAGGTTTGGTATCAGAGCCGGAATATTTCTTTGCTTTCTATAACAGAGAAAGAGAATTCGCCATGCCACCGAGGAGAGAAAGGCAGTCACCTGATCCATAAGATAGGGAGGTGAGGAGAAGAGGCAGGCCAGCAGGAAATCCAGAAATGGAGAGACAGATGAGAGATCTCCGAGAAATACTTGAAGACATGGAAACAACTCAGAGACACACAGTTGGTGCAGGGGATCTTATTGATTCCGAAGATGAGATGGAAGATAGACATGAAGAAGAGGTCACAACAGAAGATGCATCAACCGAGTGGTTGATCAAAGCCATTGCCAGGATGGGTGCGAAGGCGAAAATGGACATTCTAGTCTATGAGGGAAACTTGGATGCAGAGGAGTTGCTAGATTGGATTAGAGCTCTTGACACCTACTTCGATTATGAGGATATCGAAGAGGATAATAAGGTCAGACATGTTGTCACACACTTGAAAGGACATGCAACATTGTGGTGGGATGAGCTACAAGTTGATAGACGCTGCAAAGGTAAGCAAAAGATCAAGAGTTGGGATCAAATGATTGCGAAGATGAAGGCAAAGTTCATCCCAAGAGACTACCAAATTACTCTGTTCAGGAGGATGCAGAACCTGAGATAGAAGCTGATGACAGTTAAGGAATATACTGAGGAATTCTATCGAGTGAACATCAGAGCAGGTCATCGGGTAAGTGATGATGAGAAGGTTTCCAGGTATCTGAATGGTCTGAGATATGACATTCAGGATGAACTAAGCATGCTAACCATCCGAACGGTGGAAGATGCTTATCAATTGGCTCTGAAAGCTGAGGAGAAGATGGGCCGAAAGCAAGGACAGAGGGGACGAGGTAGAAGTCAGCCCAGAAGCAAGGCAGTTGCCCAAGACAAATACCAGAAACCCAAGGAGGAATGGAAGAAACCTCAGGGTAAAGTTGAGAGAGGTGGAACCTCGCAGAGAGGGTCGTATGTTGAACAGAGAGGGTAGCATAATGAGCAGAGTGGAGGATATGCTGACACAAATACTTTTCCTCGTACTAGAGGTAGAGGAAGAGGCTGAGGTGGAGTAATCACATGTTTCACATGTGGAAATAATCGGCACAAGTCTTATGAGTGTCCAGAGAAAAAGAAGGACATCAGAGAAGCTCACATCATAGAAGAACAAAGGTGAGATGTTGAGGCCGAAGATGCAGAAGGCAGAAGATCTCTTATGATGTGAAAAGTCCTTTTGACACCTGAGAAGGAGGTGGAAATCTCAGTTCAGAGGACCAGACTTTTCAGAACAGCTTGCAAGACCAAGGATAGGGTGTGCAAGGTCATTGTTGACAGTGGTAGCACGGATAATCTCATATCCACAGAGATGGTAGAGAAGATGGAGCTGGAAACGACTGATCATCCAAGCCCATACAGAGTTTCGTGGCTACAGAAAGGACACCAGGTAACTATTACAAAACAATGCTTGGTTGAATTCAAGATAGGTGGGTATAATGATAATATTTTGTGTGATGTTATTCCCATGGATGTATGTCATTTATTGCTGGGTAGACCATGGCAGTATGACAGAAATGTGATTCATGATGGGAGAATGAACACATATACCCTGGAGAAGAATGGGAGAACCCATATGTTGCTTCCGATAAAGGATAAGGAGGTGAAGCCAGAGGTAAGCAACGCAGTACTTCTCATGAGTGGGAAGGAACTTCTTACGGAGGTGAAGAAGAAGGAAGATCCACAATTCTTTGTGGTCAGGAAGCCAAGAATTTTTTTGACTAGCACAAGAGTGGATGATTTACCAGATGAGGTTCAGGAACTGCTAGAAGAGTTCGCTGATATCATAGTGGAAAAATTACCTCATTCGTTTCCACCGATGAGAAGTGTGAGTCATCACATAGACCTCATACCGGGAGCTAGTTTACCGAACAAAGCCGTGTACAGGTTGACGCCGCAGGAAAATGAGGAGGTCAAGAAGCAGGTCCAGGATTTGATGGACAAAGGATTGGTCAAGGAAAGTTTGAGTCCGTGTGTTGTTCCAACAGTACTCAGTCCGAAGAAAGACGGAGGCTGGAGGATGTGTACCGACTCAAGAGAAATCAATAAGATAACCATCAGGTATAGGTTTCCACTGCCGAGAATGGATGATCTGATGGATTGCCTGAGTGGGGAAAATTATTTTTCAAATATTGATCTAAAGAGAAGATATCATCAAATTCGTATGAGGGAAGGCGATGAGTGGAAAACAGCCTTCAAAACCAACGAAGGTTTGTATGAATGGCTAGTCATGTCGTTTGGCTTAACGAATTCACCGAGTACATTTATGAGGTTGATGAATGAAGCCCTAAGGGAATTCATCAGAAAATTTGTCATTGTTTATTTGGATGACATACTGATTTACAGTAAGTCAGTGGCTGAACACTTGAGGCATTTGGCCATTGTAATGAAGAGGCTACAACCGAAGAAGTTGTTGATCAATGTGAAGAAATCTTCATTTATGAAGACAGATCTCATTTATTTTGGTTTTTTTATTTCAGCTAATGAGTTGAGGATGGATCCGGATAAGGTAGAAGTGATCAAGAATTGGCCATCACCAAGAAATGTGTTCGAGGTAAGGAGTTTCCATGGGTTAGCTAGTTTCTACCGGAAGTTCATCAGGAATTTCAGTGGAATTAGCACAGCGATGATGGACACGGTGAAGAAGCGGCATAAGTATTTTCAATGGACAACTGAGGCTGAGAAGAGCTTCAATCTGTTGAAGTGAAAGATCACAGAGAAACCAGTTTTGGTGTTTCCAGATTTTCAGAAAACATTTCAGGTGAAATGTGATGCCAGTGGGTATGCCATAGGAGTAGTCTTGAGTCAGGAAGACTGGTCGGTTGCATATTTCAGTGAGAAGTTGGATGAGGTGAATCTGAAGTACTCCACGTATGATAAGGAGTTCTACGCTATCATACAGGCATTAAATAAGTGGAGGCATTACTTGATCCCGAAGGAATTTGTATTGTACAGTGATAATCATGCATTGCAATTTTTGACTCAACAGGAGAAGTTGAATCAGAAACATGCAAAATGGGTAGAGTACATGCAGAATTTCACATTTGTGATTAAACAAATTTCAGGTACTGCTAACAAAGTGGATGATGCTTTGAGCAGGAAATGTTTGTTGTTGCAGGAGTTCTGAGTCAAAACATTGGGTTTTGAAAATCTTAGGGACATGTACGCAAGAGATGCAGATTTTGGAGAAGCGTATGAAGCAGCTGAGAATCCAGTTCTCATAGACAGGAGTCCTTGGATAGATTATATGATCCAGGAAGGATTGTTGTTCAGAGGCAATCAACTGTGTATTCTGAAATGCTCCATGAGGGAGAACTTGTTGAAAGAAAAACACAGTGGTGGATTGGCAGGACATTTTGGCCATGACAAGACATTCGTGAAGCTGAATGAGTCATATTTTTGTCCAGGGATGCAAGAAGATGTCAAGAGCTTCATTGACAGATGTAGGATTTTCCATCATTCTAAAGGGAGAAAGCAGAATGCAGGTTTTTATCAGCCATTTCCCATACCAGAGAGGCCATGGGAAGCGATCAGCATGGATTTTGTATTGGGATTGCCAAGGAAACAAAGAGGTGTTGATTCCATCTTTGTGGTAGTAAACAGGTTTTCTAAGATGGCACATTTTACCCCATGCCAGAAGACTAGCGATGTGACGCACATCGTGAATCTGTTTTTCAAAGAGATCGTTAGACTTCATGGGTTGCCGAAAAGCATAGTTTCGGACAGGGACACAAAATTCATAGGGCATTTTTGGAGGACCTTGTAGAAAAAGATAGGAACTAATCTGGCGTTTAGTTCTGCTTATCATCCTCAGATGGATGGACAGACAGAAGTGGTCAACAGAAGTCTATGAGACTTGCTGAGAAGCTTGGTGACAGAGCACCATAGCAGTTGGGACCACATATTGCCACAGGAAGAGTTTCCATACAATGATTCGGTGAATCGGAGTACAGGCAAAAGTCCATTTCAAGTTGTATATGGGATGCAGCCGAGAGGAGTATCTGAACTAATGGATTCATAACAAACTGCTACTAGCAGCGCTAGTGCAGAAGAGTTCGCTGAGGCGATGAAGGAACTTCACAGCAAGGTGAAGTAACGACTGCTGGATTCGAACCAGGAATATAAATGCAGAACGGATCAACATCGGAGACAACTTCAGTTCGAAGTTGGCGATCTAGTTTTGTAACATTTGAGGAAGGAAAGGTTCCCGAGGGGAACATACAACAAATTGAAGATGAAGAAAATTGGGCCATGCAAGGTCTTGAGAAAATTCAGAGAAAATTCTTATGAGATTGAGTTGCCGGATGGCATCGAAATATCTCCGATATTTAATATCACAGACTTATACCCATACAGAGTTGGAGAAGTAGAGATTAGAACCAAGGAACCAGTGATCCAGTGGGTGAAACAATTGCCAGTTGCAGAGAAGCCACAGATGGAGTGCATAATGGACAAGAGAGTGGGTAAGAAGACCAGAAGGAAGGAATACTTCGAGTATCTGATCAAGTGGAAGAATCACCCAGTGGAAGATGCCAGCTGGGAGAACGAAGAAGTGATCCATAAGCATGGACAAACCGTGCAGGAGCTCATGGACAGGAGCCCATGAAAATTTTCAAGCCGAGGAGTATGATGCAGGAGCATCACCAGCACATCAAGCGAGCCAACGCGGAAGCAGAAGACAGCTGGACAAGCCACCAAAAATTTTGAAAATTTCTTTGGGGTTGTTGCGCAAATATTAAATGAGTCATTTAAGAGGAGGCGCCTTTGTATATTGAAAATGGACCTTGAGCGGATAGCTCTCGTCCTTAGGTAGATGAGGCATTTAATATAGTTAATGTAAGTAGATGGGAATTTAATTCTAGATTTGATAGTTTAGAGTCCAAGAGGGAAAAACAGATATAGACACCCTCATTGTATCATTGTAATATTATGAACAGGAGAAGAGAAAGAGCACGCAGAGAATTGTATGAAAACACCCATGTACATATATTTGAATTAATAGAAGAAATCTTTGATTCAAATTCATGGTTTGGGTCATTTCTCTGTGCATTGTTGCTATGTTCATGGATGGTTTCTTCCTGTCATACATATGCTTTTATATGCTGTGTAGGTGATTTTATGGTTAAACTGAAATCTGAGAGGGTGAGAGAATGAGTTTCAATTGTTTCTCTATCTGAGCCAGAGATTTGCTGCAAGGAGTGCAGTTGAAGTGTCCACAAGGAGTGCGTTGACAAAAGGGTTCAACCAGAGTTAGCTTTTGTTCTCATTCATCCTCATAAGTGTAGATTTGGCACCAGAGCCGTGCAAGGCATGCGCAGGCTAGACGAAGTCTCAGAGTTGCGATTTTGAGCAAAGGGAATTAAGACTGTTGCTGCAGGAGTGCACAGAGTCGAAACTTCAACACTTAGATGTTGTTGAAGATTTTCTGCAAGGAGTGTGAACAAAGAGTTCTTCCAGAGGACCTAGAAGCCGTAAGAAATATCAGGAGGGATAGGCGTTCAAATCTGTTGAAGGACAAGTTAATAAGGTTGTGCCTTGAAGGTTGAAAGTAACGCCGTAGGTTTGTGTGCAGGGTGATGGGTTCTGTGGAAGAATCCTTCGTCATTTCGTGGATTGTATAAGGGAGGAACGGACGGACGAATTTCTCTGGGGAGATTTCGTGAAGGTCCGAGGGCCATTGGGTCTTGCGGAAGTACAAGGAGGTTACAGTGCAGGTGTGGAAGAGGTTTGAAGCTCAGGAGGCAGGAGCCGTCGATCCGAGTCATGAGGATCGTCAGATCTACTCGTGGTATCGTATATCGAGAGTCGACATAGAAGTTATCTGACCCTGCGAGAAGTGAAGTCGCGAGTGGGGAGATCGCGAGTTTCAGCGTCTCGGGTATTGGGAGTCGACGTGGAAGTTATTCGACCCCGCGAGTAGCGAAGTCGCGGGTGGCGAGATCGCACGTTTCGGCGTCTCGGGTATCAGGGGTTGGAGAACCGAATGTTTGGCGTCGCGAGTTGCGAAGTTGCGATAGAGCCAAAGTCTAGATAGAGGGAAGAGGAAGTCAGCATTGACTAACTCATCGGGTCTCGGGGATTCGAGAACCCAGTGATCGACAGTGAACTTGCGAAGCCGCGAGTTCCGATCCTCCGATAAGATAAAGAAAAGGGGATCGTGAGAAGGAAACTGTGGGTGCAGATTTCCCGATAGGGAAATAGAAGAAATTTAGAAGTTCTTCGGGCCGAGAAGAAGAAGATTCTGTGAGAGAGGACGTGCCAGTGAGGGTGCGTCGGCGTCACAAAGTTTCAAATCATCGTTTTGGTTTTGGCTGAATAAGGTAATTGATGTTTCTTCAAGTTTTTATTAGAATAACAATTTATATGTTGAAAGATAAATGTTGAGCATTTTTTCAAGGTGAAGTCTTTGTTGAACATATATTTTACAAATAACTGTAAAAGTCATGGGAAACAAAAGTTTGCGCAAGAGAAAATTTGATCACTCGAGATGATACTCGCTAAGTCGAACAAAGGAAATAGCTTTATTGGAGAAAAAAACAAGAACGTGCAAATATTGAAGAAATAAACGATGATAATACCAATAGATATTTTCGATAAGAAGAAGTTCAACTAGGTATGCATGTACATATGATGATCGAGCACACGAAACACATTGGGACTGTATTCAAAAAGTACAAAATTCAAAGTATAGAATTCAAATTTAAAATATTGTAAATATTATAATTGATTGTAATTACAATTTGATGTTTTTCAAAAAAATAAATAGATTTGTCTCATAATGTTGAAGAAGATGTTGAAACTGAAATTGAAGCATAAAGAGTTGAAACCAAAATTGAAGTAGAAGACATTGAAACCGAAATTGAAGCAGAAGACGAATCACCTATAGGTATGTACATAAATTTATATAATACAAGATGAACACTCAAGTATATATAATTTAGTGATTTTTTGTTCGGGTTATGTTTTTTAATATAAAATTTAAATTGAAATATGCAGGAGAATATATCAACATTGATGATGAAATATTAGAAAATGTTGATACTCACAAATTTGGGAAGAAAAAAGATAACCATTATATAAGATATCGAACTAAGAATATGTATAATACTTTTTTCAAAGATGAATCAGTAACAATACAAGCTCAAATTTTACTTTGTCTAATGAAGTCAAGAAAGTTAAAATAAGCTACATCATTATTGGGTATTCAAAAGTTGACAAAGGATACAAAGGTGAAACATAATGTCTTTAACAATATAACTAGTGTATTAAAATCTTTTGGAAAATCTCAAAAAGAAGATGTCAGTGTTGCACGTAGAGAGATACAAACAATAGTTGTTTCATCTAGAAATATAAAATATCGTTTGACACAACACATGGCAAAAACAATTGGAATGTCAAGAAAAAAAATTCATAAACATAGAAAATTTTGTTTCCAAATAGAGGTAAATGATGAATTGGATTGTTGTGCAGTGATTTCTAGACAACCCTACAAAGATAGAGTTGTAGAAAATGTTAAAGAATTGGCCCATAATTGTTATTTGGAAGAATCTCCCGTTTCACCACATACAAGGGAAGTGTTGCGACAAAGAATAACACGAAAAAAATATGAAGAACATCCAAAACATATATTGCCAATGACACACATAGATTTGTTCAATAAGTTTAAAGAAGAGCACAGTTAAAATTTCAATCAATACATTTGTGCAACAAAAACCATGGTTTGTTAGACCCATCACTATCTATAACACTTGTTGTTGTCATTATCATGTGGAATTTGAGTTGTATTAGGACACTTTTTTGGATTTTGGTAAAACTTTATGGCCAAGTTCACCTCCCCCTTCCACATTCCATGTTTTTATATCTGAAATTGTATGTGAAAGAGAAGATGATGATTTATTTTACAAAAAAAAATGTGTTGGTGGAAAGAAATGTGATCATTGTGGAAATCTAAGTTTTTTTCATTCAAAGTATCATATTGATATGACTGATCAATCATTTTATAATATAAGAGTCAATTGGAAGAGATATGAATATATGAGCAGCATGACTCCACATTCTTCAAATGTTATTTCCAAAAGGATTGATTTGAAGGTAGATAAAATATGCGTGATAGATTTTTGAAGAAGTTTGAGGAAGAAATCTATAAATACACCAATCATTCACATAGAGCTCGATGGAAAGATCTACAATTCAAACAATCTCGTGAAGTGTTTCCACCAAGGACACTTTTGTTTGTAGTTGATTTTGCAGAGAATTACACATTCGCTGCACAAAAAGAAATACAGAGCGAATATTATCATTCTGATCAAGTCACGATATTTGTCCACGTTCTATATAGACATGCTAAACGGATTCTTGATAACATAGAAAGCACCAACAACAATCAACATGTTATTAAATAATATCACTTTTATATAAGTGATGATCGATCACACAACACACATTATGTACAACATTGTTTTGATAAATTTTATGATTCATTGAAAGAACACAAAATCAGATTCGATCGAGATTGGATATGGTCCGATGGGTGTGCGGGTCAGTTCAAATCTGCATGATCATTCTATTGGTTATGTTGTCTTCATAAAAAATTAAACATTACACATTGTTGGAATTTTTTGAGACTGGTCATGGAAAAGGAGAGCACAACGGTGTAGGGGCATGTATAAAATGAGCACTTCGAAGGTATCATCTGAACCCTCATGCCGATCGATTTGAATCTGTTGAACAAGTTGTTGAATGGTACAAAATGGTGCTAAGCCATGAATATAATCCATCAAGGGATGTGCGCAGGTGTGTCTATATATAAATGTTACATGGATGTACATAGGATATATAAATTTGAACGTGTTCAAACTTATATTCAATCTTCAATCATTTTCTTGAGATATTTCAAGTTAACAAGTTCTTGTCTTGTGCAAGTTTTTTTGGTATGTTGGAATCGAAGATGTAAATAGATCAATCCCATATGATGCCAGTACAATAAATAGGACACGAAAAATAAATGCAGTTAAAACAAAAAAATTTCAAAATGGGTTTGCATTTGATAGAAGAAATGACTCTTGTTTTTGTTCAGTTTGCATAGAGGACACAGAATCCATAGATATTTGCGAGAATGAAACTGCGGGATATGTTAAATCTTGGAGACATACTGAACTTAATGTAAAGGGAAAATGCTACTTGCAAGCTCAGAGGAGATGGAATCAAATGAAACTATAGTGTCAGTTGATGGCGATAGAGTTTCTGATCTTGTTAGAGAAGGTAAAATTTTTATGTTTAAATTTTTTCAAATAACTTGTAGATGTACTTGTGTGATAATATAACACGAATTATTTGTTGTCCAATATATCCAATTATTTGAAGAATATGTGTTTTCCATGGTTGCACATGTAGACAACACTGAAAACGTGAAATATTATTTGATGCGATGCACAGAACAAAATATGAGGCTATTAGAAGATTTTGATGATAACAATTTTATATATGAAAGAGGATCCATTGTATTGAAAGGATATGTTTTTCAAGAAACCATCAAACCGATACTCATGTTCAGTTTCAAGACTACCAGTCAGATGTCACAAGTTGTCAATATAGTCATTTGGTATGTGCAACAGGCATAAAGTTAATAGGTGTTCAATAAAAAAAAAAAAAAAAGTTAGAAAATGGAAAATGTCCAAAGTCGATCATGAATGAATAATTGAAGATGGAATACCATTACGGTGTTTTTAAACAAGTGGCACATGTGTACATTCCAGAAATTTTTATTTTTCGTTGAAAGTACATTCCAGATTTTGATGACTTGTTTTGACTATATTCAAACATATTTCCAAATATGATATTTATAAAAAGGGTACATGTATAAAAAACTCCAAATAATTCTTAAAAAACATAGATAAAATATGGTTCAACCATATTTTATCTGTGTTTTTCAACCAATACACCAATAATATTTTCTATTGTGTTTTTCAACTACTATATTTTCTATTGTAATAATATATTGTTTCAAATTTTAACTCATTCCAATTTTTATTTTATTTTATGAGCATTATATAAATTAAATTTGAATGGAACATATTTTTTATTTTGAATATTTTGAGCATTTTATTTTATCGTTAACACACAAACCAAAAAAGAGTTGAACATCTCTTCTATCTCAAGATTTTAGTGTATAAGCAATGCCTATAATTAATTTGGATATCTCTTCTACCTAATTATTGTAATTTGAACATCTATTTTATCCTTGATTTGAGATCATTGACTTCTCTTTGGATTTTATTTTATTAAGGTTATATAAACCTTTAGGTGAATATCTCTTATAGCTTTAGCATTTTTATAATGACTACATTTTCTAATATACATATACTAAAGCTAAAGACAAAATTAAAGAAGATTTTTAATCTCTTCCATTTTAAGGTTTTATTTTATTGTCACATCATTTTGAGCATTTTATTTTATCGTTAACACAAAAACCAAAAAATAATTGAACATCCCTTCTATCATCTCTTCATTTTCCTATTGTAATTCTCTTTCATACATGTTCTCTGAGTTGTACAAGGGGTATGTGTTGTTCCTTGGCATGTCTAAAACATAATGCTTGAATGCATATCGCCTCCCTTGAAATCCACATTGGTTACCTTCTTCCAAAATCAAACATGTAACATCTCTCTCTGGCGCACTGAGCAAACTTATTCTTTGAGGACACTTGCTCACAAGTGATCCGGATTATTATTCTATTAAAACATTTGATTTTGATTATGAGGCGTTATGGGTTAATGACCTGTTGTTTTACTGCATTGACATAGATAGGTGCTATTGACTCGGTTTTATTGAGTGTGTAGGATTTTGGACCTCGAGGATGCAGAGGCATTGATGGAACCCCTTGGACTCTGGATTGAGTCGGGGAGTGTACCATCGGGGTTTGATTGTTTTAATATGATATTAGTGCATATGATTAGATGATATGATATGGATATATTCTAAAATCATTCGTTGATGATGCAGGCTGACGATAGCTTGCCGGCTAGACTCACATGTGGAGTAAAGGGGTCATGCATGACTACCAGAAATGTTGAGGGAGAGGTGTGGACTGCAGCCCTGTCACAACCTACTAGCACTCTCACTGTGGCTCGAATTGTAGGTTAAAATTTACCTAGTTCGAGAGGACCCACGATGTCATGAGGGTGGACTGCGACAGTTGCTCACGATGATTCTAAAGGGCGCGCAATAAGGCGGGGGCCTTATTCCTTAGAGGCCCTTAGTCTCCCACAAGTTCACCTCGTGGACTATTGACTCCAGGGTTTTTTTATTTCTACCAAGTCAGTCAAGAGGCAAGTGGCACCCTTGGAGCACGTGGTGCGTCCTGAAGGGAATGTCATGCAAGAATAATGGAAAGAGGTGAGTGGCACCCTTGGAGCACGTAGTGTGTCCTGAAGGGCACATCGCGCAAGGGAAACAAATTAAGGCAAGTGGCACCCATGGAGCACCTAGTGCGTCCTAAAGGGCACATTGCGTTGATGATAAATGAATGAACCTAGATGGCCTTAGGAAGAATAATGTGTTAAGAATTTTTAAAATCAAATTCCCTAATAAAAGGTCGCCCAGTATGAAAATTTAAGGTCAAAGTCTAAATTATGCTAGTGGTAAAATTTTATCTATCTATTTAAACAAAAAAATAAAAATAAAAATAACATAAATAATAATTATACTCTTCGTTAAATATTGTTATAATAAGGGGGTAAATAATTTAAATGATTCATAAAAATCTGTTAGGGTAAAATTTAAAAAAAAGGGAAATAACTGTTTTATTATTTATGATAACTTAAAATTATTAACTAAAAAGGGAAAAATGAAAAAGGGGGTTAATTTCTAAACCTCCTAATTTGAGTCCTAAATGAAAAGGGGAAAGAGGGAAATCTAAAATATTTCGGGAACTAGGAAAAGAGGGAAACATAAGAAGAAAAGGGAAACCCAAGGGAAAAAGAAGAAAATCAAACTTAGTAAGGTATCTACCATTGAGAACTTTCTAATTTAAAACTGAACTAGCAAATTGATAATGCGGAAAGTGATTAAAACCTGTAAGAGAATTTGGGGACACCTAGGAGCAATTCTAGGAGTGACTCTATGTGGGTGAGTAAAATAAGGGAATTTAATTAATTAGAGAAATTAATTTTTGGTGGAATGAAGCAGATGGGTGACACTTGTACAGGGAGGAATTTTTAGGATTTAATTTTTAAAAATTTAATTAAATGAGATTTTAGGAAAGTAAGGGACTTCGAAACTCTATATAATGAAGGGAGGAGAAGGATGAAGGATCTCTTCTGTTTGTGTAATGTTACTCACAACAATATCTACTTGACTAACTTAGCTTGTGGGAGTTGGGATACCCATCTCAGTGAGGAGTGGTAGCTCGGCCTTGCGAGGCGAGCTGGGAGCTAGTTGAATCTCTGGATAGTGTGTGTGCCCCCTTTGTGGCTTGTGGGGCTATGGGGGAAGAAGAGTACCCCTGGCATTGGCTGGGAGGTATCGGTGAAGTCTCACTGGTTGGCAAGTGAGAGTTGCACAGAGTGTGTGGGGCGTCACTCAGAGCAGGCGATCAGGCAACAATACGCTCTCTTCATTTTTGTATGGTAG
The DNA here is from genome assembly GCA_009831015.1 of Picea engelmannii. NCBI lineage: Eukaryota > Viridiplantae > Streptophyta > Pinopsida > Pinales > Pinaceae > Picea > Picea engelmannii. The sequence continues at coordinate 123,710 of ML788940.1, read as the reverse complement.
ATTGTTGTAGGGTTTATGCTTGGATCTGCATGTTTAATGAAGTAAACTGATTGTCTAAATTGATGACTGAATTTATTTCATAGCCTCGCTCGATGATTGATTAACTCTCATGGCCTTCGTTTCTGTGCATGTGTTAACCTCCTTTTGGTGTTTGATTGTGACCATTGTGGTGGTTTTTCCTATCATCCCTAGCTCATCAGTCCTTCCCTGGGTAGTCGGCCAGGAGCTTGATCTATGGTCGTCACTTTGGCGTTAATAGACCTATCGATCTCAATGCCCTGTCTTTCTGTGCGAGGATGATGAGCAAAGGACAAACCTATCAGCCATCTACCTCCGTTGTCGTCCTTGGATTATTCGATCCTTTCGGTTCTCTTACTGTTGTATGCATTTTGTATTGGTATTCTGACAATGGAAAAATAAATTGATTCATGTCTACATTTTCTATTTGTATTCTGGCAATGGAAAAATGAATTGATTCATATCTGCATTTTGTATTGGTATTATGGCAATGAAAAAATGAATTGATTCATGTATGCATTTTGTATTTGTATTCTGGCAATGGAAAAATGAATTGATTCATGTCTTCATTTGGTATTGGTATTCTGGCAATGGAAAAACGAATTGATTCATGTCTGCATTTTGTATTTGTATTCTGGCAATGTAAAAACAAATTGATCCATGTCTGCATTTTGTATTGGTATTCAGGCAACGGAAAAACGAATTGATTCATGTTTTCATTTGGTATTGGTATCCTGGAAATGGAAAAATGTTTTTTCTTTAAAATGTTGTGAGAGATTGCCGTTTTAAATGCCCACATTTTACTTTCAAATGAGACAGAGATTGTCGTTTAAAATTGGCCACATTTTTGCTTTCAAATGAGACTGAGTTTGTTGTTTTAAATGCCCATGTTTTTCCTTCAAATGAGACCGAGATTGTTGTTTTAATTGCCCACTTTTTTTCTTTCAGATGAGACTGAGTTTACTATTTTAAATTCCCACGTTTTTCTTTCAAATGAGACAGAGATTGTCGTTTACAATTGCCCACGTTTTCACTTTCAAATGAGACTGAGTTCGCTGTTTTAAATGCCCATGTTTTTCCTTCAAATGAGACCGAGATTGTTGTTTTAATTGCCCACGTTTTTGCTTTCATATGAGACTGAGTTTACTATTTTAAATGCCCACGTTTTTGCTTTCAAATGAGACTGAGTTTGTTGTTCTAAATGCCCACGTTTTTTCTTTCAAATGAGACTGAGTTTGCTATTTTAAATGCCCACGTTTTTTCTTTCAAATGAGACTAAGATTTCCATTTCAAATGCCCACGTTTTTTCTTTCCAACAATGGACTAAGTTGCTATAGAAATCACCCACGAATTTAGCCTTTTAAATCTTAAATTCACTTGTCGGAATGACCACGGTTTTGGTAAATAAAAATTGACAGTGTGCGTGTTGAATTCGCCCACCCTTTTTTTTTCTATTCAATTCATAACTGACTTACAGTAATGACCATGATTTTTCCTTCAAACTGTGACTGTGTTTTCCCTTGAGTGATGGACTGTGTTGATGTTGATTAGATACGTTTGCCTATAATTGTTGAGTTGTTGTCAACTGGGCACGATTGGCCACCATGTGGGCACTGCGTTTTTGCTAATTTTTCCACAATGAATTAAATGGATAACAGTTAGTTAAATGCCTTACTATTGCTAGATTCATTTCTATGTAATGGCCACATTAAGTGCCTTGATTTTTGCCAGCAAATAAAATGGATAACAATGAGTTAAATGCTTTGTTATTGCTAGATTCATTGTTATGTAATGGTCATATTAATTGCCAGAACAATTGCTACAGCAATGTAAATGGCCAGCCGATTCATTATTTGGATTAAATGACACAGTGAGTTAAATGTTAACTAACACCTTAAATGCCTTGCTATTGTTGTATTACTTGTTATGACAACAATCATGTAAACTACCTTGTTAGTGCACTTTTAATTGTCATGTTAATGGTCATGTAATTGCCTTGTTATTTCTATATTAATTGTTAAGTGTCTGCTATGTTAATTTGTTGATACTTAGAACACATCACCAAAAGACTTAATCCACCCTTGAAATCCGGCCTTCTTTTACTTCTTCTTCCCTCTGAAATTCGACTTGTATCAAATGAATGTATAATGATATTTATTTATACCATTTATGTCACTTCCTTTTAACATTAGGTTCGACCTGACACTTTCTTATTTTGTAATTATTTTTTTTAATTATTTTCAGGGCCTACATGTACTTCCTTTTTCAATTCACTTTGTCATCTTCACAAATTCATTTCTCCTCAACCATGAGGATCCATGTGACGTGCCACATACCACCGGAAACAACATGATGTATACTATCCATTCATGGGTGTTGTATATGCATGTGCATTTTCCTTCATGTCCAAATACCTTTATCAGTCTTGCGGTCCAAAACCCATGACTAGGGTTGACATCAATTACAACAATCAATCTTCCAACAATCTCCCCCTTTGTCATTGATGGAAACACTCATGATCCCCCTATCATCATGATCCCAATTTCTCTCCCCCTTTGACATCAATGGAAAAGGGTATGTCTTCTCCCCCTGAGTTTAATGGAAAAAGGTAACCTTCTTCTTTGGGGCTGCTCCCCCTGAACATGTGGCACTCAATAATACTTC
>ML788940.1:77000-119011 GCA_009831015.1 Picea engelmannii | reverse complement strand
CTTAGAACACATCACCAAAAGACTTCATCCTCCCTTGAAATCCGACCTTATTTTACTTCTTCTTCCCTCTGAAATTCGACTTGTATCAAATGAATGTATAATGATATTTATTTATACCATTTATGTCACTTCCTTTTAACATTAGGGCTGACCAGACACTTTCTTATTTTGTAATTATTTTCTTTAATTATTTTCAGGGCCTACATGTACTTCCTTTTTCAATTCACTTTGTCATCTTCAAAAATTCATTTCTCCTCAACCATGAGGATCCATGTGACGTGCCACATACCACCAGAAACAGCATGATGTATACTATCCATTCATGGGTGTTGTATATGCATGTGCATTTTCCTTCATGTACAAATACCTTTATTAGTCTTGCGGTCCAAAACCCATGAATAGGGTTGACATCAATGACAACAATCAATCTTCCAACATAATTTCCTCGATAAATTTCTCCAGCCCTGCTAATAGTTAGTAGTTTCCTTCTAATATTTTTAGACAGATAGTATTGTTAGTTCGGTCAATATAACTAGACTACATGCTGAGATTTAATTGTTCATAAGTGTTATAATGATATAATTCTACTTTAATATTGTAAATGTTGTTATTTAAGTTAATGTCTAGTGGGGTGGAGAATTTGGATTAACATAGACTTGACCGATTAGGTTATGTTAAAGATTAAAATTTGATTGGTAAGTAAGGAATGGATTGCAAATTTTAGACTCGCTGGATTGAATTTTAATTAAGGATAGAGGGAATTTATAATTATGGTTTTAGTATTGACCACTTAGATTTGCAAAATTAATTATATTAATGTTTATTTAGTGGACGCATTATTGTCTAATTGTAACTTGATGTGTCTCGTTAGAATGGAACCCTTGTTAAAATTGAATGTAATCATAGAATGGTTAGAATAGGTGATTGGTGGGGGTGGGGACGATGTCGTGTGGGTTGGCGTCACCCCTTGTCTTCATCCTCTTGTGTCTCGTCAACCTTTGTGTGGGGTAGGTATAGTCTCCCATTCAGTATTCGATTGCTAGCTCATTAGAGTTTTCTTGAGTCTTGGTCCCTTTTCTTTTGTGCCAAGGTTATTGATGCATCTATCAGCCGGGGAAGAGAATGATTACTAATGAGCGGATCATGGCACGCCCTAGGGATAGCGATGAATGAGATCCTGGCTGGAGTAGGTTCTTTTGTGTGAGTTTTGACGAGCATGCAAGTTGATCTTAGCATAAGGGACGAATGCCTTCGGGTGCTAGGTCCGTGCACCTTGAGGTTCTAGTATTTTTTCTTCTATGCCATGATGTTAGGATGGGGGTGTTGTCCCTTAGCTTGTAGGCATGATCATGTTTGTTTCGGAAGGGTAGTCGTTCCTCCTTGTTGTTCTGCACTTGATTCACCCAGTTTCCCTTATGTTAGTGAGTGTATTCATAGTTTCCCGTTTGATTGGAATGAATGCTTGTGTTCATCGTTAGTGGTGTTGTTAACTATCGTTGTCATTGTGTTTCTTCCAAAACTAAAAAAAAAATAAAAAAAAATTGCATTGTTGTTTTCTTGGAGTCGTAACGAAGAGGGGTCGTTACATATGGTATCAGAGTGGGTTCAACCCTGTGACTGTGTTTCACCAGGATTTCCACTATAGTAAACCCGTGATTATTAAACCTTGTGTTAAGGAAAAATGTTAATGTGTCCTCGTGGAGATCGTATTTAGAGGGCACCCCTGAGGGTCCACAACGTGCCCTAGCTAGTACCGTTAGCATCCTCCAAGATCTTGAGAGAGATGAGTTCTAGCGTCCACGAGTGTCACGGATGGTGGTTTCATCGAATCATAGTTGTAGAGCAAGGCGTGTGCTTCACACTACGTGTTTACGACCTCCAACATGAAGGTCCACATGGTCATCTTTCGACTGAAGGGGAGCACTCTTTTATGGTGAAAGACGCTCCTACCCATTTTGAACATGGTCGTCGGTGATGTGTCATGGGAATTGTTCGAGGGACGGTTCCAAGAGAGGTATGTTTCTAAGGAATTCATTGAGCATCAACTCAACGAGTTCGACGCCTTGCGACGAGGTAGCCGCGCGGTGCCCGAGTATGAGGCCCGTTTTGGAGCTGCTTCGATATGCTCCACACCAAGTTACCCAAAAAATTAAGGTCAAGAAGTTTGAGTTTAACATTATTGTTAGAATTCATATTCTACTTCAGGTACCAGGAGTACTAGACCGAAGAAGGGGTGTTGGATGTGTGGGGAGCCACACTACCAGTGCGACTACCTGGTAAAGAGGACTAGAGTGTCTGGATCAGCTGGACCCACTACCGTGGGAGATATGGGCAAGGCCCATCGGATTTATGCAGTGGTGAATAACCGCCAAGAAGAGCACCAGTCGACTATTCTCGAGACGTCGGGTACCGTCGTTGACCAGACCCTTAGTATTTTGATAGATCACGGTGCTACTGAGAGTTTCATTTTGGGTGCAGTGCTAAAAAGGATTAAGGTAAAGGCAGTCGAACATGATGATTTTAGCTTTGTAGAGATGGCTTCGGGAGCCAAACAGAAGGTTCAAGGAAAGGTTATGGGTTGTACCCTTAACCTAGGAGAGTTTATCACCAGGTCCAACCTGTACGTCACGATATTAGGATCTTATGATGTCATGATTGGTATGGACTGGTTGGAATCACATGAGGCGATACTCAACTATAAGATGAAACAATTGAGCTTGATCGATGATGACGGAAAAAGATGAGTGATTGTAGGTCGGAACCAGGGATTTTCCCTGAGGTTTATCTCTTCCTTGCAGCTACAGAAGAGCATGCGCAAGGGGTGTAAGATTTATGATATCCTTGCGTTAAATGAGAAGGGAGTAGCGGAAGTTATAGAACACCTTCTGGTGGTGAGAGAGTTTGGAGACGTATTTCCAGGGGAGTTACCTGGGATGTCATCAGAGAAGGAATTGGAGTTTACTATAGACCTAAAGCTGGAGACTCAACCGATAGCTACAATGCCTTATTAGATGTCAACCCCAGAGTTACAAGAGTTGAGAATGAATTTGAAGGAATTGTTGGACCTGGGGCTGATACGTCTAAGTGTGTCACCATGGGGTGTGTCTGTTATTTTCATACGAAAGAAGGATGGGTTGTGGAGGCTTTGCATTGACGACCATCAATTGAACAAGGCCACGATCAAGAATCAATATCTGTTATCGAGGATTGATGATCTGTTCGATGAGATGAAGGGTGCGACGGTGTTCTCAAAGATCATTTTGCAATCAGGGTATCACCAATTACAGATCAAGGAGGATGATGTCCCTAAGACTACCTTTAAGATGAGGTTGGGACATTACGAGTTTACTATTTTACCATTTGGACTGAAAAATTCCCAAGGGGTATTTATGAGTTTGATGAATAGGGTGTTCCATGAGTACTTGGACACGTTCATACAAGTATTCATTGATGATATTTTGATTTACTCTTGGACGACGGAGGAGCATGACGAGCATTTATGCTTGGTACTACAGTGTTTGCGAGAGCACAAATTGTATGGGAAGTTGTCCAAATGCTCATTTTATCAATCGAAGATTCACTACTTAGGGAATGTCATCTCCGGTGAAGGTATCATCATGGATCCAACCAAGGTTGAGGCTATTATGGAATGGCCTGCATCAATGAATGTCCTAGAAGTGTGTAGATTCATGGGTTTAGAAGGATACTATCGGTGGTTCATTGAGGGATTTTCGAAGATAGCAAATCCAATCATGGAATTGCAGAAGAAAAACAAGAAGTTTGTTGGGACCGAGAAATGCGCGGAAGCATTTTCGAGTCTCAAGGAGTTGTTGACATTAGCACCAACACTAAAGGTCCCTGACATGGACCCAAAATTCTTGGTATGCACTAACGCATCCAAGGAAGGCTTAGGTGGAGTCTTGATGTAATACGAACGAGTGATCGCTTACATCTCGAGGAAATTGAGAAGGCATGAGGAGAACTACGCGACGTACGATTTGGATTTGTTATCCATCGTATATGCCTTGAAGGTTTGGATACACTATCTTGTTGGATGCAAATTCGAAGTAAATACGGACCACTGTGGACTACAACACATATTTACGCAAAGTGACCTAAACGCGCGACAACAACGTTGGTCAGAATTTCTTAGTGAGTACAACTTCGAGATTAATTACATAAAAGGAATAGTGAAACGAGTGGCAGATGCATTGAGTCAGAGACCACGCATCTTTTCGGTGCTGCTTCTTAAGATGAATCTACATGAAAAGATTCTAACTTTATAGCATGACGATGACTAGTACAAAGAGGTCGAGGGTTTTATCAGACAAAACACAATGATGGTACCTATATTTGAAGGAATTTCATTTGATAGCGATGGTTTATTGAGGTTTAAAAATCAGATTTACCTACTACTAAATGACGAGTTGAGGATGTTGATCCTAAGTGAGGCTCATAGAGTCGTCTACATGGCTCACCCGGGAGTCACGAAGATGAGGGTGGACCTTAAACCCTTATTATTTTGGAAGGGATTGAAGGAATACATAGTCAACTATGTGGCCAGATGTCTAGAATGTCAGCAGGTAAAGGATGAACATAGACAACCAGTAGGATTACTATAGCCACACGTTATTCTGGAATCGAAATGGGAGCTTATTTCGATGGATTTTATTGTTGGATTTCCACTGATGGCAAGGAGACATGACTCGATTCTCATAGTAGTAGACACTCTGATGAAGAGTGCTCACTTTATTCCTGTGCGTACGATGTATCAGGCCCCTGACATAGCTAGATTGTTCATCAGTGAGATTGTGAGGCTGCATGGTGTGCCTAAGAGGATTATATCCGATCGAGGATCGATGTTTATTGGACAATTTTGGACGCATTTCCAAGAGGCCTTGGTAACCCAACTTAACTTTAGTATTGTGTATCACTTGGAGACTGACAGGAAGATCGAACGAACGAACCAGACCTTGGAGAACATGTTGTGCATGTACGTGATAGACCAACAAAAGCATTGGGAAGAATTCTTACCAATGGTGGAATTCTCTTATAAAAACAGTTACCAAAGCACCATTAAGATGGAGCCTTTCGAGTTTCTTTATAGGCGACCATGTCAGATGCCTTTGAGTTGGGATCGGCTTGAGGATACGGTCCTGGTGGGACCAGAAGCCATCCAAGAAATCGAAGAGAAAATGAAAATGATAAGATAAAGGATTAAAGAAGCGTAGGATCGGCATAAGAGTTATGCCGATGCGCACCGTGTCGACCGTAGTTACGAGGTTGGCGATCGAGTCTTCTTACGGGTTAAACCACATAATAGTTCGATCAAGTTTGGAAAGGGAGATAAACTCTCTCCTAGGTTCATGGGCCCTTTCGAGATTGTGGAGAGAAAGGGGCCCATGGCCTATCAACTAGCCTTGCCTGATTCTTTGAGGCATATGCATGATGTTTTTCATGTCTCTATTTGAAAAATTTTGTTTAGTGATCCTACACATGTTTTGACTTGAGCACCTGGTGGGTGTCGGATGAGGGGGCACTTACGGTTGAGTAGATCCACATCTTGGATCATCGCATTCGACAGCTACAACATCGAATGGTGGAGCAGGTCAAGGTCTAGTGGGACAACTATAGTCCACACTCAACGACCTGGGAGGACGCATATGATATGCGCTAGCAGTTTCCATTTTTGTTTGATAGATAGAATTATGATACTGTGATACACAATATTTCAGTACTTATACTGTGAAACTTTGGGATGAAGTTTAGACCAAGAGGGGGTGTATGTAACATCTCGCTCTGGCTCACTGAGAGAACTTATTCTTTGAGAACACTTGCTTGCAAGTGATCTAGATTATTATGCTATTAAAACATTTGATTTTGATTAAGAGGCATTATGGGTTGATGACATGTTGTTTTACTACATTGACATAGATAGGTGCTATTGAATCGGTTTTACTAAGTGCGAAGGATTTTGGACCTCGAGGATGCAGAGGCATCGATGGAACCCCTTGGACTCTAGATTGAGTCGGGGAGTGTACCATTGGGGTTTGATTGTTTTACTATGATATTAGTGAATCTGATTAGATGATATGATATGGATATATTCTAACATGATTCGTTGATGATGCAGGCTGACGATAACTTGCCGACCAGACTCACATGTGGAGTAAATGGGTCATGCATGACTACCAGAGATGTTGAGGGAGAGGTGTGGACAACAACCCTACCACAGCCTACTAGCACTCTCGTCGTGGATCAAACTATAGGTTAACATTTACCTAGTTTGAGAGGACCCACAATGCTATGAGTGAGGAATGCGACAATCCCTCACGATGATTCTAAGGGGTGTGCAATAAGGCAGGGGCCTTCTTCCTTAGAGGCCCTTAGTCTCCCATAATTTCACCTCGCGGAGCATTGAATCCCAAGGTTTTTTATGTCTACCAAGTTAGTCAAGAGGCGAGTGGCACCCTTGGAGCAGGTGGTGTGTCCTGAAGGGCACGTCGTGCAAGAAAAAATGGAAAGAGGCGAGTGGTACCCTTGGAGCACGTAGTGCGTCCTGAAGGGAATGTCACGCAAGGGAAACAAATTAAGGCGAGTGGCACCCTTGGAGCACCTAGTACATCCTGAAGGGCATGTCACATTGTTGATGATAAATGAATGAACCTAGATGGTGTTAGGATGAATAACGTGTTAAGAATTTAAAAAAAAAAAAATTCCATGACAAAATGTCGCCTAGTACAAAAATTTAAGGTCTAAGTCTAAATTATGCTAGTGGTAAAATTTTATCTATCTATTTAAAAAATAAAATAAAAATAAAAAAAACATAAATAATAATTATACTCTTCATTAAATCTTGTAATAATAAGGGGGTAAGCAATTTAAATGATTCATAAAAATCTGTTAGGGTAAAATTTTAAAAAAAAGGGAAATAATTGTTTTATTATTTATGATAATTTAAAATTATTAACTAAAAAGGGAAAAAGGAAAAATGGGGTTAATTTCTACACCTGCCGATTTGAGTTCTAAATTAAAAGGGGAAAGAGGGAAATCTAAAATATTTAGGAAACTAGGAAAAGAGGTATACATAGGAAGAAAAGGGAAACCCAAGGGAAAAGTAGAAAGTCAAACTTAGTAAGGTATCTACCATTAAGAACTTTCTAATTTAAAACTGAACTAGCAAATTGATAATGGGGAAAGTCATTAAAACCTATAAGAGAATTTGGGGACACCTAGGAGTGATTCTAGGAGTGACTGTAGGTGGGTGAGGGAAATAAGGGAATTTAATTAGTTAAAGAAATTAATTTGTGGAGGAATGAAGGGGATGGGTGGCACTTGTATGGGGAGGAATTTTTAGGATTTAATTTTTAAAAACTTAATTAAATAAGATTTTAGGAAAGTAAGTGTTAGTGTCAGAAGTCACTCCTGGATTGCTTGCAGGAGCAGAGCCCGACACCCATCAGTTTTATGTCATGAGTGTTTTAATAGATGATGAAATGGAGGGAGACTCGAGGAAACATCACTCTAACTCAGGGATTGGGTCTGGTACGTAAGTAACAAAGGAGGTCTTGACCTAACTGCAGCTAGTGGGTTGATTAAACGATGAGCAGGTGGAAGACTTGGTAAGAAAGGTGAACAAATGGCTTTGGGCGACAGGCTTTGGGCGGTTTGCAGAAGAAAGAATCTGAATGCAAGATCCTCTTGGTTCAGAGTCTCAAGAAACTGAAAAGGGAAATTGACTTGATCCTCCAATTCCAAGTCACTCAGTGCTGGGAAAATCACAAGAACCGATTAGAGACAGCGCAACTGTTACAGTGATCCATTACAACATCATCCTATAATAGCAACAGCTCGACTGGATCCTCCAATTCCGAGTTTCTCTAACACAGTGTAAACAAAGGCATGAAAGAAACTGGCATTCATAAGGTAAGAAGTCTCAAGAGTTCATACATAACCAGAGTATCAGTGCTTCATTAAATCTTTACAACCGGGAGCTCAGCTCAACCATCGATAGATACAAAAATGGTGAAAACGCCGTCATATACTCAAAACAACAACAACAACAAAATCGAGACGATGCATTAAACACATTGCGTCTGCATGGCTTCTGACAATCTGCAGCTGCCGTCTCTGAATGATCATGCAACTAAGGCGGACGGAATCCCACTTCTGACAGCTTCATGGGCGAATCGACGTGCTTTTAATTCATTGCTGGGCTTTCCCATTATGGCGGAGGCAATGTCTAACCACCACCAACCACTTCAATAACTGCTTCATTGGGATTGAGGATGGCCCAGCCAACTCGACACTTCTGCGACGTGGAAGACCCTTCGCGCTACCACCTGGATTAGCTAAACGACCTGATGAATAGGCGTGGAGGCCAGTGCGAAGGATGGGGTGCATAACGAGAGTGGTGGCTCCAAGACCATGAGGGTATGATAAGAGGGACGAGGCATGAGAGGGAAGACAGAGGAAGACACCTGGCGTAAGATAATAGGCGGAGGGGGCAGGAGCTGAGATATAATGGGCACGCTTTGAGTGGGAGGCTAACGTGGAAAAGAGTGGGACACCTGGCAGGCGGTAAGTGCAAGATGAGAGGGGAAAGGGACCACAAGGACCAGAAGAGGGGATATGGTCAGATGTCGGAGGATGAGGAAGGGGCTAAAAGGTCGTGAGCGTCATTGCACAGCCAGGAAGAGAACATATTGCACAAAAGATTACATGACAGGGAAGGGGCCCACGTTGGTGAAATGCAAAAGGACAGAGGATGCCCAGGTGGCCTATGTGCCATTGATTCAGGTGCTCGAATTGTAGCCGTTGGAGAGATGCACCTCCGATTTCGGACACCCCCCCTCCGCTTAAAGGTAGAAAGGTGGGGGGGGTCCAGAATCACCCTGCGCACCATTGATCTGGGCGCTTCGATCATGACCGTTGAAGAGGTGCGCCCTCGATTCCGGACCCCCCCCCCCTCCTCTTAAAGGTAGAAAGTCGGGGGGGCTCTAGAATCCTATGTGCACCATTGATCCAGGCGCGCGAATCTCTGCCATCCAAACTTGATTTGTATTTAAAAACATGCGCAATTGTATCCCAAACTTAGGGAAAGTGGGTTTTCAGCCCATTCTTTTGCATTTTACCCTTGTTACGAGAAATATCACTAACATTTGGCTCCATGGGGGATAGAGTCGTCCTTGTGATGCTCTAAGAACACTTTTGTAGATTCAGTGCCTTGCTGTTGGGCTAAGGAGTCATTTATTAAGCTGGAAAAAAAAACAATATTTACAAAAAATAAAAGAGCCGACTGCGGCTCACAATTTTTTTTTTTTTCAAGAAATGCCCATTCACTGGGCCACTAAAAAATTCTTTGCCTTCCATATCCTGCAACATGTAAGTGTTGTTTGAAAATACTTCAAGGATCTTGAAAGGTCCAAACCAGAGGGCATCAAACTTACTGTGCTTTCCCCTGTCTTGCCTGGGTGCATCCCATTTGAGCACTAGATCACCTTGCCCGAATTCCTTCTTTCTGCTCCTCTTGTCGAAAGCCTGCTTGATCTTCTGCTGACGATTGTAGGCCCTATCCAAGACCTGTTCTATGATCTGCTGTATTTCCACCATCTAGTGAATCCTTCTGGCCATATGGTCAGGCTCTCCTTCAATGTCTTGGAGGAATTTCGCCACAGATACGGCGAGCTGAGTAGGGAAAACAACCTCTGCTCCATAAACAAGTTGGAAACATGAGATGCCAAGGGATTTCTTGGTTGTCACCCGATCAGACCATAGAGTGAATTTGAGCTTCGAATCCCAGCCCCTTTTATTGTCTTCCAACAATTTCTTAATGAGCTTGATTAGGCTTTTATTTGAAGACTCTGCCAGTCCATTTCCTTGAGGATAATAGGGAGTAGAGTGAATTAGTGAAATCTTGAACTGTTCATAGAACTTGATCAGAGGCTCAGATCTAAAGGGGGAAACATTATCAGTGAAAATTCTGCTAGGGAAACCAAATCTGGCTATGATGTCCTCCAGGAAGTTGATGATTACTTTGTGAAAAGTGCTCCTGGTGGGAACAACCTCTATCCACTTGGTGAAATAATTAGTCATAGTGAGGATCCATCTGTTCTAACCACTTGAGGGAGGATGAATATCTCCAATGAAGTCCAATCCCCACTGCTGAAAAGGCGTCGAAACCACTACACGCTTTAATGGCAGAGATTTGAGCTGCTGCTTACCTGAGAACTTCTAGCATTTGATGCAAGCTCTGACTTCTCTGTAGACATCAGGGAACAAAGTAGGCCAGTAATACCCTGCCTGAAGGATCTTATGAGCTATGGTCTTCCAAAAATGATGTCCTCCACAAAGACCATTGTGGAAATCAAATGTAACCTGCTGGGCTTCTCATGGGTCCAGACACCTTAAAAATACCCCCAAAGGGTCTTTCCAGTATAGGACTTGGTCAATGAGGCAATATCTGACAGCCTTGAGCTTTAAATCTCTCACCTTTCTCTTTTCCATTCCATCGGGAGGCCTCAATTCTTGTAGAAAATACAAGATATCCTTATACCAGGCGCATGCTGCTAGTGATACAGCACCTTGGGAACTCTTGCTGGATGACTCGGCTTGCTCATTGATGAAGTTAATCCCCAAATATTTGCAATTGGACTTATCCAGCAAGATGGCTAAACCTCACCCCTTTATCAACTTAGTGGGCTTGATTACCAGATCAAACTCTAGGATCTTGGCGATCCATTTACCTCTCCTCTCGTCTATGTCTGGCTGTATAAGAATGTCCTTCACAGAGGCTGAAGGAACATATGCAGTGATCCTCGAATGCAAGACATAGACACTGAAAGATTTGAGGGCTTTCACCAGGGCATAGGCCTGCTTCTCCATGGTCTTGTACCAGATTTCAGCATCTCTCAATGCCTTGCTGTAGAAGGCAATAGGTTGCTCTCGCCCTTGATCATTTTTCTGCAACAAGACTGTTTCCACTGTATCATAAGAAGCAAAAGAAAAAATCAGGAAATCTTTAGAATAATCAGGACTGATTAGCACAGGTGCCTCAGTCAACACCTTCTTTATTTGGACAAAAGATTCCCTGGGTTCAGCAGTCCATTTCACTTCATTTCCCTTCCTGAGCATGGATGTGATATGTTTTACTAACTCAGCAAAATTCGAGACAAATCTCCTCAGAAAATTTATCTTCCCCAAAAAGGCCTGAACTTCCTTCTTAGATCTGGGAAGTGACAGGGTCTGAAGTGCTTCTACCCTGCTAGGGTCAATCCTTACTCCCTCTACTGACACTATATGGCCTAATAGCTTCCCTTCTTTCATAGAAAACATAGATTTCTTGGGGTTCAGGGATAGGCCAAACCTCCGACACTTCAGGAAAACTTTCTTCAAGTGGCAGCAGTCCTCCTTGTCTGTCCTGGAGAAGACCGTGATGTCATCTAGATAGATTACCACAAACTGGTCTTTTTCCCCGATGAAGGCTATGTCCATGGCTCGTTGAAATGTTTCTCCTGCATTCATGAGTCCGAAAGGCATTTTGGCATACATGAATGTGCTCCAAGGAGTGGTGAAGGCCATTTTTTCTCTGTCCTCAGGCATAACTAATATATGATTGTAGCCAGAGAAGCCATCTATCATGGATATTCTAGATGCACCAGTGACCTTCTACAATATATGTTCCATGTTGGGTAGGGGGTAATTGTCCTTCCTGGATCTCCTATTCAGGTTCCTGAAATCAACGTAGAGTCTGATTTCCCCACTTTTCTTTCTTACAGGAACCAAATTGGCCACCCAATCGGAATATCTCAAGGGGAAAATGATTTGGGCATCTAGCAGCTTCTTCACTTCTTTCTCCATGACAGGTAGCAGCATGGGATTTATTTGTCTCAGCTTTTTCTTGAATGGCTTAGCCTCTTCTTTCAGTGGGATCTTGTGCTCAATGACTGATGTGTCATATGTCTTGAGGTCTTCGTAGGTCCATGAAAACACATCAGAAAACTCTCTCAGCAACTCGGTATATTCAACCCTCTGCTCCTTGGTCAAACTCCTTGACAGCTTGACAAACTTAGGCTCCTCAGGTGTACCAATGTTTCACTCAGTTGTGTCAGCATCATCACCTGAAACTCTCCCCTTTATTGCCACATCATTTCTATCAAACAATCTCTCTAATGGGACCAGTCCCCTTGGAATGTGATTGCTAGGAAACTGAATAATGTCATGCTTTGCTATTTTACTCAGCAATTTACCCCCATCAAACCTTTCCTCAGAGATGGAATCTTGGTCGATATGCATTTCTGAGAATTCTTCAATAGTCTCCAAGAACTTTTTGATCTCGAGGTCATCCTCAAACACTTTCCAATGTTTGATGTTGTCAGGTATGGAGGGCCTGTATTTTACTTCTACATCATACCTCAGTTTGGGCGGCAAGGGTACTTTGAAAATTCTTGCTGATGTAGCCAAGGAATCTGCCACTATGTTTTCTTCTCTTGGGATGAAAGATATGTTAAATGCTGAGAAGAAATTGTCAATTAGATCCCATACCTCATTTCTGTAATTCCGGAGTCGAGGATGCTTAGCCTGATAAGTGCCTCTGATCTGCTGGACCACCAACTCGGCATCTCCGAACACTGCTACCTCTCGAATTCCCATTTCCCTCGCGGGTCTTAATCCTAGGATAAGAGCTTCATACTCTGCAACATTATTGGTGGTTTTGAATTCCATCTTATATGACAGGGATATGGTCTCCTGAGCAGGTGACACAAAAACCACCCCAGCTCCAGCGCCTTCTCGGGAACAGGCTCCATCGAAAAAAAAAATCTAGATTGGGGTGATGGAGGGAGGAAATTCAGGAGAAACAGTGGGCTTCTTTCTGAGTTTCAGAGGAGGCTCGGGGGCGTGGGTGAACGGCAGTAAACTGGAGCCTAAATCAGTGTCCAAGGAAAATATGGGATGATTGGTAGGGCTGGCTTCATAACTGATTATGTAGGCCAGTTGGGATTCCTTGTATAGTCTTCTATGCTCCCCTCCAAACACTAGAATAGTGGCATATGTGAGGTCCATTTGCAAAGTTCCCCCCAGTATTTTTATCCAATATCTTGATAACAACATACCAAACTTAGGGGGGACATCGGCCACTACAATATCCATGACCACACTTTTTATGGGCAGTTGAAACAAGGTCACAACCAGGTCTTTAATGACTCCAAGACACTGGACTCTCCTGGAGTCAAAATAATAGAGGTCATGATAGGCTCAGGTGACTTCTAGTCCTAACTCTTCCATGACAGTTTTGGGCATGAGGTTGTGAGAGGCCCCTAAATCCATAAGGAAATTATGCAGCACTTTATCATGTATGTTCAGGGAAGTGTAGAAGGGGGGGGATGAATCATCTCTATCTTCTACCATGGGACCTAGGACAACTGCTAGCTTTTCATCTTGGAGGTTTATGGAGTCTGTGGGAGGGCTTGAGACTTTAGACTGCAAAATCTTAGAGAAGAGTTTTTTTAATTCTTCATGTTTGATTAGCTCGGTGAGGGACACAGGGATTCTGATATTTGGAATCTCATGCTCGAAATTAAAAGAAGATGTAAGCTTTGGTACTTCTCTTATTTCAAGAACATGATTATGAACAATGGGAGAGAGGGGTTGAGGCTTCTTACCTATGTGACTGTCTGCTACTTTATTAGCAAATTTCTTCGTTCTAGTAGACTGCTCAGGAATATCAGGTGCTGCTATCTTTTTGTTGGACCTCAGGTTATACTTGCCTCGACCGCCACTAGCTTTGTCTCCTTTGCTCAATTCATTCAGCTGACTATCCATGAGAGAATCCTCGTAGGATTCTTGAGTGAGATGAGGAAAAGGAGGAGTGTCTTCTAAGCAGTGGATTTTAGGATCAAGCTCATCTGTTTCTCTTTCTTCCTCATCATCCACCAAATTGTTCTGAAAAGGGGCCTGAATTCTCTGGTCTTCTCTGTCTCTTCCCCTTTCTCTATGAATAGTCAGGGGAGAAATATTATTGGGCCTTCTGAAACCTCCTTTGTTTTTGGCGCCCTGCAGGCCCTTGTAAATTTGCTTCCTTTCCACCTTCAGTCTCTCCATTTCTTCAGACATAAACTTCATCATCTTGGTCAGTTCATCCACTTGAGGGTGGGGCACCGATGAGCCAGAAGTTGAGGCTTCAGACTTTCCCTTTCTTCTATCTGCATCGGCCTTGCTCCTAAGTCTTCCAGCTACTAACATGTTGGATTCCACTTCTATGGCCGCATCTTGCATTTGAGCTAAGGATGTGGCTCTTCTTTCTCTTAATAAAAGGCAGAAATCAGGGTCAAATGCGCCAGCATAGGAAATTTGGGCTGAGGCTTCTGAGGGATTTATCTCTGAAGGAATCTTATTATACATATTATTAAACCTTTTGGATAAGTTAGAGATGGACTCTCCTTCCATATTCTTCATAGACCCGAACTCTGTCATGTAATACATGAAATATTTCCTATCGCCCCACTGCCTCAGGAAAACACTATCCAGTGCTTCAATTCCAGCAATAGATCCGGGGGCGAGTCCCCTGAACCATTTCCTCACCTCGCCATCCAGGTTCTGGACAAAGACTCTCATCCAAGCATCTTCATTTTCAATGTTTAGGTTGTCTGCATAACTGTAGAAAGCAGCCAAGTGCTCTTATGAAGTTATGTCCCCTTCTACAATGAACTTGGGCATGTACTTCAAATAGTCTCCAGTAGGGAGGGGATTCATAGGATGGGGTAGGATTAAGGGAGCATACCTAGCAGCGACTATGGCATCCATTCTATTCAGAGGGGGAATTAACACCAACCATAGGAATATTAGGTGGAGGAGAACTTGGAGGAGAAGGAGTTCGTGAAGGGGCTACCGGGAATGAGTCTCGGAGCGGAGTGGGAAACAAGAGAGGATTCAAGGAGACGAATAATGAGCTCAAGTCAGCAGGAGCTCCTCTTTGTGCAGGAGTGGGGAAATATTCTATTGTCCCTGGTCTATGCCAAGGAACAGCTTGAGAGGAGAGGGGAGAGACAAGAATTGCTCCCTCCAATCCCAGACTGTGAGGAGAAAACTCAGCAAGAACACTCCCAAAATTCAAGAAACGAGAAACCTCTGAAGGAGGTCTATTAGGAAACTGAGGAAGAGAAAAAGGAGTTCTCACAGAAGGAGATGGAGGATTACCTGTTTCGACGATGGAAACTTCTTTTGCGGATCTCTTTCCTCTTCTGCGAACCACCTCTGGATCAACTTCAGATGTAGCTAGAGGTAGCTATGGATGCGACTGCGTGTGTCTGCCTCTGAACGCCACAATTAATAGAGCAGGCTCTCCCCAGTGGAGTCGTCACAATGGAGTCGCCATGTGCACAGTAGAAATCTTGATAATTCTGATATCTGATGCACCTTCAGAATCAGTTGATCGTTGTCATTCAATCCCGAGGAAAATATTCAACTTCGTCCCCGGCAACGACGCCAGAAATGTTAGCGTCGAAGTCACTCCTAGATTGCTTGCAGGAGCAGAGCCCGACACCCATCAATTTTATGTCACGAGTGTTTTAATAGATGATCAAATGGAGAGAGACTCGAGGAAACATCACTCTAACTCAGGGATTAGGTATGGTACGTGAGTAACAAAGGAGGTATTGACCTAACTGCAGCTAGTGGGTTGATTAAACGATGAGCAGGTGGAAGACTTGGTAAGAAAGGTGAACAAATGGCTTTGGGCGATAGGCTTTGGGCGGTTTGCAGAAGAAAGAATCTGAATGAAAGATCCTCTTGGTTCAGAGTCTCAAGAAACTGAAAAGGGGACTTGAATGGATCCTCCAATTCCAAGTCACTCAGCGTTGTGAAAATCACAAGAACCGATTAGAGACAGCGCAACTGTTACAGTGATCCATTACAACATCATCCTATAACAACAACAACTCGACTGGATCCTCCAATTCTGAGTTTCTCTAACACAATGTAAACAAAGGCATGAAAGAAACTGGCATTCATAAGGCAAGAAGTCTCAAGAGTTCATACATAACTGGAGTATGAGTGCTTCATTAAAGCTTTACAACCGGGAGCTCAGCTCAACCATCGATAGATACAAAAATGGCAAAAACGCCTTCATATACTCAAAAAAACAATAGCAACAAAATCGACATGATGCATTAAACACATTATGTCTGCATGGCTTCTGACAATCTGCAACTGCCATCTTTGAATGATCGTGCAACTACGGCAGACGCAATCCCACTTTTGACAGCTTCATGGGTGAATCGACGTGCTTTTAATTTGTTGCTGGGATTTCCCATTATGGCGGAGGCGATGTCTAACCACCACCAACCACTTCAATAACTGCTTCATTGGGATTGAGGATGGCCCGGCCAACTCGGCACTTCTGCGATGTGGAAGACCCTTCGTGCTGCCACCTGGATTAGCCGAACGACCTAATGAATAGGCATGGAGGCTAGCGTGAAGGATGGGGCACATAACGGGAGTGGTGGCTCCAATACCATGAGGGTATGGTAAGAGGGACAAGGCATGAGAGGGAATACAGAGGAAGACACCTGGTGGAAGATAATAGGCAGAGGGGGCAAGAGCTGAGATATAATGGGCACGCTTTGAGTGGGAGGCTGACGTGGAAAAGAGCGGGACACCTGGCAGGCAGTAAGTGGAAGATGAGAGGGGAAAGGGACCAAACGGACCAGAAGAGGGGAGATGGGTAGATGTCGAAGGATGAGGAAGGGGCTAAAAGGGCGCGAGCCTCATCGCACGACCAGGAAGAGAACATATGGCACAAAAGATTACATGATAGGGAAGGGGCCCACATTGGTTAAATGCAGAAGGACAGAGGATGCCCAGGTTTCCTGTGCGCCGTTGATCCAGGCGCTCGAATTGCAGCCGTTGGAGAGATGCACCTCCGATTCCGGACCCCCCCCCTCCGCTTAAAGGTAGAAAGGCCGGGGGGGGGGGTCCGGAATCACCCTGTGCGCCGTTGATCCGGGTGCTTCAATCATGACCGTTGAAGAGGTGCGCCCTCGATTCCGGACCCCCCCCCCCCTCCGCTTAAAGGTAGAAAGGAGGGGGGGCTCCGGAATCCTATGTGCGTCGTTGATCCGGGCGCGTGAATCTCTGCCATCCAAACTTGATTTTTATTTAAAAACATGCGCAATTGTATCCCAAACTTAGGAAAAGTGGGTTTTCAGCCCATTCTTTTGCATTTTACCCTTGTTATGAGAAATATCACTAACAGTAAGGGACTTCGAAACTCTATATAATGAAGGGAGGAAAAGGATGAAGGATCTCTTTTGTTTGCATAACGTTACGCTGCAGAAATCTCTACTTGAATGAATTAGATTGTGGGAGTTGGGATACCCATCTCAGTGAGGAGTGGTAGCTTGGCCTTGCGAGACGAGCTGGGAGCTAGTTGAATCTTTGGATAGTGTGTGTGGCCCCTTTTCGGCTCGGGGGGCTAAGAGGGAAGAAGAGTACCCCTAGCATTGGCTAGGAGGTACTGCCAAAGTCTCGCAGGTCGGCAAGCCGGAGTTGCACGGAGCACGTGGGATGTCACTCAAAGTAGGTGATCAGGCAATGGTACACTCTCTTCATTTTTGTATGGTAAATTGTTGTAGGATTTATTCTTGTATCTACATGTTTAATGGAGTAAGTAAACTGATTTTCTAGATTGACGACTGAATTGATTTCATAGCCTAGCTCGATGATTGATTGACTCCCATGGCCTTCGTTTCCCTGCATGTCTTGACCTCCTTGTGGTGTTTGATTGTGACCATTGTGGTGGTTTTGCCTATCATCCCTAGCTCATCAGTCCTCGATTGGGAAGTTGGCCAGGAGCATGATCTACGACTGTCGTTTCGGCATTAATAGACCTATGGATCTCAACGCCCTACCTTTCTATGCAAGGATGATGAGAAAAGGACGAACTTATCAGCTGTCTACCTCCGTTGTTGTCCTTGGATGATTGGATCCTTTCGGTTCTCTTACTGTTGTCTGCATTTTGTATTAGTATTCCTGCAATGGATAAACAAATTGATTCATGTCTGGATTTTGTATTTGTATTCTAGCAATGGAAAAACGAATTGATTCATGTCTGCATTTTGTATCGGTATTCTGGCAATGGAAAAACAAATTGATTCATGTCTACATTTTGTATTTGTATTCTAGCAATGGAAAAACGAATTGATTCATGTGTGCATTTTGTATTGGTATTATGCCAATGGAAAAACTAATTGATTCATGTCTGCATTTTGTATTTGTATTCTGGCAATGGAAAAACGAATTGATCCATGTCTGCATTTTGTATTAGTATTCGAGAAATGGAAAAACAAATTGATTCATGTTTGCATTTGGTATTGGTATCCTGGAAATGGAAAAACATTTTTTCTTTTAAATGCTGTCAGAGATTGCCGTTTTAAATGCCAATGTTTTTCTTTCAAATGAGACAGAGATTGTCGTTTAAAATTTCCCACATTTTTGCTTTCAAATAAGACTGAGTTTGTTCTTTTAAATGCCCACGTTTTTCCTTCAAATGAGACCGATATTGTTGTTTTAATTGCCCACATTTTTTCTTTCATATGAGACTGAGTTTACTGTTTTAAATGCCTATGTTTTTCTTTTAAATGAGACATAGATTGCCGTTTAAAATTGCCCACGTTTTCACTTTCAAATGAGACTAAGTTTGTTGTTTTAAATGCCCACGTTTTGCCTTCAAATGAGACTGAGATTGTTGTTTTAATTGCCCACGTTTTTTCTTTCAGATGAGACTGAGTTTACTATTTTAAATGCCCATGTTTTTGCTTTCAAATGAGACTGAGTTTGTTGTTCTAAATGCCCATGTTTTTTTCTTTCAAAAGAGAATAAGTTTGCTATTTTAAATGCCCACATTTTTTCTTTCAAATGAGACTAAGATTGTCATTTTAAATGCCCTCATTTTTTCTTTCCAACGATCGACCGAGTTTCTGTACAAATCACCCATGAATTTATCCTTTTAAATATTAAATTCACTTGCCGGAATGACCACGGTTTTGGTAAATAAAAATTGACTATGTGCATGTTGAATTCGCCCACCCTTTTTTTTGCTATTCAATTCATAATTGACTTGCAGTAATGACCACGATTTCGCCTTCAAACTGTGACTACGTTTTCCCTTGAGTGATGGACTGCGTTGATGTTGATTGGATACGTTTTCCTTTAATTGTTGAGTTGTTTTTGAATGGGCACAATTGGACACCATGCAGGCACTATGTTTTTGCTAATTTTTCCACAACGAATTAAATGGATAATTGTTAGTTAAATTCCTTACTATTGCTAGATTCATTTCTATGTAATGGTCGCATTAAATGCCTTGATTTTTTCCAGAAAATAAAATGGATAACAGTGAGTTAAATGCCTTGTTATTGTTAGATTCATTGTTATGTAATGGTCATATTAATTGCCAGAACAATTGCTACAGCAATGTAAATGGCCAACAGATTCATTCTTTGGATTAAATGACACAACGAGTTAAATGTTAACTAACACCTTAAATGCCTTTCTATTGTTGTATTACTTGTTATGACAACAGTCATGTAAACTACCTTGTTAGTGTGCTTTTAATTGTCATGTTAATGGTCATGTAATTGCCTTGTTATTTCTGTATTAATTGTTATGTAACCGCTATGCTAATTTCCTTGATAAATTTCTCCAACCCTGCTAATAGTTAGTAGTTTCCTTCTAATATTATTAGACAGATAGTATTGTTAGTTCGGTCAGTATAACTAGACTACATGCTGAGATTTAATTGTTCATAAGTGTTATAATGATATAATTCTACTTTAAGATTATAAATGTTGTTATTTAAGTTAATGTCTAGTTGGGTGGAGAATTTGGATTAACATAGACTTGACTGATTAGGTTGTGTTAAAGATTAAAATTTGATTGGTAAGTAAGGAATGGATTGCAAATTTTAGACTCACTGGATTGAATTTTAATTAAGGATAGGGGGCATTTATAATTATGGTTTTAGTATTGACCACTTAGATTTCCAAAATTAATTGTATTAATGTTTATTTACCAGATGCATTATAGTCTAATTGTAACTTGACGTGCCCCGTTAGAATGGAACCCTTGTTAAAATTGAATGTAATCATAGAATGGTTAGACTGGGTGATTGGTGGGGGCAGGAAGGATGTTGTGTGGCAGGCGTCACCCCTTTTCTTCATCCTCTTGTGTCTCTTCAACCTTTTTGTGGGGTAGGTATAGTCTCCCAGTCAGTATTCAGTTCCTAGCTCATCAGAGTTTTCTCGAGTCTTGGTCGCTTTTGTTTTTCACCAAGGTTATTGATGCATCTATCACCTAAGGAGTGGCATGATTCCTGATGAGGGTATCATGGCACACCCTTTGGATAGTGGCGCATGAGATCCTGGCCAGAGTAGGTTATTTTGTGTGAGTTTTGACGAGCATGGAAGTTTCTCTTGGCACAAGGGTCGAACGCCTACAGGTGTTAGGTCCACGCACCTTGAGGCTCTAGTATTTGTTCATCTAGGTCGTGATGTTGGGATGGGGTTGTTTTTCCTTAGCTTGTAGGTGTGGTTGTGTTTGTGTTGGAAGGGTAGTTGTTCCTCCTTGTTGTTCTACGCTTGATTCACCCAGTTTCCCTTGTATTAGTGAGTGGAGTCATAGTTGCCTATTTGCCTGGAATGCGTGTTTCCATTCATTGTTAGTGGTGTGGTTAATTGCCATTGTCATCTCCTTTCTTCCAAAACTCAAAAAAAAAAAAAAAGTCTGCACTGTTGTTTGCTTGTAGTCGTAATGAAGAGGGGTCGTTACAAAACACAAATTTTCTGAATGTAAATTGGTAGATCATGAAAATTTCTTCATTTTAGTACAGTTCATACCAGCATAGGTTTTGCATGGTTTAAAGTGTTTTCTACTACCATAATATATTCTCAAATAAGTTTTACATGGTTTAACATGTCTATTATCATATACTCTTAAATAGATATGAAACGGTACATATTGTATGTTTGACAATTCACTTTTTTCTTTTCCATCTATTGAGTTTGCATATTCTTAAATATATTTAAACCTATTGAGTTTGCATATTCTTAAATATATTTAAACAACAATTCACATTCTATGAGTTTGCATCTATGATCTCATATGCCTATCTTTCCTTTACTTGTTTTTATTAGTTAAGTGCATCTATGTAAACCAATTTATTTAGCAAATCTCATGTGCATTTCTTTCCTAAATAGTTTTTCCTTTAATTTTTCAAATTTTCGACAAGATATTTTTCAAATTTTAACTCATTCCGATTTTTATTTTATTTTACGAGCATTATATAAATTAAAGTTGAATTGAACATCTTTTTTTATTTTGAATATTTTGAGCATTTTATTTTATCGTTAACACACAAACCAAAAAATAGTTGAACATCTCTTATATCTCAAGATTTTATAGTATAAACATTACCTATAATTAATTTGGATAGCTCTTCTACCTAATTATTGTAATTTGAACATCTCTTTTATCTTTGATTTGAGAACATTGACTTCTCTTTGGATTTTATTTTATTAAGGGTATATGAACCTTTAGGTGAATATCTCTTATAGCTTTATTATTTTTTTAATGACTACATTTTCTAATATACATATACTAAAACTAAAGATAAAATTAAAGAAGAGTTTGAATCTCTTCCATTTTAAGGTTTTATTTTATTGTCACATCATTTTGAGCATTTTATTTTATTGTTAACACACAAATCAAAAAGGAGTTGAACATCTCTTATATCTCAAGATTTTATTGTATAAACATTACCTATAATTAATTTGGATATCTCTTCTACCTAATTATTGTAATTTGAACATCTCTTTTATGCTTGATTTGAGAACATTGACTTCTTTAAGTTGTAATTTATTTAGCAGATCTCATGTGCATTTCTTTCCTAAATAGTTTTTTCTTTAATTTTTTGTATTGGTTAAGTGCATCTATGTAACCAACAAAATCATTAGTAACTAGAAAAGAATAAAATAGAATCTGCTAAAATTTGCTAAAAAAAATAGAATTTTTTTTTCCATTAGTAACTAGAATTTGCTAAAATTATTCTGCCAAAATTGTTTGATGATATGTGAATAGAATCATACTTTTGATAGTCCACAATGAACATAAAATGAAACATTTAAATTAAGAAATTTATTTAAGAGTTTGATGCTTAATTTAATGCATTGTAAAAAGGAGAATAGAGTCATATTAGTTCATTACTAGTTAACTTTGTCACTTTTTGACAATAGAGTCATATTTTTTTATAGTACACAGTGGACATAAAATGAAACTTCTAAATTAATACTTAGCATAAAACTATTTAAGAGTTTGATGCTTAATTTAATGCATTGTAAAAAAGAGAATACACAAAAGATTAGTTCATTACTAGTTAACTTTGTCACTTTTTAACAATAGAATCATATTTTTGACAATACACATAAAATGAAACATTTAAATTAATACATAACAGAAAAGTGTTTAATAGTTTGATGTTTAATTTAATGCATTGTAAAAAGGAGAATATACAAAACATTAGTTCATTACTAGTTAAATTTGTCATTTTTTTCCATAACTTTGAGAAATCAAATATGAGACAATAATTGTTATTTTGAATTCCAAATTTATGATATATATATATATATATATATATATATATATATATATATATATATATATAAAATCAAAGTCTGAATAGTTACACTGTAAAATACATAAGTTCCACATCCATTTTAGGATGATAACAAAAAATAAGACATTTAACTCCAAAATTCTAGACTTTAAGCCATCGCTTTAAGATAGATCACTTCATACATGAAATTCAAACCTGTAAAAAAAACAGAATTCAAAAATAAAAAATTTACAATTCAAACATGCAGAATTAAAAAATTGTGATTAAAATAAAATTGACATACATACCAAAGGAGTTAAGTGTCATCCTCCAACATACTCTTTCCCACAAAATATATTGTAAACATATTTTCCACCAAATATAATTTAGACATCTGTAAAAATAAAAAAAATAATAAAAAAACAACACATATTAGCATATATACTGTAACTCAATATTAAATAAACAATAAGAAATAATAACATAACCAATGACAATTAAACATATTTAAGATCTAGTTACTCTCCAATTAAGAGTACATGAAATATTAAACAATTTAAACAGATTTAAACAATTTGTAAATCTTATCTAAAATCTTAAAAAAATTTAAAGAGAAAAATTATGTTCTTGGTAAAAAACAAATTGAATTAGAGTTAGATAATAATCTGAAAATAAATATAGAACTATGTATGAAGAAAGTTCACAAATCTCCATATTAAGTCATTCTTCCAATGAAATACTTATCTCCTTCTGGATAAAGTCTCAAATCCTTCAGGTGAAATTCTCCTTGTGGATAAGGTCCCAAATCCTTCAGGTGAAATTCCCCTTGTGGATAAGGTCCCAAATCCTTCAGGTGAAATTCTGATCCAGGTGATGTTATCTTGTTCTTAGTAAAACAAATTGTGAGTTAGAGTTAGATAATAATCTAAAAATAAATATAGAACTTTGTATGAACAAAATGAACACAAATATCCATATTAAGTCATTATTCCAAAGAAATACTTATCTCCTTGTGGATAAAGTCCAAAATCCTTCAGGTGAAACTCTCCTTATGGATAAAGTCCCAAATTCTTCATAAATTCTCATCTCAGGTGATGTTATTTGATCATATTTACACAACAATAAAATACTAGTCTCCTCAACAGTTAAATACTTCTCTTTTCTTCTTCTGCAATTGACATATAATAAAATTCCATGATGCCCTTTCAAACTAAATGACCCATAAATATTCATATTAATCCATTCTTCCAAAAAACTAATTATTATCTAAAAACGTTCACAAATCATAATTTTAAAAACCATTCTTCCAGAAAACACTTATCTCCTCTTTCTTCGGTGGAATAAATGTTCTCATATAATCTTGCATGTACATGAATAAAACACAAATCTATACATGTATATTAAGTCATTCTTCAAAAACCATTTAAATGGAATGTATTCATATTAAATATAATAAGATTCTCTTTGAAATTATGTGAGAGAGCTCACATATACAATATGTTTGAGCTAGCTCACATATACAATATGTGTGAGCTTATTTGTAAATCTAATTGAATGTTGGTTTTTGTGATTAGTAACCAATTTTGTTAAGAGTTTGAAAATACCTTAGAAAGAATGAATTCACTTCGTTGTATGTAGAAAAAATAATTTTTTCCATACTACACCATTCCTGGACAAGAAAGAAAGGAATGCAATCGAGGAAAATTTAGAAAGTTTCTCTTTCTGATGTGGGATATAGTTTGTTCTCAAATATTCAAACATGTTCAAGTTCAAAATTAGGTCTTCATCATGATCTAACCTTAAATAAGTTTGAATGTATACCATTTAAGACAACGATAAACTTATCTAGGGGTTCTATATATTTCAAAATAATTGATCAAAGCATTGAATAGGAAAGGATAAACTAAAAATTTGAGAAAACAAAAATTTGATAAAAGTCATGAACATACATTTATGAATCATCCTGAATGGACACATCCTTCCCTAATCTGGGTTCTTCCTCTGCTTCCTTAATCCCAATATCCCTTCTGAGCACACTCTCAGGTACTCTCTTCTCCACATTAGCCTATATAACACATTTCAAATATGAAAATTTGAAAAATTATATTTAAATGATTATAACACATTAAATTTAAATGATTTTAAGACATTAAATGATACCTGTGAACTCCCACCCTCTTCAATTTCTCCCAATGAGAATTGAGACAGTCACCCCCAAGTAGTTGGAGATGGAATAGAGATCTGTGAACAACATAACTAAGACCTAAATCTAGGATTCAATCTGTTCATAATTATAAAAAAATATAAATGTTGTTGATCTCTTATTAAGAAGAGTGGATATTGAACAACTATTAGAAAACAAATACCTGATTCAACCCATCCAAATTTAAACTTTTCGAATCAAGTCCCCTACCGACTGGAGATTCGTTTCACATATCTCCAAACTGCAATTAATGAAAAGAAGAACTCGATTATTTCTATAGAGACAATGATATATAAATCTAGAACTAGAAGTAGAATATCATAAAATGCGTCAAGCATTTCTTAAATAGAAAACATATCAATCTGTTGTTCGAGTCATCATTATGAATGACCTTATTCCAACCATCCTTGCAAAATTTTTCATACTCCAAAACATCTTCTGTTGACATTGTATCTAACTCCACATTTGTTTTATCAGCAAATGTGGCACGAGAATTGGCTTCTGTTCACTGACGCTTCATGCCAAAATCAACACCATAAAAAATAGCTTTCAAATTTTCTCTGATTGAAGTCCTAGCCTCTTTGCGAACTTCTGATGTAGCCTGAAACTCTGAAAGTGAAGAAAATGTCTCTGTTGGGATAGGTACTAAAGGTTGTGGAGGCCTCATCAATGTCACACTTTGATATGCCCCTTTGCGATCACATGTACATCATTTACCAGCACCATAATATTTGGACGGTAGACTAGTATAATCAGGGTGCATGTGCAAGAAAAACTCTGCAAAAAAGTGTCTTGCAAAATAGTGTTGAACCTCATCGTTCCATGGAAATTTCCTATATGCCGCCAAAAATTTGTTATATAGATGTCCTGCAAAATTAGGGTGCTTACAATATTTCACCTTCAACATCTTCATCTTTGGGCCCTCTTTGAAATTGAACATGGAAATGGTGTCTTCTTTTGAAACTCTATTTTTTATTACCTCCCATTTATCATGACCCATCACCTTTGACTTTCGCCGCCTCATTAGAATGACAAAACTGTCAGTGGTTGGCCCCATCTTCTGATATGCATCCATAAAGTTTTCTAATGAATGAAAAACAATGTGCAAACTTTGTTTTCTCTCCTGAGGGAGTTCCAAGACCACCAAGTCATTTTCCAACCTCTTTTTAACACTCGAGCATCGCTCAAGTGTCATTTCTTCAGTATTCCCTTCCCAGGGAACTTCATCACCAACATTTGAAGGATAGGTGGACGTAGTCATGTAATATTATGTTTCTTGATAATGCAGCCTCCTAAATCCACGTTCACCCTCTAGACCGACATTTGAATCTTCGTGAAAGCCACTCTCATTGTCGACCGTTTTTCTAAATTGACTGTATACACACACATTTGAAAGTAACTTCAATATTTAACTTCACATAAATTTAAATACAAAAAAATACAACAAAAATATAAAAAAATCAAACAAAATTACGAGAAATATTCTGTTGTCCAGAGGTATTCCCAACATTCTTAGGTGTATGAGTATCGATGCGCAACCTATCTAAGAAGGATACATCCATAGAACTGGCTTGAGCATATTTTTCATTTGATTTGTTCACATACTCATTTGAAAGTCTCATCTGACGATATTGTTGTTTCTCACTCGGAGTCTCAGTCAAGAAGGAGTTCTTGTTCTTCCTTCTTGAGAATACCTAGAGCACTTGCAAGGAATGTTTGGAGAATCCCGTTTCGACATATCTCCTCAATATCTATCCACAATGCATAGTTTATCAATAAAAATGCAGAGATGTACACAATTTCAAGCAATTAAAAATGCAAAGATAAATAAAAATTTTAATCAATCAAGCCATAGAGGTACTCACTCATTAGAAGGCACAAAGACTAGACATTCATCCATGAATCAAGAAAATCAAAGATAAGTAATGGGTCCATAGAAAACAGGGAAAATTCTTATCCTTCACTCATCATCCATGCATAGAAAAGAAGAGCATTTGAATCTATAGGTCTTTAAACACCGAAGTGATGACCGTCAATTCAGCTCCTGGCCAACTACTCAGGCACAGACTGGTGACTAAAGGGATAAGTGAAAGAATATAAAACCACAATATTTTCATAATAATAAGTAAAACCCGCACATAGAAGTCATTGAAATTAGAAGTTGGGTTCGCCAAGGGACTATCATTCAACTTAGAGATTTATCATTCACAATGCACATCAAAGAATAATACATAAAGCCTAGACATTCAGCCATGAATCAATCAACTCAAATATAAGTAAGGGTTCCATAGACAACATGGAAAATTCTTATCCTTCACTCATCATCCATGAAAAAAAAAGCAGGGTATTTGAATCTATAGGTCTTTAAACACCGAAGTGATGACCATCGATTTGGATCCTAGCCAACTTCTCAGGCACGGACTGATGACTAAAGGGATAAGTGACAGAAGATAAAACCACAATATTTTCCTAATAATCAATAAAACCCACACATAGAAGTCATTGAAATCAAAAGTTGGGTTCACCAATGGACTATCATTCAACTGAGAGATTTATAATTCACAACGCACATCAAAGAAGAAGATGCAAAGCCTATACATTCAACCATGAATCAATCAACTCAAATATAAGTAAGGGTTCCATAGACAACATGGAAAATTCTTATCCTGCACTCATCATCCATGCACAAAAAAGAAGGGTATTTGAATCTATAGGTCTTTAAACAATGAAGTGATGATCATCGATTCGGCTCCTGGTCGACTTCTCAGGCACGAACTAATGAGTAAAGGGATAAGTGACAGAAGACAAAACCACAATATTTTCATAATAATCAATAAAACCCACACATAGAAGTCATTGAAATCAAAAGTTAGGTTCGCCAAGGGACTATCATTCAACTCAGAGGTTTATTGTTCACAATGCACATCGAAGAAGAAGACACAAAGCCTAGAAATTGAACCATGAATCAATCAACTCAAATATAAGTAAGAGTTCCATAGACAACATGTAAAATTCTTATCCTTCACTCAAAAAAAGCAGGGCATTTGAATCTATAGGTCTTTAAACACTGAAGTGACGACTGTCGATTCGGCTCCTGGTTGACTTCTCAAGCACAAATTAATGACTAAAGGGATAAGTGACAGAGGATAAAACCACAATATTTTCATAATATTCAATAAATCCCACACATAGAAGTCATTGAAATCATAAGTTGGGTTCTCAGAGGTTTATCATTCACAATCCACATCAAAGAAGAAGATGCAAAGACTAAAAGTTCATCCATGAATCAATGAACTAAAATATAAGTAAGGGATAAACATTAGGACAAATTAGTATCCTTCACTCATCATCCATGCACAGAAAAGCAGGGCATTTGAATCTAGAGGTCTTTATACACCGAAGTGATGACCATCAATTAAGCTCTTGGCCGACTGCTCAAGCAAGGACTAATGACTAAAGGGATAATGGATAGAAGATAAAACCACAATATTTTCATAATAATCAAAAAAACCCACAAAAATAAGTCATTGAAATCATAAAGTTGGGTTTGCTAAGGGAAATCAATTCAAAAAAACAACAAGCAAGTGAATTCATTAAAAGTTCCCTATGGTTGGATCCACTAAAAAAATGTATTAGAACATTTTTTTAAGATTCCTTAAAAGTTCCCTATGGTTGGATCCAGAAAGACCACATATAATGTAATGCATTAGAATCCCCAAAACAAAGAGTTTAATCTTCATAACCTCACACACACATGTTTTAATCACAATGAGGTGAAGGTCTTGCATGAACATGGATTATATGCCTTTGCTTTAAACTTCCCATTAGCATTGTTTAAATATCATTGAGTTTTTATACTAATTCTTTTATTGTCATGTTAAATGGGATGGGATTGAGGGTTGTTTGTATTCCTAATATAAATTAAGATGAGGTGGAGCAAATGTAATTTTTGTGATAATGTTATATTATATATTTGGATCACTTGAGAGATTTAAGGACAAATTGTTGAATAGTTGTGGATATAGTTGAACTAAATACATAATTGTGAAATATTTTATGGTCACCTAAAGTTACATAAAGGGAGATAATTTTATAATAAACTAAAGAATTTCCAATAAGGGATACATAAACAGACCTAATTTTATGATAAACTAAGGGATTTCCACTAAGGGATTTGTACCTAATTATTACATAAAGGAACCATATTTCCACTAAGGGATTTCTTAACTATAAACTCCCTAACTCCCTTGATTGATATAGTTTTCAGTTTATTTGGTGTTGATTATTAAACTTGACATCATATCCCCCCATGTCCAAAACCTATTTTTACCTTGAAAACAATTGTAAATCGTATGAATTTTGGCTTTGGGAAGAAAATAAACCCCTTTTGAGACACTCATCAATCTTGTTATATTATATATGGATTTGAAGATTTGGGTTGTAGAATTTCTATATAATCATGGAGAAATACTGAGAAAATTCAAAAGTGTTTATAATTTATAATCTTATAATTAATATCATATGTAACCTATCCTATCCTCATATAACTAGTTATTTCCCCATTAAGAGAATGACTAAAACTAGGTACTTAATGTACAGGCACAAGAGACTACTAACATGAAAGAAAATATGATACCTATTGCTTAATGGGGGTTGGAATAAAGATGCCAATTCTTGGCTAAATCATTTGAGAATGGAGAAGGAGATCACTCTAAAGAACATTGATATACCTTTAAAAATAGTATTAAATCGAAATTCAATGAAATATCAATACTTCTGAAGAATTTTTGTTAACTAGAAGGTAGGGATAAAATGTTATTTCTAACATAAGAACTCCCATATGATATGGGTTTTCATTAGAAAATGTTTCTACTATGAGTGGATATATCACTAGTGTTAGGTCACATGGCCCTCATCACATTATGATTCATTGTTTCCTCACATAGTTCCTACCATGTTTAAATTATAATAATTCAATTTTAAAGATGGATGAATGTTGAATTATTATTCTTTCTTTAATGAGGATTATTTGAAGTTTGATTTACTTTATTTATTTGTATACATGATTAGTTGTGAACATTTTAAAAATATGCATATAAGGAACATCACTTGTTATTATCATCTACGTGTGGGATATATATGTGCTAGCTATGCCTACATATCCAAGATAAATCCAATAAGTTGTCAATTTGAAGTTATATTATATGCATATAAATATCATCAATAAGATAAGCATTCAATAACTTTGGTCAATATATGTGAAGTAATAAACGAGTATAATAATTAGTTCCCATATAAGACTCTTTTATTTCTATAAATTAGACTTTATTATCCAAAATGAAGTATTCGTTATACCTATTCCTTTAGTCAAAGGACCTCTACAATTGGAAAAGACCACCAAAGTGGAAGACATTGGAAAATACCACCAAAGTGGGAGACTGGTTCCTTTTTGAGTAGTTTACTACACAAGTAGGTCACTCATGTCTTACACAAAGATGTGACCAAGACTCATGACAATATGTAGGACATGTGAAGCATAGGGGGAGATTTACTTACCCATTATCATTAGGTCTCACTACATGGTTTCAAGATGTGTTTTTTCAATCTAGTCCAAATATAAATGACTCTTGGCACTGAATATTTCTTTCTCTTGTTATGAAATTAAGGACACAAGAAAATGCAAAACGTGGTGTGAATTACATAATCATGTTAATAATTGAGTTTTTGAATGAAATTTTTGTTTGAGGCAATAACTAAGGGAGGATATATCATAGCTTGGCCCGACTCACTAACCTAAGGAATCTTGATATCTTGGCTAATGACCATTACAGATTACCTAAAACGGAAGCAATCTATGAATAGATTGACTCATTAAAGAAATACGAACATTAACAAAGTAATATAGATTTTCTATTCATGGAAAATATCTTGAATCTTAGTGTTGATTCTTAGTGTAAATGTTTGCTAGAAAACACTTTGAACCTAATCAATCTATGAATACGTTGACTCATTATAGAAATACCAACATTAACAAAGTAATATAGTTTTTCTATTCATGGAAAATATCTTGAATCTTAGTGTTGATTCTTAGTGTAAATGTTTCCCAGGAAACACTTTGAACCTAGCTTTTAAAGATTTTGTCACTTGTGATTACTTCTTTTTAATAATATTTTTTTAAGACTCTTGTACACTACGAAATTGTGTTCAAAAATACAATGCACTCAAGAAATAATTGTTCCATATAGATTCTTGTTCTTGAACTAAAATCATACAATATGACAATAGATTATTCTTTGTTAAGTACAATGCCATATTCACTCTTTGCAATTCAATTCCATCTTACTAATGGTTGTTTATATTTGATAACAAAATGAATTCTACCATTTTGCAAGATTGCTTTCAACTCTTTTGCTTTTCATTTAAACAGAAACAATGCCACAATACTAGTAAATTACACCAACACACAAAAATTTGTAAATATCAACATCCCTAAAAAAAAAGTAAATATATTTGTATATACTACCAAAGATCTCAAATGATGAATAAATCCAAGGGATATAGGAAAGTGTCATAAGGTATCTACAAAACTAGAAAAAATAGAGCTACAAATGGAACTTTATGCCTTACTAGTTAACGGAATGGATATGTTATTATGTGTTGAATGGTTAATGTAGCTATGTGCTTGTGTCAAAAATATTCAAAATAGATTCTTGAAATTTATATGGAAAGATGAAACTTATAAACTATATGGATTTAAAACATTAACTAACAAAATAATTACTTCACAATGAGAGAAAAATAGTAGAACAATCACCAAACTATCATGGTTTTCCTCTAGAGAGAAAGAACAGTGGGGGGATGGAGTTGGGGGTAGAGAGAGAGAGAGAGAGAGAGAGAGAGAGAGAGAGAGAGAGAGAGAGAAATAGATTCTCTCTTGGTTACCAATAGATTTCCACTAGGTTAATAATTGAGTACTTTTGGTAGGTTACCAACCAAAATTTTGGTTAAAGCTTACACACACATATATGTGCTAGAATGAGATTGTTATTACCTTTCCATCCCCAATAAAAAATTAACTCATGAAGAGTCCTAATCAATAGTCATATCATGAAAATAAAACATGTCAAAAGTGCAGTTTGGTCCTAGGTGGGGTAGATACGAAATTGTCCTCTCTGACACTTGATCTAGACCCAATTAACATATCCAATTAAAAGTCACAACTTATTACTTGACTCACCCTTTGACTTGCATTTTGAGAAGTCATTTATTTTGTAAAACAATTTTCATTATCAATTACTAATCTTTATTAAAATATATCTTTGTAAATTTTGATATACAAGTATATTTTCTCCACAAGTGCATAATGCAAACACAAATATGTGGAGATCAATCATGATATTAAAGGAATTTGAGTAGACAAATTAAACATTTCCTAGGAATCATAAAGAATCATGTAAGAAGTCAAATAGTCAATTAGGTCAGAGTGCGAATAAGTACTAAGTTTTGTTGGGAAGTTCCACTAGGAGATAAGAGACCTAATATGGAAGTGATAGATTCACTGAACTATGCATAATTGGCTTGAAGGTCACATTGATGGACAATTAATGGAAATAATGGATGCATGTTTCTAGAACATGTCAACAAAATCCTAAAAGGTTCTAAGAATGTTTATTGGTCAATTATTCATGTAGTATGGTTTATGAGTAGTTGAATGATTGAGGACTAGGTTGATTGGGGTTCTTGGTAGAATAGCACTCAACGTTACCATGGAATAGATAAATCCTAATGGTTTCTTTGATGGTGCATATATTAACCTCAATGAATTGACAAAATGTACAAGGGATTACAAGATCAAAAGAAACATGTGTATGGTGCATCGGCAATAACTATTGAACCAATTCATTTTCATTAGGAAGTGGGCATCAAATGACATGTAGAAATTTAATTGATTGTTCAAGTGGCATGTAAAAAAGAGGAGCAATTGTAACTATCTCTTAGAGATGGGCCATAAGAATATGAATTGCTAGAGATTGATAAAGGGAGGTATAAGTTTGAATATTACAATTGAGAAAGGATGCAATTATAGGTGATTTGAGTGTTGAGATGGTATGTGACACGGGACATTTAAAAATTTAAATGTGTGCTCTATAAGTCATTCATTTGGAATCCTCATGGAATTTAATAGTTGCAATCGTAAATTATTATAATTGATATATGACAATACAATGTAGCATAGGTCATTCTAAAGTACAATATTTTTCTAATTTAGATAAATAAATGTCGTAACCCCACAAGTAAATCTTATAATTTTTTAATTCTAATAAATGTTAGAATTTTTACTTTTGATAATATGGGCATAAGTTGAGAACAAGACTATGGTATATACTAAGTTATCTAATGTAACATACTCACAAAATAAAGTGGATTGACACACTTATAAAATGTCATAATACCACAAGTAATTATTATCGAAACACAGAAATATAATTATA
Organism: Picea engelmannii; assembly: GCA_009831015.1. Classification (NCBI taxonomy): domain Eukaryota; kingdom Viridiplantae; phylum Streptophyta; class Pinopsida; order Pinales; family Pinaceae; genus Picea; species Picea engelmannii. Next base: position 85,671 of record ML788940.1, on the reverse strand, counting down.
TTTGAAAATACGTTTCCTAGACATGGAAGATTGTGTGCTTGCATCCTACAGGCCTTGGGAGAATAAAAACCTGTCCAGAAGTTAACGAACTTAAGGATTGATAGACCTCCTTGTTTGGATTGGGATTATGCAGTAGGGTTCTTTGATGGAGCCTCATAGGACATGGGAAAAAAATGTGGGGCAGGGGTTCTTTTAAAATGTCCAGCCTTAGGGACCTTCAATATGAAAATGAATTGTGAGTATGGGAAAAAAACAAAAGGATAATTGTTAGCTGTATTGTGCATCTTGTATTTTGAAAATGTATTGATGGTTAAAATATTAATGTTGGCAGTTGATTCAAAGATCATTATGGACTGGTTCAATAATGATAATAATTTACAGGTACTCGCTTTGCAGCCATGGATAGAAAAAATCAGAAGATTGTGTGGAAGTTTTATTCAACTAAAAGCACATCACATTTACAGAACATATAACAAGACTGTAGATCATATGTCCAAGGAAGCACTACAACTAGATGAGGAAGGTGTTTTTTTTACAAAAATCACAGATGGTCTTCTAGGGAACTATGAAAAAGTGTCTACAAGAGAGTAAACCTATACAAAGGAAAATGACAGGTTGGATATTCACTGTAAAAGACTAGTTAATGTTTCTTTTGTGTTTGGATAATTTTGTAAACAAGGTACTAACATTAAGGTAATTCTTGATGTATTTTGTTTTAGAAAAGTTTTGGTGAAGGTCAAATGATGGGAACAATCATGAACTAAAGACAGGCTAATTTAAGTTGTAATGTACTCTTGGGAACATATTTATTATATTAACTAATATAAGATATTTTCCTTTCTGAAAAAAAAAATATTATAAATTTTTACTTCTAATGATATGGGCCTAAGTTGAACAGGGAAATGTCGTGGGCACGCCAACGGCTTGGCCATAGGGTTATCCCCCTGTGACCAAGTCACAGTCCAGTGGACTGTGACTTGGCCGCGAGGGCCCAACCCTGTGGCCAAGTCATTGGTGTTCCCACGGCTTGGCCACAGTGGCCACCAAATTAACTAAATTTTAATTTAAAAATCAAAATTAAATTTCGTAATACAAATTAAAAATCAAAATTAAAATTAGAAACTAAAACTTAGAGAAATACCTGAAACTTGTCGACAGCCCACCAACACGACCTCTGCTCCAACCCTACGTCCACTGACATGACCTCTACGCCAACACGACCTCTTCTCCAACCCTACGTCCATGACATGATGATGCAGGAGCATCGCCCACGTCAAGTGAGCCAGCGCGATGATGGGAGACAACTGGATAAGCTAGCAAATTTCTTTTTGAATTTCACCTTGATATTGCTGTGCAAACATTAATGTGTTGATTTGATGAAGCGCACTTGTATATTGTAAATGGACCTTGAGTGGTGGCTCACGTCCTTAGGTAGATGAGGCATTTAATAGATTTATTGTAAAGAAGATAGGAATTTATTTCAAGATTTGCTAGCTTTAGATCTCGAGAGGGAAACTGGATATAGACACCCTCCTTTGTACATTGTATCAAGCATTCGAGAGCAAGCAGAAGAGAGAGCCGCAAAGAAGTGTATGAAGAACCTCCATGTACATATATTGAATTAATAGAAGAAAGCTTTGATTCAATTCCATGTTTGTGTCATTCTCTGTGTATTGTTGATATTCTACTCTTGAATGTTTGCTTCTTGTTATACACTTGCTTTTATATGTTGTGTATGTGATTTCATGGTTGAATGAATTCTGTGATAACAAGGAGTTAGTTTCAATTGTTTCTCTATCTTGAACCAAATAATTCCTGCAAGGAGTGCAGTCGAATCGTCCGCAAGGAGTGCATTGACAGTAGGGTTCAAGTAGAGAAAACTTTTGTTCTAAGTTCTAAGAAGTGCAGATTTGGCACCAGAGCCATGCAAGAAGTGCGCAGGCTGGACAAGGACTCAGAGTTGCGATTCTGAGGAAAGAAATAGAAGGATTTCTATTGCAGGAGTGCGCAGGATCGAAGACTTCAACACTTAGCGTGTTTGATGATTTTTCGCAAGGGGTGCGTGCAAAAGCTTCTTTCCTGAGGGAATTGAAGTCGTCGGAGCTCAGGAAGGATAGACCTTCGAGTTCATTGAAGGGATGAACCAGAAGTTGTGCATGAGTAGGTTGCAAGGAAGGAACGCAGGTTGACGAACAAGTCTCGTAGAGAGATACTTCTTGTCTGAGGATTGCGCCAAAAGAAGAGTGGATGGTTGATACTCTTCGTAGAGAATCTGTGGGTTTCGGTAACTCGTTGGATCTCCCCCAGTTGCAGGAAAGTTATAGTGCAAGAAGGGAATTTTTAATCTCAGGAGGGGCAGAGCGTTGATACAAGATGGCCGACGTTGTATTATTCGGGAGATCGCTCATCGAAATCTTGGGAGAATAGCGTCGGGGAGTTGGTAATGGGAGTCGCGAAGTCGCGAGGTGTGACATCCCGAAAGTAACGTAAGTCGCATGGGCCACATGGGTGAGTGAAAGACAGGTGGTGGAGATTATAGATCTCGCGAGTTCGGGACTCGCTAGTTAAAGACTTTTAGATTGGGAGGTACAAGTCGCGAGGGCGCGAGGCAGCGAGATCGCGACAGAAGGATATCGGCGTCTCGGTACATCGGAACTCGGGAGTTGGAGGATCGAGTGCTCAGGGTCGTGAGAGCCAAAGTCCTGACAACGGAAAAGTCAGCGAGTTAACGGACACATCGGGTCTCAGGGATTCGAGAATCTCGAAAACCACTGTGAACTCGCGAAGTTTCGATCCTCCGAAAGGGAGAAGAGAGGGTCACGTGAGGTAGAACCTGTGGGGTGCAGGATTCCCGATTGGGAATTAGAAGAACCATTGAGTTCTTCGGGCCGTGAGAGAAAGAAGGTCCTGAGGAGAGAGGTCGTGCTCCGAGGAGTGCGGTCGGCGTCAGAGTGGTATCAGAGTGGGATTTCTTTGCTTTTTGTAGCAGAGAAGAGGATACATTATGCCGCCAAGAAGAGAAAGAAAGTCACTAGACCCAGAAGATAGGGAGGTGAGGAGAAGAGGTAGGCCGGCAGGAAATCCAGAAATGGAGCGGCAGATGAGAGATCTCCGAGCAAGGCTCGAGGAGATGGAGACAACACAAAGACGCGGAGTTGGTGCTGGGGATCTTAGTGATTCCGAAGTAGAAGAGGAAGCTGGACATGATGAAGAGCTCACGGCATAAGATGCATCAACCGAGTGGTTGATCAAAGCCATCGCAAGGATGGGTGCGAAGGCGAAAATGGACATTCTAGTCTATGAAGGGAATCTGGATGCAGAGGAGCTGCTAGATTGGATAAGGGCTCTTGACACATACTTCGATTACGAAGATGTGGAAGAATATAAGAAAGTCAAGCATACAGTTACGCACTTGAAAGGACATGCAGCGTTGTGGTGGGACGAGCTACAGACAGATAGACGTTCCAAAGGAAAGAAAAAGATTAAAAGTTGGGATCAAATGATCGCGAAGATGAAAGCAAAGTTCATCCCAAGGGATTATCAAATCACTCTGTTCAGGCGAATGCAGAACCTGAGACAGAAGTTGATGACGGTGAAGGAATACACCGAAGAGTTTTATAAGCTTAATATTCGAGCAGGTCATCGGGAGAGCAATGATGAGAAGGTGGCGAGATATCTGAATGGTCTGAGATATGACATTCAGGATGAGTTAAGCATGATAACCATCCAAACGGTGGAAGATGCTTACCAATTGGCTCTAAAAGCCGAAGAGAAGTTGAGCCGAAAGAAAGGACAGCGAGGGCGAGGCAGAAGCCAGCCAAGAGGAAAAGCAGTTGCCTGGGAAAAACTCCAGAAGCCCAAAGAGGAGTGGAAGAGACCTCAGGGTAAGGTTGAAAAAGGCGGAACCTCACTGCAGAGGAAACCATATGTTGAACCGAGAGGACAGCAGATTGATCAGCGAGGGGATTATGCTGATGAAAATACTCTTCCTCATACTAGAGGCCGAGGTAGAGGAAGAGGAGGAGTGATCACATGTTTCACATGTGGGAAGAATGGGCACAAGTCATTTGAGTGTCCGGAGAAAAAGAAGGATGCTGGGGAAGCTCACATCATAGAAGCGCAGAGGCATGATGCTGAGTCAGAATATGCAGACAGCGGAAGATCACTTGGAATGCATAAAGTCCTTTTGACACCTGAGAAAGAGGTGGAAAGCTTAGTGCAAAGGACCAGACTGTTCAAGACAGCTTGCACAACCAGGGACAGGAAATGCAAGGTTATTTTGGACAGTGGAAGTACCGACAATCTCGTCTCAACCGAGATGGTGGAGAAATTAGAATTGGAGACAACAGATCACCCGAGTCCATACAAAGTCTCATGGCTACAGAAGGGACATCAGGTGAGTGTTACCAAACAATGTTTGGTTGAATTCAAAATTGGGAATTATAATGATCAGATTCCGTGTGATGTTATTCCCAGGGATGTATGTCATCTATTGCTGGGTAGACCATGGAAATATGACAAAAATGTGGTTCATGATGGGAGGATGAACACATATACACTGGAGAAGAATGGGAGAATACATAAGTTACTTCTGATAAAGGATAAAGAAGTGAAACCGGAAGTAGGCAACACTATACTTCTCATGAGTGGGAAAGAGCTTCTCACAGAGATGGAGAAGAAGGAAGATCCATAATTCTTTGTGGTCAGGAAACCAAGAATTATCCTGACTAGCACGAGAGTGGATGACTTACCAGTTGAGATCCAGGAACTACTGGATGAGTTCGCTAATATCATCGTGGACGAATTACCTCATTCGTTGCCACCGATGAGGAGTGTGAGTCATCACATTGATCTCATACCAGGAAGCAGTTTTCTAAATAAAGATGCGTACAGATTAATGCCTCAGGAGAACGAGGAGGTTAAGAGGCAGGTCCAGGAATTGCTGGATAAAGGACTGGTCAGAGAAAGTATGAGTCTGTGCGTTGTTCCAACAGTGCTTAGTCCGAAGAAAGATGGAGGTTGGAGAATGTGTACAGAATATAGAGCGGTCAACAAAATTACCATCAGGTATAGATTTCCACTGCCGAGAATGTATGATCTGATGGATTGCCTGAGCGAGGCAAATTATTTTTCAAAGATAGACTTAAAAAGAGGATATCACCAGATTCGCATGAGGGAAGGCGACAAATGGAAGACAACATTCAAGACGAACAAAGGTTTGTACGAATGGTTGGTCATGCTGTTTGGTTTGATAAATGCACCAAGCACATTCATGAGACTGATAAATGAAGTCCCGAGGGAATTCATCGGGAAATTTGTAGTCGTATATCTGGATGATATATTGATCTACAGTAAGACAAAGGCTGAACATTTGAAGCATTTGGCCATTGTGATGAGAAAGCTATAGCAGGAGAAGTTGTTGATCAATATGAAGATAGAGCTCATTTACTTGGGTTTTGTTATTTCATCGAATGAGTTGAGGATGGACCCAGAGAAGGTAGATGTGATAAAGAATTGGCCATCACCGAGAAATGTGTTCAAGGTGAGAAGTTTCCATGGTTTGGCTAGTTTCTACCGAAAGTTCATCAGGAATTTCAGTGGGATTAGTGCAACGATGATGGACACAGTCAAGAAACGACATAAGTATTTTCATTGGACAACAGAGGCTGAGAAAAGCTTCAATCTGTTGAAGCAGAAGATCACAGAGCAACCAGTGTTGGTGTTGCCTGATTTTCAGAAGACATTTCAGGTGAAATGTGATGCAAGCGGATATGCCATAGGAGCAGTCATAAGTCAAGAAGACAGGCTAGTTGCATATTTCAGTGAGAAACTGGATGACGCAAAGATGAAATACTCCACGTATGATAAAGAGTTTTATGCTATCATACAGGCATTAAAGAAGTGGAGGCATTACTTGATCCCGAAAGAATTTGTATTGTACAACGATAATCATGCATTGCATTTTGTGAGTCAACAAGAGAAGTTGAACCAGAAGCATGCAAAATGGGTAGAGTACATGCAGAATCTCACATTCGTGATCAAACACATTTCAGGAACTGCTAACAAAGTGGATGATGCTTTGAGCAGGAAATGTTTATTGCTGCAGGAGTTTCGGGTCAAAACATTGGGTTTTGAAAACCTTAAGGACATGTATGCCAGAGATGCAGACTTCGGAGAAGCATACGAAGTAGCTGGGAATCCAGTTCTCAGGGATCGGATCCCATGGATAAACTACATGATTGTTGACGGGCGAAATTGACCGTCCGTCAACTGGGAGAGTGGAACCGGTTCGGGGTTGTCTAAATAACCCAAGCCGTTTGGAATGGACCACCCTGACGAGTTTAACGGCTCCGTTGGCCGCTCTAAGGTCTTCTATGAAAACCAAAGAGAGAATTGATCAGAGCTAAGTAATCTAAAGGAAACTAGAAACTAATAAAACAAAGAAAAAGAACTAAAACTAATAAAAGAAACTAAATGAATAAAACAAACTAAACTAAATACACTAATCTAACTATAAACTACTAACTATTATATATACAAGATACTAATTAGAAACTATCTAATTACTAATTTAATTACAGTTTATTCACAAATATACATTGCATACAATCTACAAATTTGAATAAAACCTGTGAAACTGATGTGCTTGCTGTCCCAAAACAATGAAGGATAACTCTTTTTGATTTTATGATTTATGAATAAGAAAGTAAACTAACTGAAATTAAACGATCTAATATATTAATTAACTTAAAAACTAACTAATATACTAAGCAATCAAATGACAAACAAAACCTGGAAACGCTCCAAGTCTGCCCTGTGTATGATAACTTCTTAAGCTGATTGAAGGAAGAAATTCACACCATTTAATCCGTATTCTTCTCGTAAACGATCAGCCATGCTGCCTCTTGAAGTATGTTACAGGACATAAAAGAAATCATAACAATTTTTTGATTATAACTTCCTGCAGAAGGGGAAACCTATTATGCAGCAAACTTATATATTACAGTTCGATTTGTGAAGAAGACAAAGCTATGATTCACAAATTGAACTAACAACTGTTATGTCTTTTATCTATTTGGAAGAAACAAGATATAGATAACAATAATAAGATTATATCAATTGCATTTGATTTAGATAGCTAAAGAAATACTAAACCGTAAACAAGTTGATATACAAAACATGGAACAACGTGTCGATATATTGAAAAGCGAAAGCTATGACAAAACACCAATTCTGCTCCAGTTTGAATTAGAATTCTATATCCTTGTTCTCCCACCACTGAGGATCCTAGATTATTACAAAACCATAAGTTTATATAGGTTTCTCACAAGGTAAAACATCCTTGTGAATACTAGTAAACAGTTTTACAAAATCTGGGAATAATCCCAAAATCCCTTAAACTAAGTAACTAAAAATGCAGGTGAAATCCTTAAGATATCCTCCAACTGCTCCTCATATCTATTGCCAATTCAAATTTTCCTGCAATAGACACCAAAAATCAAGTTAGAAGAATATTTTATTAAGAAAACAATAAGATTTTGACTCCACAGACTCAGCTACAGAATCATCTGATTCTGTAGCTAGTCAAGAATAGCCAACAGGACCAAATCTCAATCAGATAAAATCAAATCGAATAATCTTTTAATAACCTTAAAAACGAATTACTAATAGCTATCATGATAATCATTCACTTGTTATAGTTGTCATGATATAACAACATATTCGTATTGTTCAATTAAATGCACAGGTGGAAAGACTATTATGATTATATGTAAGACGAAATCATATGCAATCAACATCAACCCAGCCAAATTTGTGATTAATTTCTTGCACAGTCCAACCAAAAACAGAGTCGTTCTAACAGCAAACTAAAATGAATTAACAGGCTGGATTTTAGCGTGACTGTTATGAATTGAATCCATTTATAATTTGGGAGAATTTGTACAGAATCATAACAATCCAAACTGTATTCGAGTTGTTTGAAAACCATATGGAAATACAACAGTAACAGTTAACCATATCACACTTGTTACCAATCAAAGCATATACATCATAACCAAATTGAATTGAAATGTGATTGCGTTTAAAATTGACATATGAGAAATGGCCTCTGTCTAAAATAAATACAACGAATTCCACTTGACAACAGAGTATCTATTTTGGCTAAATAAATCAAATCAAATCCACACCACTAACCATTACAATCTAATAAAAATCTATGAATAAATCAAACCGAAAATCTTTCTATTTTTATCAAAACGAAACTATTATATCAATCCTGGTGACTCACAAAACTAGAAATGATGTTGAGATACATACCAAGGTAGAAAGAAAATGCTTCTTCTGATAGACTAATTGAGGAATCTGAGATTGATCAAGGGTTTCAACAAGAAGTTGAAGCACAAGGTTGAACAGGCAGAAGGGATTTGAAGCACAGGTCTGGAGAAATGATAAGCATTCTGGCAAATGCTCACAGACTCAAAACTCATGTTCCAACCACTGAAAAATTGACCTGGAAAACAAGAGCTAGATCTTTGTATCCACTCAATTTCTGAGAAAACCACCCGCGATGAGGGTAAAGGGGCTAAAAATGGTTCTGGTTTTTCAACCGTTCGATCTGATTCAACACCGTTTTCCCAGAATCGCTCACGCAAAAACGTGACCCTGGGAG
>ML788940.1:50147-76096 GCA_009831015.1 Picea engelmannii | reverse complement strand
AGAGTTATATAATCCATCGAAGTATGAAAACTGATCAAAGGATATTGTCGATCATGTAAAAATCAACAAAAAGATAAGTGCAATATGCATAATGACACAAAAGATAGTGGCAGTTCAGATAATGGTCGAAATGTGACCTTGAAAGGAGAAATCTTCATGCTTACACTCGTGAAGACTTAGCGAAGACAAATGTGCAAAAGTCTCAAGAAATGAAATTTTCGTCTATTTGGAAAATGCGACGAAAAACTTGATGTTCGCAGGACATAGGTGTAGGCATCTTACAAGAAAATGGAAAAATATTATTGGCTGCCAACAATGATCCAGGAGGGATTGTTGTTCAGAGGAAATCAACTGTGTATTCCAAATTGCTCCATGAGGGAGAATTTGCTAAAGGAAAAACACAGTGGAGGTTTAGCAGGACATTTTGGCCACGATAAACATTCGCAAAGCTGAGCGAATCATATTTTTGGCCGGGCATGCGAGCAGATGTCAATAAGTTTGTTGACAGGTGTCGAATTTGTCAACATTCGAAGGGCCGAAAACAGAATGCGGGTTTTTATCAGCCATTGCCCATACTAGAGAGGCCATGGGAGGCTATCAGCATGGATTTTGTATTGGGATTGCCGAGGACGCAGAGAGGAGTTGATTCCATCTTTGTGGTCATGGACAGGTTTTCGAAGATGGCACATTTCATCCCATGCCAGAAGACCAGCAATGCGACTCACATCGCGAACTTGTTTTTTAAAGAGGTTGTTAGACTTCATGGACTGCCGAAAAACATTGTTTCGGATAGGGATACAAAATTCATAGGCCATTTTTGGAGGACGTTATGGAAAAATCTAGGAACTAAATTGGCATTTAGTTCAGCTTATCATCCACAGATAGATGGGAAAACAGAGGTGGTTAACAGGAGTCTGGGAGACTTGTTGAGGAGCTTGGTGACGGAGCACCACAACAATTGGGATAATGTGTTGCCACAGGCCGAGTTTCCATACAATGATTCACTGAATCAGAGTACAGGCACAAGTCCATTTCAGATTGTGTATGGGACACAACCGAGGGGAGTTTCTGAATTGCGAGATTCAAAACAGATTGCGACTAGCAGTGCTATTGCAGAGGATTTCGCTGAAGCAATGAAAGAACTTCACAGTCAGGTGAAGCAGCGAATGGTTGATTCAAATCAGGAGTATAAGCACAGAGCAGATCAACATCGGAGACAACTTCAGTTCGAAGTTGGTGATCTAGTTCTGGCGCACTTGAGGAAAGAAATGTTCCCAAGGGGAACATATAACAATCTAAATATGAAGAAAATCGGACCATGCAGAGTCCTGAAGAAATTTGGAGAAAATGCATATGAAATTGAGTTACTAGATGGAATTGGGATATCTCCGATATTTAATATCGCAGACTTATACCCATACAAGGCTGGAGAAGCAGAGACTAGAACAGATGAACTAGTAGTCCAGTGGATGAAGCAAATGCCAGTAGTAGAAAATCCGCAGATGGAGTGAATACTGGACAAGCGAGTAGGTAAAAAGACCAGGGGGAAAGAATACTTCGAGTATCTGGTCAAGTGGAAGAATCACCCAGTGGAGGATGCCAGCTGGGAAACTGAAGCAATGATACAGAAGCATGGACAGACCGTGCAGGAGCTCATGGACAGGAGCCCATGAAAATTTTCAAGCGAGGGAGTATGATGCAGGAGCATCGCCCACGTCAAGCGAGCCAGCGCAAAGATGGGAGACGGCTGGATAAGCCAGCAAATTTCTTTTTGAATTTCACCTTGATATTGTTGCGCAAACATTAATATGTTGATTTGATGAAGCGCACTTGTATATTGTAAATGGACCTTGAGCAGTGGCTCACATCCTTAGGTAGATGAGGCATTTAATAGATTTAATGTAAAGAAGATAGGAATTTATTTCAAGATTTGATAGCTTTAGATCTCGAGAGGGAAATGTGATATAGAGACCCTCCTTTGTACATTGTATCAAGCATTTGAGAGCAAGCAGAAGAGAGAGCCGCAGAGAAGTGTATGAAGAACCTCCATGTATAGATATTGAATTAATATAAGAAAGCTTTGATTCAATTCCATGGTTGTGTCATTCTCTGTGTATTGTTGATATTCTACTCTTGAATGTTTGCTTCTTGTTATACACTTGATTTTATATGCTGTGTATGTGATTTCATGGTTGAATGAATTCTGTGAGAACAAGGAGTTAGTTTCAATTGTTTCTCTATCTTGAACCAGAGAATTCCTGCAAGCAGTGCAGTCGAATCGTCCGCAAGGAGTGCGTTGACAGTAGGGTTCAAATAGAGAAAACTTTTGTTCTAAGTTCTAAGAAGTGCAGATTTGGCACCAGAGCCATCCAAGAAGTGCGCAGGCTGGAAAAGGACTCAGAGTTGCGATTCTGAGGAAAGAAATAGAAGGATTTCTACTGCAGGAGTGCGCAGGATCGAAGACTTCGACACTTAGCGTGTTTGATGATTTGCCGCAAGGGGTGCGTGTAAAAGCTTCTTTCCCGAGGGAATTGAATTCGTCGGAGCTCAGGAAGGATAGACCTTCGAGTTCATTGAAGGGATGAACCAGAAGTTGTGCGTGAGTAGGTTTCAAGGAAGGAACACAGGTTGATGGACAAGTCTCGTAGAGATATACTTCTTGTTTGAGGATTGCGCCAGAAGAAGAGTGGACGGTTGATACTCTTCGTAGAGAATCTGCGGGTTTCGGTAACTCGTTGGATCTCCCCCAGTTGCAGGAAAGTTACAGTGCAAGCAGGGAAGTTTTAATCTCAGGAGGGGCAGAGCGTTGATACAGGATGGCCGGCGTTGTATTATTCGGGAGATCGCTCATCGGAATCTCGGGAGAATAACGTCGGGGAGTTGGTAACGGGAGTCCCGAAGTCGTGAGGTGCGACATCCTGACAGTAATGTAAGTTGCATGGGCCACAGGGGTGAGTGCAAGACAGGTGGCGGAGATTAGAGATCTCACTATTTTGGGACTCACCAGTTAAAGACTTTTAGATTGGGAGGTACAAGTCGCGAGGGCGTGAGGCAGCGAGATCGCGAAAGAAGGATATCGGCGTCTCGGTACATCAGAACTCGGGAGTTGGAGGACCGAGTGCTCGGGGTCGTGAGAGCTGAAGTCCCGACAAGGGAAAATTCAGCGAGTTGACGGACACATCGGGTCTCGGGGATTCGAGAATCCCGAAAACCACTGTGAACTCGCGAAGTCGCGAAGTTCTGATCCTCCGAAAGGGAGAAGAGAGGGTCAAGTGAGGTAGAACCTGTGGGGTGCAGGATTCCCGATTGTGAATTAGAAGAACCATTGAGTTCTTTGGGCCGTGAGAGAAAGAAGGTCTCGAGGAGAGCGGTCGTGCTCCGAGGAGTGCGGTCGACGTCACATGACCTTTGCGCCAACACGAGCTCTACGCCCACAGTCACAAATGATCACGACCTCTACACCCACACTCACAAACACTCACAAATGCCAACAAACGCTCAAAAACACCAATAAAAAATCACAAACGCCAACAAAGTTGGAAAAACATTTCAATATCGACATGCGGTTGATATATAAACATTCTTTCGACTGAAAAATATTTTGGCCGAAAGAATGTTTCGGCCGGAATATCTTTCGTCCGAAAACATATTGCCGAATGGAAAAAATATGTCCGACTAAATTTTTACACGCAAATCGAGGGTGTCGTCACTGTATCGTTCGATTTGACGTTCCACTTTTCAGTCGAAACAAATATCTTTCGGCCGAAAAATAATAGTAGTTCGGTCGAAAAAATGTTTTTCGTAATTTTGGAGATCCAATTGTCACGAAAGTGTTACCCACCTTCGTGGTTTCACCCTGCTGCGTTAATGGAACAAGCATCCCCTGATCAGATCATGGAAACATAGTCCAAGGTAACATGCCAACACAAACTTCAACTTTATCATGTTTTCAAAGTGGGGCAGCTCCTGCACCAAGGCAAGTGGCTCACCTGAGGAAACATTCAACATAAATTTCCTCATCTGATGAGGAGCTCAAAGAAATGGAGACCATTGCTTCCTAAATGGGGAGGATTTATCTAGGTGGATATCAGTGGCCACACACCTATTCCAACTGGCTCACATACAATTTTCATCTTGGAAATTTGTTCTCTATCTTTTCAAGTCCTAAACTTCTAGGGCCATTTTGATTCCCTTAACAACATTTTTTGGGCTTACCATAGTCACACTCTATACGAAATTAGAGTTTGACGAAATAATGTGTATTCCTCATATAGAAATTTCCAACCATCTATTGTGTGAATAAAATGCAAAATTGACAACCCCGGAAAGTTGATGTACCAACTTACCCCATCAGGGCCCACATGAATTTTGGTGCTTCATCTCCTAGGGTTAGGTTTTTGGATGTCTAGGGTTTATGATTACTTATGGATGCTAAAACATCTTGGAGGCCTCATTATAATGTGCGCATATGGATGCACATAGCCGCCACATCTCTTCTCAGAGATTAGCTACCACCATTCGAGGAAGATTGTTTTCATTCTACATTTTATAGTTTCAACCAATTTCTTTATTGAATAGAATTCAAGTTTCACTATATCTCTATTATTTTTCACTGTATCTTTGTATTCATGTTATAAATTTTTGTTGCATTTCATTCCGCTCATAAATCTCTATCATTTCTATTGATGAAAAATTTCACGCAATAGAAGCTAAGGTCACCCAACAAAAGAGTAGTTTGGATTCTCTACCTGTGGGAGAGCACCAAGTTGTGATGGAAGCCATCACAAGCAAGGCTAAGGAGATTGTTGCAACATGAGTATAAAAAAAAAACATTTCAAATTTATCCACGTATGCGACCAATAAGGCCCTAATATTTTATACTCAGTTGACGCCCGCACTACTCATTGTCACCCCTATGATTAGGAAGATGGAGATGATGGACTCGACATATCCTCAGGATATGAAGAATGATGCAAATGAGATCATTCATCTCACCCAAGAACTTCATGACACTCTTAATGAAAATGATAATTGATTCAAGGAGCTCCTTCAAGAACTCATGAAGAAAATTTATTCCATTGCATTAGTTACTCCATCCGGGAATTGACTTGAGGATGAGACAAATAATAGTGGGGGGGCTTTTTCAATCCTAAAATTTTAGGATAGATATTGCATGTTCTCACAATTGTAGTTGTGCTTGGCCTATGGTTTTATCCACACTCTAGCATCTATGCAAGGGATGACATGAGGTGCGTGCCCCAATCCGAGTTCTACTATGCACAACAAAAATCAAGAAGATACCACTTGCACGTGAGACTCAAGAAAATAATCTTCCATAAATATTCTCGAATGGTTACTTCAAGTAGCATAAGAGATCATGGATAAGTTAATGGATGAGCTAGAAATGTAGTTAAGACTGACACAACTCCAACGAGGCTATGTAGACTACATGTGAGTGGTAGAAACATGCAAGACTAGCAGTCAACAGAGTGAGTGGATCAAGACTGAAAGTGATAAAGCACCAGAACAGAGATGGAAACAAAAGGGAGCAACAATGACATAGAAGGAGTTAGTCACTTGTTGATTGTCGATGTTGAGGATGAGTCTATTGTTGTGATTTTTTCTAAGGCTTTTGTTGCCATGTTTTTTAAAGAGCCTATTTTGTGATTCTATTCCTATAGCAAATACATGTATATTATAAGAGAAATCACATGCGACCTTGTAATGAACTACTATGAGAATGTTTGAGAGTGTAGGAATTTGTTTTTAGAATTGATGAGTATCTTGGTATATGCATGTGATTGATTGAATAAATACAATAAAACATGTAGTGATTCATCTACTTCGATGTGTTTATTATGTTGGAGATGCTTCACACACACCTGGGATTTTTTTTTCCTAAGATTTTCCCTATGTTTATTAGTCATTATTCAGTCTTCTATAGTTTAGGGAGAATATTTTGTTTCCTACATTCTAGGAGAATATTCTCTTCAGTTCACACTTATGTTTGGTCAGTTGAGGGGAGTCTTAATGCCACATTAGTTTCATCACCATGAAACATTGAGATCATCACCTTCTAATGTGCATTGTCCTTAGGATTATCACAAGACTATTGCATTACTCACGATTCCCTAATCTCCTCCTCACTTCATTCTATTTTAGTTAGTTAACTGAAGATTAATAAACTAGTTGACTCACACTAGGTGGAAGTTAACTCTCGTAACTTTCGGTGTGTGTACAGATCAATATAAACCACCACTATCACACATTGGCTTCTCCATCATTGCGCATTAGTTGAGTTATACAAAGTATGTCATGTGTAAATTATGATTAATTCATTTTGTTAATGCAAATTCTTTGATTCTCACTCTCTCATTTCTGTCCTTTCTCATTTCTCTACAATCTATGTATGTATTTTTTATAGATAGATATTTATCTATGCAAGTTCATCCACATTTTCATGGTGTCAGAGCTAATAGATTGCTAGGAAAAATACACACTAGATTCTTTTTGCAGGTACCAAAGATTGAAGATAGTGGGAAAAATAGAATTTCCAAAAGAATTCATTTTTACACTGTACAATTTCTTTACATGGAAGTAAAATATGATAATACATCTTCAAATACAAGGATTATACAGGTTAACCATGGACATAGAGACCGAACCCACATCATCCATAGAAAATCCAAGTATCTGAATCGGGTGGATGAAGAGTTTGGAACTATTTGCAGTCTCATTTCTCCTGAGCTCCTCTTTTACATGTCCTCCTGTAAACCCCCCAATGAAGTTTGGACCACCATGGAAATAATTTTTGGAAAATAGGACCAGATGAGGGGAAATATACGTTAGGTGGAATTGCTCACTTAGGATCCAAAATCCTTCAACAATCTCCAATATTTCTTTACCAAATATAAGGATTTATTGTCATAACTCAAGGCTTGTGGGGTTGATAAATATATGGAGGAGAAACAAATGGTTCTTATCATTCTTTCCAAACTTGTTCCAGAATACTCAAGGTTTGTATCCACATTTCATTCAATTAGGCTATCCTCTAGAGCTATCTAGAAAATTCCTTCTCTTGAGGCCTTTATCGAGTCTCTGACATAAGAGGAGACCAAGCTCATCAATATGGGAAAAATCAAAGGCTCAAAGTCACATGCACTTGTTGTGCAAGATGGTTGAAGTCACCAAAATCAGAAATCTAAAAACCAATACAAAAGGAAGGCACATGAAAATCCAAAGAAGGAAGGGTACTCAAAACCCTTCAACCATTCCTCCGTATTGAAAGGTGAAAAGGGAAGAAAAGGGGATAAATGCACTTACTTCCATAATGGATTCCACTCAAAATATACATGTTTGTAGAAAAATATATATCAAATGGACCAAATACTTCAACAAAACAACATCAAAGATCGCATCCATGAGGGTGCCAAGAAGAATCTAAAGGATCAGAATCCCAAGAAAGGTAATTCTATACATGCTTTGATTTCCATAAACACATCTCCCAATTATTGGATTGTAGATTCAACAACATCACACCACATGGAAACCACAAAAGAATTCTACTCTTCATTGGATGCATGAAAAGGTCCTCCTATTATGATGGGGGACAACTCTCTAGTTGAGGTCACATGAAAAGGGAGAATTTAACTCACAAACGAAATCTTTGAGAATGTGTTATATGTTCCCAAACTCTCCATCAATATTCTCTCCATGTATCAGATGAAAAACTCCAGCATCGGGAAGAGATTAGTATTCACAATTGATTTTTTGTATATTTATGACATGCAAACCAATTGCAAGGTTGCTACTGGTGAGGTAAATCATCAATCTACACTCTACGCATTTTTTGAATTTATTGAATGAGATTCTACATTATTGCTTACATATGCTGATGAAAGAAGTATGATATGGAACGAAAGGTTCAGGAAATTACATTTCATATATATGAAATAAATTATCAAGCATGGAATGGTTGATGGTCTACCTGACATCCACTTCTCCAAATCATATTTTGAGGGATGTGTTCTTGGAAAGCATGCTCAAGAGAAATTCAACAAAGGAAAGACTCAAAAGGCTTCCTTCCCTTTGGATATAATCCATAGTGATCTCATGGGCCCTTTTCCACATCCATCAATCAGTAAACAAAGGTATTGTTCATTTTTGTTGATGATTTCTCAGGCTTCACATGGATTTTCTTTCTTAGGAAAAAATATAAGGTCTTTCAACAACTCAAAGATTTCAAAGCCCTTGTTGAGACACAGTCAGGAAAGAAGATTAAAGTCGTCTGAACAAATAATGAGGGGCAGTATTTCAACCATGATATACAAAATCGTTTTCTTGAGGTTGGGATTCAGTTGCAACACACGATTCCTTATACTCCACAGCAAAACAAAGTGGCTGAGCGGAAAAATAGATCCCTAAAAGAGATGGCATCATGCATGTTGCATGCAAAGTCACTTCCATAGAGATTATGGGTTGAAGAAATTAATTTTTAAGCCTACATCCAAAACATATCTCCCCTTATATATTTCAAGGATAAAACCCCCTTTGAGGCTTGGATCATCCTCAAACCATAAGTGACCCACTTCTGTATATTTGGTTCTCATGCATGGGCCAGGATTCCCTCTTAGAAGAGGAAGGAACTTGATCCACAAAGTACATAGTGTATTTTGGTTGGATACCCTAATGGTGTGAAGGGATACAAACTCATTGATCCCTCCATGGAATGGCTCATCATTGAGCGTAGTGTCCAATTTGAGGAAATTATCTCACATGTAATTCAACAACCACATGCAGATACTTTTGTTCTTCCACCTGTCAGAGATGATGATCATGCACATTCTGACTCTTATTTAGATGAGAGTTATGATGTAGAGGATGCAGATGATTCATATACAGATTCAATATAGTCATATGCAGAGTCAGTGCATGAAGATGCAGATGCAGAGCCAGAGCCAAGGCCCAAGTGGGCCAAGACTACTCTTCAAGATATCAGAGATCTTGTTGGGGATATAGTTGATACAAAGAGGACTCAATATAATTTATAGGATCCTCCTCTTCCACTCACTACCACTGAACCAATGCCACCTAGAAATATTTTCTTGGTTTAGTCTTCAGACCCACAATCCGATGGTGAGGCTTTCGGGAATACCTTTTGGCAATCCTCCATGTAATAGGAGTACAAATCGCTCCTCGAGAACCATAGTTGGGATCTAGTTCCCCTTCCTATAGGAAGGGATATTGTCAGGTGCAGATGGCTCTATAGGACCAATAGCACAACAGATGGATAGGTTAGCATATACAAAGCCAGTCTAGTTGCCAAAGGCTTTCAGCAAGCGCACAACATTGACTATGATGGGACCTTCTCTCCAATAGCTAAGATGGATTCAATAGGTTTGGAACCTTCCATTGTAGCATCCAAGGGATGGGAAGTCCATCAGATGGATGTGAAGAATGCATTTCTTCATGGAGATCTCTTTGAGGAGATCTACATGGAGCATACTTAAGGCTTCATGTAGGATTCATCTTTTGTCTATCGACTGAAGAAGTATCTTAATGGCCTCAAGAAGGACCTGAGGGTATGGTATGAAAATATGGGCTCCTACCTTCTCTCGCGTAACTTTGTACACTGTAAGTCAGAACTGAATGTTTACATGATTAGGACGATTGATTCACGTCTACTCCTAGTTATTAATGTTGATGATTTGTTGATCACCGGTAGCTTGAATTCAGTGATTGTTGTAGTCAAGAGGATTATGCATGAGAGTTTCTTGATGACAGACATGGGTCCGCTACATTTCTTCCTTGGACTCGAGATCAGTCAAGATGCATCAGGCATGAAACTTTCTCAAGCAAGGTATGCATGAGATATCCTCGAGATATTTCACATGAAAAAATACAAGTCTGCACCGACTCCCTTCCTATCAGGAGTCATACTTAAGGATGGTGGGGACACTCCACTAGTGGAAAACACACTATATATATAGCTAGTGGGGAGCTTTGTTTATCTCACACACTCGAGACTAGACCTCTCTTATGTAGTTGGAGTAGTCTCCAGGTTCATGCAATAGGTGCATGAGCTACATTGGAAGGATGTAAAGAATATACTTCGATACATATAGGGAACCATCACCTTTGGGATTCACTATGCATTAGACTCTACATTGGACCTCATCGGTTTCAGTGATTTTGACTGGGTTGGCGATAACATTGATCACAATTCCACATTTGGTTACTCACTCATTCTTGGTTTTGGGACCATCTATTGGTCAAGAAAGAATCAAGATGATATTTCTCTATCTTCATCTGAGGAAGAGTATAGAGGGGTAGTAAACATAACCAGTCATTCTTTGTGGATACAACATTTTCTCACTAAGTTGGGCATTCAATTTCATCAAATGATCGTCATCTAGTATGATAACCAGATCCCTCTGAAGTTATGCATAGATCCAGTTCAGAGGCAACAAATAAAGCACATCGAGATCCATATGAACTACATAGGGTATTTAATACATGAGGGTATCATCGAACTGTAGTTCTATCCTTCAGTAGAATAGACTACAAACATCTTCACCAAGACCTTCACTAAGCAAAAGTTCCATTCTCTGCGCAATCGTCTTGGATTGAAGGACACAATTTCCGAGAAACTATCATTTGTTTTTTACATACATTGTACTTTGAGGGGGGGGTTCCCATGAGTTTTTCCCTCTTTTCTCATTTATTTCAGTGTGTCTTTTATTTTTGGGTACCTAACATGGCCTCATTACCGAGACCCATTCTTTATTTTCACCATAGTGATGTTCAGGGGGGATGTTGAAGATACTTCACACACACCTAGGATTTTTTTTTCTAAGTTTTTCCCTATGTTTATTAGTCATTATTCAATAGCCTATAGTTTAGGGAGAATATTCGTTTTCCTACATTCTAGGAGAATATTATCTTCAGTTCACACTTCAGTTTGATCAGTTGAGTGGAGTATTAATGCCACATTTGTTTCATCACCATGAAACATTGAGATCATCACCTGCTAATGTGCATTGTCCTTGGGATTGTCATGAGGCTAGCACATTACTCCTGATTCCCTGATCTCCTCCTCACTTCACTATGTTTCAGTTAGCTAACTGAAGACTAAGAGACTACTTAACACAGACTAGGTGGCAATTAACTCCCCTAACTGCCAGTGTGTGTCCAATCAATCTACACCACCACTATGGCGCATTGGCTTATCCTCCAGTGTGCAACATTTGATTTATACAAAGTATATCATGTGTAAATTATCATTCATTCATTTGATTAATGCAAATTCTTTGATTCTCACTCTCTCGTTTCCATCTTTTCTCATTTCTCTGCAAACTGTGTATGTATTTTTGCTAGCTAGATCTTATTTATGCAGGTTCATCCACATTTATAGATTGTGTCTAATGAATGTATGTGTTATTATTTCATGTCACTAGTATTTAAACATAATTTATGGGATGTATTAATGTCAACCCAAGTCAATTCCCTATGTAATTAACCCTTAATCACCGACACAATACCATATGGTCTTTGTGATTCTCATGGAATACTGGGTGAGAATTTCTTTAGTATTTGACTGAGGTTTGATATACCTATGCCTTGGGGTTTTTGTTGGTCAACTCTGGACGAACCCTAGGTCATCAACCCCCAAGCGTTAATAAGGACACACGCAAGTGAGACAGGGCCTTACTATCTTCTATGTCCCATCCTTCATCCCTTTCCTTCCACCCCATTCATATACTCCATTATATATTTCAAATTAGCACAAAAAACCATCCAACCAAGAATAAATAACCAATGGTATGACTTTCAACTCATAACTATTAATAATATAAACAAGCTTGTAAGTACAGAGTCAGTAAATAACAATTCTATAGAAAACTTTATAGATTGGGTGAAACATATCCATAATGGTAGTTGTGGATATATTTTCAAGGATACCACATTTCACTACATGAAAGAATAAAAGTGATGCTACAAACATTGTTATTTTATTTTTTAGGAGATTGTTTAGTTGCATGGGTTGTGAAGGAGTATCACTTCAAATAGGGATGACAAATTCTAGGGCATTTTTGTAAGACCTTATGGATGAATTTGGGATCTATATTTCAATTGAGTTTTACATATCACCCTTAGACAAATGGACACTTAGAGATTGTTAATAGAATTCTTAGTAATTTTATAAGATGTATAATAAGATAAAAACCAAGGCAATGTGATCTTATCTTAGTATAGAATGAATTTTCCTACAACAATTTAGTCGATAGCTCTACATGGAAGAAATAATTTTATACTATGTATAGAAGATCACCGAAGTGAGTGATAGATTTGGTGAGTTTTCTAATTTTAGAGTATATGAAGAGTGAATATGTAGAATAATTTGTGACATACATGAGAGATGTAAATGAGTGGTTAGGAAGTAGTTGTAGCAAAGTAATGATAAGTAAAAGGAGAAGGAATATAAAAAAAAGGAGAATGAAGACATATGCTGAAGGATATTTGGTGATGGAACATTTGAGGAAAAAGAGGTTTTCGAGGGGAACATATAAGAATTTGAGGCATAAGAATATAGGACCATGCATAATCATTAGGGATATTTCTAATGATACATACAAGTTGGACTTTCTAAATGACATGGATATTTCACCTATATTTAATAATGCACATTTTTACGAGTGTCATGAAGACCTTGAATATGTAGAGGCAAATGGGAAAGATAAAGTGATAGATTGGTACAAAGAGATTCCAATAAATAAAAAAGATGATATTTAGGAGGTTCTAGCTTAAATATTTTATAACAATACAAGGAAGAAATAGTACAAACAATATTTATTTAAGTGTAAAGATAGAGATCTAGAGGATGGACCATGGATTTCTAAAGAGGAACTTGGTCAACTCATGGAACAATATTCATTTGAAAAATTATCTACCCATCACTCATGAGAAGGATCTCATGAAAATTTTAAAACCAAGGGAATTTGATGTAGTATCATCCTTAGGTTTTTTTCAATCCCGCGTCACCCAAAAATATTTTTAGTCTAATTTGGTTTTTTTCAATAGTTTTTTAGATTTCTAGTGTGTAGCATAGTGTTCCAGTATTTTCATTGGTGCATATTCATACCTTAAGATCAAAATATGAATTTTGGATATTTTCATAAGATTTTTTTCTATACATACACAACCAAGGTTAGAATCAATGGATAGAGAAAGTCTTACACAAGTGGTGACATAGTATTTTGATAGGTGTGCGCTCATAATTTGGAATCAAGGTCTAAAATTTGGAAAATAGGTAAAAAAACATTTATCTATACGATCACAATATTTCATGAAATTTTGATGCTATAAATATTTCAAAAACTAGTGTGCAATGATTTCTAGATTTTATTTTTGAACTAATAGAGAACCAATATTTTGATCAAGGAACTCTCGTAATATGGAGTTAAGGTATGAAATTTGGATATGTTGTATAGGATATATTTTTTTATATTCTCACAAAATTTCATAAAAATATATGTGTTTTAAGTACCACTCTCAAGCCACATGTAGTTTAGATATTGCACACATAATCTTCCAAAAACAAGGATCTGGTATTTTTCCTGCACATAGCCAATATTCAGAATCATAGTTTGAAATCTTTACATGATGTCTAGAGGATATATTCTCCTACCTTACCTAAAAAATTTCATAAAAAATTATTGGTTTTAATTGGGCCAATACATTCAAACACAAAGCGCGATAAGAGCAGTGTAAAATATTTTCATGTGCATAAATTTTCTAATTCAACTAGTAATTATGAATTATATCTAAAAGTTCAAGATAGAATAATTATCTTATATTATTGAAATTATGTAATTATTTTAGATACTTGGTGAAATGAAAAGTATTCGGAGATGAATAGTCATTGACTCTAGCTTAAATATTTGAAGCCTTGATATAATTGTGGCCTTTGGTCTGTAATAGATTAAGCTATGGAGTGGGTTTGAGTAGAATCTAGAGATCTCGATGGTTTTTTGAATATATGAAGATGAGAATTGATGTATTTTCATTGAGTGAATAAAGGATGAGTTTAGTGTTGATGATTCATGTGTGTAAGCTCTCTTAATTTGTGTGGTTTTCTACTGTGAATTTCCACCACGTGATTTTGATCATAGCACAACACTACATCAACAAGCCATGGTTTTGGATAGAATAATCACAATGTGGCTGGTTGAAAATATTTACAAAAGTGATATTTGTTAATGCCTCCACCCTCATTCATTATTATTATATTAGTTATGATTAGGTAAGCTTAGTTGTAGGTTACATCATGCCCATTATATTTCATATTTATAATAAAGAAGATCCATTTGTATAGGCATCTTATCTTGTGCATTAGATATATTATAAAAAGAGGTTTCCTCCTCAAAGTGGTTTCTTATTTGTTCACTCTTTGTCATTCTCAAGTTGTTCACAAGTTGTTGGAGTTCCTTCTTCCTTATGCTTTTATGGTTATTTGTGGAACTATCTTATAAAAAAAAAAATTAAAACATACAAAAAAATTGAATATATTCCCTATATTGTATACTCTCGAATTATGAAAATGTTGGAGGATGGTGTGTATCTTAGTTTTCTTATCCAATTGCATCTTTTTCCATGTGTCTTTCCAACAGTATCCTAATCTCTCAATTTTTTTTGTGTTGTTCAAATATCATACTATGGATTATGAAAAGTAATTCTCTTTATCCATGTGTGTTTCCAACAATATCATAATCTCTTAATCTTATTTGTGTTGTTCAAATATCATATATAGTTTTTGACTATAAATTAATAAAATTAATTCTATATCATATTATCTATGTAATTTTGGTTCAATCTCTAAAAGTATCTAAACGTATTTGTCATTTGTGTATACCTAATAACCTCATACAAAATTCCTCTCATGTGATGATCCAAGGAGAGTCGAGACTCATCACTTCCTTACCTAAAAAAACCCCTTATGCCAATGAGAGTCTTTTTTCTCTACCTAAAAACACTATGCAAAAGGAATTGTATCATGTGTACCAAATCACTAATTACTATTCTAATAGTTGTGAATCTCTATCCCGAGTGAACCATGGATACTCACCTATGTCCCGAGTGAACGAGGGATACCCACCACTATGATCATTTCATTACATGCAAAAATAAAAATATTATGTGACTCATGGAAGGAGGAATTCCATTAATGGTTCAAGGAAAATATAAATGAATTTAAATAAAGATGTTGTGTATGAGGTTAAGAATGGATAAGCGAATAATGAAGTAATCATGAATCAACAATGTTCAGGATAATCAAAAGGTTTAATGTTGGTTATTAAATTTAAATGAAGCCATTGAATATGGATACTAGATCACATTTACGTAATTAAGAGAGGAATACATAATGACTATAAGGATAATAATATGTGAGAGAAGAATATAAAATTATTATAAGGATAATAATAATGGTTTTAAAGGTAAGGAGAGGGGATATAGGTAAATGCCTTCTCTCAAATTAAATGTTTCAAATTAAATGACATTCAAAATATGTTGTGTATATATATGGAAGTGTACTTGGTGTTTGAGAGGAATATAGAATGATTATAAGGATAATGCTATAGAATGACTATGAGGATAATGATATAGAATGAGAAGAATACAAAATTAGTATAAGGATAATGATAATGGTTGTAAAGGTAAACATAGGGGCTATACGTAAATGTCTTTTCTCAAATTAAATGGCATTGATTCAAAATATTTTCTTGTATATATATGGAAGTGTATTTGGTAGATATTATGAACTTTTTGTGTTTAAAATTGATTATAATTATTTTATTTAATTTAAGATTAAATATTATAAAAAATTATAAAAAAAATTCAATAAAATATTTATTTAAACCAAAAAAATAAATATGTGTGAAAAATTAAAGAGAAATATATATGTACCATACATTATTTTACTTGGATTCAATAAAAATGATTTATATTCACAATGTTCTTTCTCTAATGTTATTTTTTATCTATAATAATCATGCAACTATGTTAAATAATCCATATACTAAAAAAAAATGTATATATATATTAAAATGTATTCACTCAAATTATATATTAGACATAAGGAGAAACATAAAACTAATTATCACACATAAATTACAATATCATTCCATTCATAATAATAGAATGATTTATTGATTTGAAACATTTTATCATGGTAAAATGGTTCTATTATAGATTTTTTTACTCATCTATTGGAATTCCTTTTCAAATGTCACCTATAAGTTAGAACTCCTATTTGGGAAGAGACAAAGGGAAATTAACATGTATACGGGTTAGAATAAGGGATTTACAAATTTGTTGAAATTGTTTTTAGCCTAATCTCTAATGTTCTTGGGTGGTTGAGCTCTTACTTGCACACAAAAATATCTTATAAATGTGTCTACATGCTAAGTTAAATGGAAATATAAACCACTATCATGTTAACAGCCCATGAAAACAATTTAGATATATGTAATTATAGATATAGTGTTGGTTGTAAGAAACTCCAAGATTTCATTATGTTTTGATTACATATGACATAAGCTTTTACTTGGTTCATTTAATATCAAAATTAATTTATTTATATACATTTAATTACTATACATTTAGATTAACAAACATTTATTGATTCCCCTGATATTGGTTTATTTATTTATTTTTATACATTTAATTAGTATACAAATATTCTAAAAAAATTTAGATGAATATTTTTTTATAGATTATATTTAACAAAATTGTCATGTATGCCAAATTGACAACCAGGACATCAAATTATAAAGAGATTTTTTGAGTGGAACAAAACTTGTTATAAAATATTGTAATAATCATCAAACCACAAACATGATAAAATTTGTATATTAAATGATTATCATTTTTAATATTTACAAGTATTGTATGGCAGCTTAGTTTCTTTCAGATAGATCTGGAAATGGGAATAATTGACAAGATTAGAAATGAAATTGACTGACTCACCTGCTCACTGATGCTTCTGCGATGTGTGTTTTCTTTGTTTGTGTTTTCGTTTAATTTTATTAGTTTATTATTGTTGTTTATGACGCCATACTCAAAGTGCGCATGCAATTTTTTTAAAACAATTATATGTTATAAACGAAATCGGCTCACTTTTGTGATCAACAACGTAGTAATGAGGATTATTGTTCGATATCCAACATATAATCTTCACCAATTGCCCACCACTTTTTCATCGCATTCGCCAACAACGTTTTCTGGGAGTGTATGACGGACATCTCAACTGGGTTTATAGAATGCTTGGAGTTGACTAGTTATGAACATGAAATTTTTGTTTGAAGCGTCACAAACGTGTTTCCTAAATAAAAAATTATTTATTTTTAAAAGAAGGAAACATTACTGTGTTTATACTAATGGTGGTCTACCTAGTGCATAATGGTCCTCGTTGATTTACATTGTCATTTCAATTTTCTTTTAGAAGAAGGCTTGGAATGGGCTCTGTTATTGACTATAAAAACAAAAAAGTTTGTATTCGTTGGCGCCAGAGATAGCAATAGCAAGGTCGTAAGGCAAGGGCAACAATTGATCAAGAACATTAGCAAGGAATTAATAGACAGATATAAAAATAAAAAATATTATTGTATTTTTCGAGTTAATTAATCCAAAAACATTAGCAAGGAATTAATTAATCCAAGAATATTAGCAAGGGAGAACATAAATATTAGGAAAAGAGAAAAAACAAATATTGGGAACATAACATAAACATTAGGAAAAGAGAACAAACAAAAAGAGAAAAATCAAACATCAAGGAATTAATTAATCCAAGAACATTAGCAAGGGAGAACAAAAATATTAGGAAAAGACAAAACTCAAACATTGGGAACATAAACATTTGGAAAAGAAAAAAATCAAAAACAGAAAAATCAAACATTGGGAACATAAACATTAGGAAAAGAGAAAAATCAATATCGAGAAGAGCAACATTAGAACATTAACAAGGGAAAACATAAATATTAGGAAAAGAGAAAAATCAAACATCTGGAACATAAACATTAGGAAAAGAAAAAAATCAAAAACAGAAAAATCAAACATCGGGAACATAAACATTAGGAAAAGAGAAAAATCAAACATTGGGAAGAGCAACATTAGAACATTAGCAAGGGAGAACATAAATATTAGGAAAAGAGAAAAATCAAACATCGGGAACATAAACATTAGGAAAAGAGAAAAATCAAACATCATGAAGAGCAAAGTTTACAATAATAGGAAAATAGAAAAATCAAACATCATGAAGAGAAAAGTTTACAATAAGACTTCAATTCAATGCTCACAAAGTCAACCATCAATCGGATGCTATAGTCCCTAATAGAATGCTATAGTCCCTATTTATATAATCAATGTCAAACTAATACAAATTCAACCATCAATCGGATGCTATAATCCTTAATAGAATGCTATAGTCCCTATTTTCCTTCAAAAGGAACTAATAAGTGGTGAGGATCTTTTTCAATTTTTTAAACTAATAAATAGTGAGAAACCTTTTCAAATTTTGATTGTGAATTTGACATACAATTTTATAATTTTTGATATTTGTTTAAGACCCATTTCTTTAGGGAAAGTCATTAAAACTTTGAAAGGAAAGTCGTTAAAACTTTGAAAGATAGAATCAAAGCTATATCGATAACCAACACTATAAGATGGAAAAAAAAACATGTCAATCAACTCATTATATTAATCCACCTTATCAATTCATTATATTAATCTACCTTATTTTATTATTAACTATTTTCATTATATTAATCCACCCTATCAACTCATTATATTAATCCACCTTATTTTATTATTATTAACTGTTTTCATGTTTCATCACTAGAAAAAATAATGTTATTTGTTTGGAAGAAAAAACATTTCAATCAACTCATTATATTAATCCACTTTATCAACTCATTATATTAGTCCACCTTATTTTATTATTAACTATTTTCATGTTTCACCACTAGAAAAAATAATATGTTATTTGTTTGGAAGAAAAAACAGGTCAATAAACTCATTATATTAATCCACCTTATCAACTTATTATATTAATCCACCTTATTTTATTATTAACTATTTTCATGTTCCATCACTAGGAAAAATAATATGTTATTGTTTAAATGCATTATATTAATCCACCTTATTTTATTATTAACTATTTTCGTATTTCATCACTAGAAAAAATAATATGTTATTTGTTGAAATGATAACATGTTACCATTTTCAATAGTCAAAATCATATTTTCATATAAAAATTATGTTAATAAATCTATTATAAAAACTATAATGTTCTTAGAAATTAATGTGCTTAAAAATTACATAAGACACTATTAATATAGATATTCAAAATACATTGAAATTTGAGATAAAGAAATTTTATCTTATAAAATTAGAACTTGTTAAACATGTTTATTAGCTCTAAAAAAAATTTTCATTAATATTTCAATGATGTTTCAGATATATATGGAAATAAATTACATAGGAAGAATGACCACTTCGGAATTAATATGATTTTACTTAATGTTCATCTTTATTATAATAGTTCCAAGTATAAACATAGGAACATATTAAGAACAATAATCACTTCAACAATTTTGTGTTTCTCTCTTAGAAGATATATGCTAGAGTGACTTTTTTCAAATCTTTTATCATTTGTATTTTCCTATTCATTATCCAATTACAATTATTCAATGAAACATTTTGTATTCATTCATTTTTCATATTTTTTCTTTTCATTAGTTTTTCTATTTTTATTTTTCAAAAATTCTAAACAATTTGGTTATTTAATTTTAATATAAAATTTACATAAAAGTTGAACAATTTACATTCATCCATAATGATCAATAACAATGTAATACATCTAACTATTTTTGTTGAAATGTTAATTAACCTTATGAATTTAGAGAAAAAATTAAATTTTATTATCTATACTTTATGATTTTTTAGTACTTATAAAAAAATTCAACATTATAATAAATAATAAATATATTTAAAACAAAAAATATATTTAAAACAAAAAAGTTTTTCCACACTATATTACATGTAATATAGTACATAATTAATTCCATCAATATTAAGAAACAAATGTTCATAAAAATAATTTTCCAAAAGCAAAGCCATAAATGGACTATGACCCAAATGGTTATGTTATATTGAAATCATATTAATATAGATTTCAATTTAAAACTCTAACACATTATAATGAAAAAAATCCTTGGCCATGGAGAGAATGTTGATCATGTATGTTATATTGAAATCATATTAATATAGATTTCAATTTAAAACTCTTGAAACACATTATAATGAAAAAAATCCTTGGCCATGGAGAGAATGTTGATCATGTTTGAGTTTTGATATACATAAGTTTAATTTTTATTTTTTAATATAACAATGTTGGATGTTGGATGTTTTTCATTTTTTTTGTTAGCAAATTTATTTGACTTTTCTAAATTTTGAAATATTTTTTTATTTAATATTATTCTTATAAAAAATATTTTTTCAAATAATATTTTTTAATGTAACAATGTTGAATGTTAGATGTTTTTCATTTTTTTTTGTTAGGAATCTCATTTGACTTTTCAAAATTTTGGAATATTTTTTTATTTAATATTATTCTTATAAAAAACCTATATACTCTCTCAAATAAGATGAGATTCAATTAACATATTCAAAAAGTGTAATTTTTACTAATTTCTTTGTTGTATTTAATGTTAATGATAATTTTTAATGGACAATTTATTCTACATGTCATATTTACTTCGACTTCGATTCAAGGGGGCTTCACCTGGTTTACTAATATCTTAGTAGGTCCATTCATAAAGGGAGTTTTTAAATTGTGAAAAATAAAATCAATATATTGTAGGTATTGGGGGATATGGGATCTTAGAGGGTTTATATTTTAATGGAAAGATGTATTGGAAAGGGGTTCAACAAGAAAAATTTAAGAGATATTTATCAATATCTAATGAAATTAAAAGTATTGTTTAATATTTCACAAACAAAAAAGTGTAACTACCCAATTCTTCTACTATACTTTATACTTTATAATTGATTTACTTATCTATTTTCTTTAATATTTCTAATAATTTAATATAAAAAAATTAATATACATTCTAAATTAAAAAAAATTACTATTTAAAAAAAATAATAATAATCATGTAAAAAAATTGTCATTGACCTCACACTATCTTAATGCAGCATACATTTCTTGGGGAGCATGTCCACTCGTGTGATTTGAAATGAGATTGCAAGTAGGCAACTAACTCTTGCCTACTTTTCTTATGAATAAAAAATTATTCTTTTAGAGACTCGTTTGAATGTTTTCACTCATATTATCATGTATGATATTTTCAAATTGTTGACAAAGGGGTGGTTGGTCTTTTGGAAGAGAAGTTTCTTTGGTCTTTGTTCTTTGATTGTTTATGTCATTATGGTTTATGTAATATTTTAAGTTTTCACATTTTTTATTTTAAATAAAAGTGATCATTTTTAAAAAAAATTTCTTTAAAATGATACTAATATATATCTAAGTTTTATATTTTTACTTTAAAATATGAAAATTATTAATTTTTTTATATTTTTATTAAAATGAAACTAAGTATATATCTAAGTTGTAAGATTTAATGTCCTATAATAATTACGAATTACTTAAATACAGTTTTCTATTAATATAAAAAAATAAAAAATAAAATCATTAAAAAAACTACTTTTCTTATTTATTGGATAATAAAAATAATTACTCCATATCTCAATAAAACCTCAATGATTACTGACAATATTATGAACACTACCTTGTTGAGACTTTTGTAATAAGTACACAAAGAGCCAATTTTCAGACGAGGAATCAATGATTACTGACAATATTATGAACGCTACCTTGTTGACGCTTTTGTAATGTGTACAGAAAGTGCAAGGTTCACACTGAATAAGAAGGGTCGGTGAGAGTTGGAAGGCTAATTTACATTTTAATTATTTTTAAATCTCTCATAATTATGTGGAAATTCTCAAACAATTCGTTATTTAATGAGCGAGCAGTAAAATCACTTTAATCCAACATAACATGACGATTGAATCAAGTAATTTGATATATGTAATTTTAAAATAGCTTTGGTTAAATGTTTTATTTTTTTATTTTTTGGGTTTTTTTGGCCTCAATAAATCTGGATAAAATTCCTACTTTTTGTTATTTAAATTGTATTTCTGAATGCATAAATAGATTATTTCGCTGAAAAAAGCTGCTATGTAAATTTGAATAAAATTCTTACTTTTTGTTGTTTAAATTGTATTTCTAAATGTATAAATAGATCAACTTGCTCAAAAATTCCTATAACACTAAGATTATACAAACTTAATCAACAAATCCAACCATTCCTCACCAGATTTTTGAGCAAAATCAAACAAAAAAAAACTTCAAAATTTCTAAAATTCAAACTTCAAACAAACCAAATGAAAGAGAATCTTCATTTAGAACGTCACACACAAATCGCGACTTTATGCCGTCAGTTTTCAGTCTTGTCCAGCTGATTGTGACTTCAATCGGAAATTTCGAAGGAAACGCGAATCTACCTCAACCGTTTTGGTTGTAGAATTGTTAGCTGGATCGCAATTTGCATAGAAATGAATTATCAGATACGCCATAACAGTACAGACACCAATGGATATTTGTCGCCATAACAGTACAGAAACCAACGGATAAAAACAATCGGCGTTATGAAGAATTGGTAAGAGAATAACAAAATCAATCAGATAGGCCACTGCACAAGATTTGTCGCCATAACAGTACAAAAACCAACGGATAAAAACAAGCGGCGTTATGAAGAGTTGTTAAGAGAATAACAAAAAGTTAATGAAGAAAAAGCATTACGAATGCTATTCGACTGAAATTAATGAGAGTGGGCTCCTTGACTAAGACCTCTGCTTGGAATCCCGGTTTGAAAGTTCTGATAAATTGGATGGAAGGAAAGAATGGAGTAATCCTAAAAGCCATCAAGCAAGGAAGGAAATCTGCCAAAAAATATAAAAGGCATATTTGAGTGTTGACTGATTGAAACGTCTGAGGTGCCAAGACCACTTGTTTTGTAATCCTCTTCTGGCCGGTTTTGATGAACGCATTATAGCAGTACTGGAGGTTCCCTGTATCTGCGTTTCCCCTTCAAACACGTCGTATTGATAAGGATGTGAAAAATCCACTACTATTTAACAAAGGATGTTCGGTATCGAGACAAGTATGAAGAAAATAAAATTATTGTTGTGATGGGCGCTGTTATGTAAATATTAGGGTTGTGAATTATGTGAGCTATTTGACATTTTAATATTGATTCCTTTCCTGTTAAAACTTCACATATATCCAACACCCTTAATAAAAGAAGACCTACTCATAAAAGTATGCAAAATTCATTATAGTTTTTACCATTTAAATATATAAAAATTATAAAACTTATATATTATATAATAAATCAAAACTATGTATTATATATAAATATAAGGGTTTAAATAGATTTAATGATTAAAAATTATAAAACTTATATATTATATAATAAATCAAAACTATGTATTATATATAATACATGAATTTAAATAGATTTAATGATTAAAAATTATACAACTTATATATTATATAATAAATCAAAATTATGTATTATATATACAATATARRGGTTTAAGTAGATTTAATGATTAAAAACATGTATTATCAAAAAAAATTTCTTAGTATTATTATATCACATAAAACAAGATMATTGTTAATAAGTTAACCTTAATRAATCGAACTGAAACATTCAACTTGAAAGAGTAATAATAATAGATAGAGACTTGGTTATTTTAAAGAGTGATAGAAACTTGGTTATTTTAAAGTGTCCATCCTTGAAAGAGCACTAGGGGTCGGAATGAAAACATAAGGTAGASTGAGATAGTTTACATTCATGCAGCATAGTTAAGAGAATTGCATTGAAGATTCTATTTTTAAGATATTTTGTTATTGCTATATTTGTTTACCTTTTTGTTAGAAGTTACAAGAACATTGTATAATAGTTAGGATGGGCATTTAATTAAGGGGATTACATAGTTTCTTAAATTCACATACTTTGTTTACAAACTCATACTTTATTTACAAATTTAATGTAAAGTATATCGTTGTTTATGTGTATTATTTCATATGATACCTTGATAAATAACATAGTTTCTTAAATTTGCATACTTTGTTTACAAACTCATTGTGAAGTATATCATTGTTTATGTGTATTATTTTATATGATACTTTGTTAGATAATATAGTTTTTTAAATTTGCAATTCTTAAATTCTCATACTTTGTTTACAAACTAGATTATATCATTTTTTATGTGTATTATTTCATATGATACTTTGATAGATATAGTAGCATTTATTTATTTTTAATTGTAGATGATTAGTTAAATGTTTGTGCCATTTATTTATTATTATAAATAAAAATATAGTTTAATGAGAATATTTATCTTAATATATTTTCGAATTATAACATATTATTATATATTATATTGGAGGAGAAAAGAAGAATAATGTATTTTTGAATTATAACATATTATATGCTATATTGGAGGAGAAAAGGAGAATAAAACCCATAATTTATTGCATCTACAAGTTTTACATGATAATAGATGGTCCCAAAGAAAAATATTAAAATTGGGGTCAAACAATTTGGTCATACATAATTTGAGAGTTAGATTGTTATTAGAATGATGATCGAGGAATTGTTATGATTACTTAGGAATGTTGTGGTAGTAAAATAATTGTTGAGGTTTATGATAATATTGTGACGCTCAACATGGAGGTTTGAAATGATGCTCACTTGTGGTGATATAAGGTTGAGAAATTTAAGTGTGAGAGGACATGAAAAATATGATCTTGTAATGTCTAGTTGCATACGAGATGGACACATGCATAAATGTTGGTATAGTTGTCGAGAGATTTGATTAGCTCATGGGTACTTTTTATAAAAATATTGGATAGAGTAGTATATAACATACTATTATCTAAGGATTGGAAAGGTCGAAATAAAGGATAAGATTGAAACCAAAAGCCATTGGCATTGGGTTGAACATATGACATTCCTCGACTAAAAGAAAGTTGTCAAGAAACCATGGGCATGGTCATAGTGCCATATTATACCTTTGAGGGAGGAGAAACTCTATACATAAATTTGGGCACAATAAACGTCGGTGTGCTTAATCCAAAATAAGTTTGTTAATGAATAGAAATAACCAAAAACACTTTATTGATTGTATACAAAGGATTTGGATTCAATTCTAAATTTTGATGAGGATGGTACTTGATATTTTTTTATACCAATAGTTATTCATCATTGTATCATTCTAAATCGACTAGTTGAAAATATGCAATCTAGTGTTGTAAAATCTATGACCTATGATATTCTCGTAAATCCTATGGTCATGAATAGGGATGATCAAAGGAAATGATTTCCCCAAAAAAAGGTTAAATAAGAAGTTGGGAAGATCCCATGGTGAAAGGGAAAGAAAAGGAAGGAATAGTGTCATAGTGATTCCATCATTGATACCAAACTTGTGTGTAGGTAGATGAAGGATGTGCAAAAACACTCAAAGTAACCATTTAACCAATGTTGATCCCCATAATAAAAACAAAGAAAGCACCGAGATGATGCTAAAAAAATTGATACTAAGGTTTCCATGGTTCCTTTTTATTCTTGCACTCACACATTTTCTGACAACATATCATCCATTCTCTAACACAATCTTATTGGTGTTTTCAAAACACAAAAATCATTTATATGAAACTGACCTGATTTTAGTTATTGAACTAGTGCTTGATGTTGAGTCCCCATGCTAAGCTCAACACCTATTTATGTATCATTATCTCATTCTAATTATTTGTCATATATTAC
>ML788940.1:9181-34490 GCA_009831015.1 Picea engelmannii | reverse complement strand
TCTAACCCAAATAACCACACTGGGACAAAGCACTACCTCAGCTACGTCGAGATTCTAGACATGTTCAAGAATGCAATATTCGCATCTGATGATCCATACATTGAGGAATACATAAATATTCGAAAGAGTGGGATAGATAATGTAGTCATGCATCTAGAGCTATTTCCCTACAACAATGCAACTAAATGGTGTTCCTCCTATCTGCAAAATGACATAGGGATTATTTCTCCAGGACTCCCAATCACCTCGATTAAATAATAATATAACTAGGGAAGGTACCAAACTCTCGATTCTATTGTATCCCTAAACAAGTCTTTTCTCAAATAGTTTGAAGTCAAGCATGAAGACATTGAGACCCTAATGGAGGACTGGTTCTATGATGAAGAGTGGTCTATGAAGAAATGGGAAAGATATATCCTAGCACGATATCTTAAGAGGCCATATGGATTACTAAATACCAGTATCTATAGTATCTACGATGAGGAGACTAACACCCATTTTAGGATGGAGTGGTTTTGCATGGATTACAAGGTAGCCTAGAATGGCCAAGCATTCAAATAGGAAAACATTCTTTTGTTTAGGATTTCACGATGAAGAAGGATCCCAAAAGCATGAAAAATATAGGATTTTACATGTCCTCTTATCTAATGGATGTTGTATGTGCATCCAATTCTTTCCCAGCCTTTAACTCGACATGGACCCCAGACAAGGGCCTAATTCATTTCTAGTGTTCTCAACTATGGGAGGTCAATTGCAAGAATTTTTTCTATGATATATGTGATTACTTCTTGGCCCCCTTAAATAAGCTCATCTTTGGACTGTTTCCACATACGATCTCTCCTGGGAATCTCAAGGGTTTAAAATTTTTTATAGATTGGTATATGAAGAAATATTACACATACATCTAGATCTATGGGGCCATGGGAGTGCCTAACTTTTTACCCAAGTATGTTCCTGATAAATTTTTGGCTAAGGAGTTTGCATACCAAACTATAAAAAGGGGGGGAATCACCTACCTTTTAGAAAAGAACAAAAGATACTACCCTATATTCCTTGTTCATATTGGATCATACTCTCTACTGAACAAGAATTAAGCTAAAACTTTTAAGGAGTTTTTCCTCTGCTTCAGGGAACCCAAATCCCATGACCCCTGAAATGTGGTATATCAACACATGAAATTTGTTAAGATGGAACCAAAAACCATGCATGAAGCCCTATTTACATAAGAGTTTTTGTGTGGGGATCTGAGTTTTGAGGAAATAGTGAAACAACTTACCACCAACACCACCAAACAACAATTGAGGAAGGAAGAATATCAATTTAGAACTCTCATACTAGAATAATTATAAGCCCTATTCCACCAGGACAAAGAAAGGATAAAAGAAGAAGAAAAAAATAAAAGAGATAAGGAAGTTGAGTTGGCAAGAAAAGATGAAGAATCCAAGGAAAGGTACTATCTGTTGAATAAGAAATAGGCTAAAAAGAATCATTCCACACTGGAGAAAACCAAAATTAAATATCCTCTCTCACAGAAAGATATCTCAAGGAAAAAATAAAAAACAAACACGAGGAAACCACGATCGACCACACTAGAAGAAGCCTAAGATAAAGGTAAAAAGGATAAGGTCAAAGAAACATAAGTAGGAGGCACCATTTTAGCAGGTGTTTATGCTATCATCGATTTAGGCCCTAAGGTTAGCATCATCAATACCCCAATAGAAAAATGCACCCCCATGGATTCAACTCCAGGAAGCTTATCCCTCACATCAGAAAGGCTTGGGTTTGAAGGAGCAGTGGTTGTGGTCAACAATTATTACTACATCCACAAGAGTCGAGTCATAAAGAAGAGAATTCCCAAAAGGAAAAGGGGAAAAGTAGAAGTATGCTAGGCTGTACCCAAGAGGAGAATCAAATGGAAATATGCAATCAATGTAAAGGATAATTATCTGGAAGTAGCATCTACACTCAGTTCTTTTGTAGGTGTAAACATTAATGTATCAGTCCATGATTTTTTTATAGCACTAGAAACTACAAAATATAGGATTGTAGAGATGGAAATGACCCTAGTGACTATAAAATAATATACGTCCAATGAGCATGCAAAAGAAATCTATAAGGAGAAACAATCCTATGAGGAGGATATCAAAAATAGACTACAATCACAGGAGAAAGGTATACAATTTAAAATCACTAATTCAATGTCCCTGGTCCAAAAGGCCCATGCTAGAGACATGCAACAACTCAAAACCTCCCAAAATTTGGAGATGGAAAAAATCAAATAAGAGTTGGATAAATTAAGGTGTTTCAATAAAGGGTGAAGCTAAAATCCAAAGGGTACAAATGGATAATGAACTCTTGCAAAATGCTATAGAATAACAACAAAATCAAACAACAACTCTTGAGATCATGAAAACAAAATTCCTGCAGAAAAATGAAGAAATTTCGAGCACACATAAAAGGTTGTTCGACGCACTCGACAGAATTCTGGTGATTAAATATGATAAAATGAAGTTCAACTCACATGTGAAATCTAACCATGAAAAATATCAAAAGGCCTTGGAATCTTGCAGCAAAATCATAAAATGGAAATATTCACTACAAACAACTACTTCTCCATAATCCCTTCCAACGTCTTCAAAAAGGAAAAGAATCTGAGATCGTTGACTTCTGGAGACGGGTATGACAATGTTAGTAAATGTTCTAAATACTCAGGAATATGTCACTACATCCAAAACTGGGGTATGGAAATTGACTAATAATATTCTCTCACTATTCGGGATGGATCCCCTAAGGGATGTCGATAAACATTCATCATCCCATACGATGATCAAGGATGTGGACACTAAGAGGAACCTTGATTAGAGAGCTATCAAAGAAATCAANGTATGGAAATTGACTAATAATATTCTCTCACTATTCGGGATGGATCCCCTAAGGGATGTCGATAAACATTCATCATCCCATACGATGATCAAGGATGTGGACACTAAGAGGAACCTTGATTAGAGAGCTATCAAAGAAATCAATGAAATTGATGTGGAGGTTATCGAAAAAATATTGATCCAACCCTATAAAAGCATCACCCTAACAAAAGATGCCATGCAATGTGTTGAGCAAAGCCTCGGGATGAAGGTAATTGTTTCCATGTGCAAGAGTGAGGTAGATATGGATAGAATTCAGTTACTTTAAGTATATTACATACTTCAATACCTCAAGATATGGAATGAATTCATGGACACCAAGGAGAAATCGTCAGGGATCCCCTCAAGAATTGCATTTGTAACTGAAATTTGGCAGAGCAAATGATAGTATTGTACTCATGTCCATGTCTTGATCTCGAAAGGGAAACAAGAACACCTCTTTAGTATCCCAACCATTAGCAATATGAGGAGTGTATAATAGTCCCATAGGAGTCCTATAAATGGGATGATTGTAGGGAAGAAATGGCTTTTAGTTCTCTTGAGAGGAAGACTCATATTTTTACTGTTATTTGAATAAAGGACATAAGACATTTTGGAATGCAATGGATTATATGTTGGAAAAATGAGAAGGGGGGGGGGGTTGAATCAGTTGTTACTGTTCTTAAACAATTATGCACATATAAAACTCTTTACAGAACACTCAATGATG
Organism: Picea engelmannii; assembly: GCA_009831015.1. NCBI lineage: Eukaryota > Viridiplantae > Streptophyta > Pinopsida > Pinales > Pinaceae > Picea > Picea engelmannii. The sequence continues at coordinate 30,860 of ML788940.1, read as the reverse complement.
ATCACAATAGTGAAGTGAGGTAAACAATAGAATATTCAACATCAATCACACAAATGAAATATACAGAGATAGATATTTCCCGAGGAAACCCATAAAGGGAAAAACCTCTTCTTCTTGATATGATAAGTAATCTTTCATTTCTATACATTATAATTATTGCGAGCTCCAACTAATCTTGAGGCTACAACCTCTATTTTACAAGCTACAACTTGCTGAGAGCACACCAACTCTATGGTTTCTTTAGCACCCACTAAAAGGAAGCACCAACTCCCTATTTTCTCTATCACCCACTAGAAGGAAGGGCCAAATCCTTGGTTTCTATATCACACACTATAAGGAATCACCAACTCCCTGAGTGTTCCATCACCAACTGGACATAAGCGCCAAATTCCAGCTACATAGGCACCAACCTGTATAACAGAGAACAATAGTTCTCTCTTGCACCACCCTGCCACCCTAGATTTTGTGGCTACAACCACATGGAAGCTACAACTCCCTGTGTTCAAGAACCCACTTGAAATTGTGGGGACAAATGTCCTCCTTAGAACCTCCCTACCACCATGAAATATAAAACTTTTATGTTCTGAAACTTATTACAGTGATACAATGTTTTTCAAAAGGCTTACCAGTCTCATCATTGTTTTGTTGCACTGCTCTTCTCTGCCTGAATCAATGTCTTCCTTCTCACATCTCCATGATTTTTATGTTCTTCTTCTTTGTCTCTAAATGTGTACCTCATCTTTATCTTCCCATCTCAAATAAGAATTTCTTCTCTATCTCTTTCTTCTGCACTTTATGCTATGTGTATTATTTCCATTCAATGCGCTACGCCTCTTCTGTGTGTTTCAAGTCTTGCACACAACATGCCTCTACCCACATGAATAACTCTCCACAAAAACAACCATCTCTTCTCTATTCCACGCATATTGATCATGCCAATTCCTCTGCCACATCATACACTCAAATCTTCATCCTCTCTGGCGATCATCCTGAGTCTTTTCTTCATCAGTGGTTGTTATCCTTAGATTCTTTGGCTTAATTAGCAGTTCAAGTCTTTGATGCATTTCCATCTTTCAATTTTTTAAATGATGAATCTTAAATTCATTGGAAATTACCTTGAGACTCTTTGACTCCTCTGGAAGTTACCCTACAACTCCTCGAATTCTCTGGAAAATGCAATCACTTCGTTTATGGAAGTTACAATCAGTCATTTTCGGCAGTTGCAGAGAGACGTTTTTCACACTCGTTCCTTTGGGACCTTCTCCCTTCCTGAGAAAAACTTCACAGTAGGTGCTAGATTTTCTTGCTAAGCCCCTTCCTTTCACGTGACCATCGACGATGACCAAATGCCTATTGAAAAGGCGCTTCCTGATTTCTCTCTAGTGAGCATTGGATCCATTTCACGGTGTGACCTTGGGTTATAAGCTTCATGTGACCATGCGATTGTGGGCACGTTCATAGACGCTTTGAGGAAAACCCTCTTTTCACTCCACAATTCACTACGAGCCTCCAAACATCCTTTCTCCAAAACCATGGTTTCAATTGCATCCCGCTCATGATAAATTAAGGCCTGAGTGTAACATCACCAAAAATAATTTTTTTTTGAATTTACAATTTCTTAGGAAATTTATTCTGTTTTTGGTAAATTCGAAATTGGAAACTTTTTTCCATTTATGGAAATTATGAATTTTGAATTTGGGTAAATTGTAATTAATAATTATAATTGTTGGGCAGAGATCTGATTTGACCCAAGAAACTACTTGACTATGACATTTGTATGAAACAAAATATTTTATAATTATTGCAGGAGGACAAATGGAACAACGATGTTGAAATCAGCTGACCATGACTCCATGAATGGGGAACATGTTGGAACTACCTCAAGGCTGATTGTTACAAGTGGAAAATGAGGAATTTGGCCATTGACAACCCCTGAAAATCAGGGATTTGGAAAGCTATGAAAATTCCCAAGGGAGGGAAAAGACCTAGGAAAAAAGGAATTTTCGTATATATGGCATATCTGAGGCAAGACGCTACCTAGTATGTTGGAAAAGAGGATGATTTCTTGTTGTTATGAACACTACTTGTGAGTGTGAGGCAAGGGAATATGTTTTTGGAATTCAACGACTTTTACTGAGGAGGAGTTTCGAGTTAGCCCTCGTGGATTCATGGTCAGGCTAGGGGGAGAACAAGACAAGTGATTTTGGTTGCCCTATTCTACAGTTGGGAGGAATGTGGTTTTTCCTTTTGTATTACCACAAATTGGTTCAAATATGTTATTTTACCCCTTCTCTGGATAAATGTTGACTAATTAGATGTCTGATAGAATGCATCTATAAATTTTGCATTGAAATATTTCTATATGGGTGAAGCCTATTCAGATGTTGTGGAACTTAAATATGAATGAACCCTATCTCTGGAATAAATTATGGAAACAAATAAAACAAAAGAGAAGGAAAACTTTACACAATAACCACGGTCTTAATGAAATGCATTAATCAAAAGTTTTAAGTTTCCATTTTAACCCGTAAATGGTACAAATCATGTTGTGTGAAATGTAGTATAAGCCTTCCATACAAAATTGGGACTATACCAAACTGGTTGAGTCTAACCTTTCCAAAACCAAATTTCTTAAAGCAGTTACAACTCATTAAACATTACAGAGATATCCTGTCTATTGAATCTAGATGGATCGACCACAGTAAAGACTGTAATCACTATAAGTGAAGGGTTTGATACTATAGGATATCGTTTTGAACTATTCAAAATGCAGAGGTCACATTTTTATTTGACCCTAGTCAGAAATACTTTAAATATAAAGAAAACCACACATACAAAGGAACCAACCAAATTGGATAAACTGTAGGAGTAGGGGTTCATCCCTGTGCAACGAAATGAAAACAAAGTATAATATTCCACAGTGGGACATTGCCTTTCCTAAAGGGAACTCTCACATAGTCTAACTTCAGGGCCTCGACTTATGGACTATAAGAAGAATGATAGCAGAAGGTTATGAAACCTTAGGAGTTACAACACAGACAAACGATACAGATTGTTTCCTCCCTAAAACAAGAAGAGGAACCTCATTATCTTAGAAGGGTCGATGAAGAAAATGATAAAAAAAATACCCCTCATATGGGCACAGAAGACAACCAGAAAAGTTACAGAGGAATAACAATAAGGGAAGTTTGAGTGTAAAGAGTAAACATAGAACAGGATTTACAAACGAAAACAGTTTTCGTTTTTCGAAGAGCCACCTCTTTATTAGACTAGTGTAATATGTTAAGGACTTACCACGAGAGGAAGAGTCTCGTTGTCTATTCATCGTTCAAATGAACCTCCATTGTTGACATTTCCCTCTGATAAAGGAGCAATACACAGATTCGTTCGTTGAATTTCACAATGAGAACCATAAATGCATAAAATCCCTAGTAGTAACCTTACCTGCTCAATTAAATTTCGGGGATACAAAGGACGGCCTAACCATGTGATAAGGTAGAGTTGGCATGACTGGAATGGATGAAATGCCAAGTAAGGGCTTCATAACTCACACACATAGGTTCGCCATTAAAGCAATAGATGCAGAGCTTTAAACTCCCTCCTCACAATAAACCTCCCTCTCACATCAAGTTAATTTGTGAAGTAAATGAATGTCCCGAGACTCGACAAGTTAACACCAACACACGAAAATAGTTTCGTTTAGTTAACTTATAATTCAGGAGAAGGTTATTTAGTAATTAGTTTAGTTAATTCAAAACAACACCAGTTCTTGTTATTCAAAACTATCATGGGAAAGGGAATGAGAATGTCACTAACTTTGGATAATTCGTAAAGAAAGCTCATCGATAATCGGAACCATGAACATTAATGCTAAACACATTACCGCTAAGCCACTTACCTTCAACTATGATTATAGGATCTTACCCATGGTATTATATATATGTATATATGGTAAGAAAGTGTTCATTTCCTTGAATGAATAGACTCATTAGTATTGCACACAACCCTTGGAAATCGCTTGGAAAGGGAGACTAGAAATTACAAGTCCTAAGTTTAACCTGTCACATAGATACTTGTGTTTAGATAAGTAAGTTTGGAGATTTAACCATTGATTTTCCTTATCAAGTAAGATAGATAGGTATGTAGAGTACATCATGTGGTAGGACGGATTGAGGTTATGTCAAAGGATTTTAACCTTAATGAAGATTTTCTTACTTATTCAATAATCATATGATAATGAAATTGGATATTAATGCCTCGTAGAATTTTTTATTTTTTTTTTGACAAATTTGGGGTACCTTACATATGGTATCAGAGCCATGGTTACAACGTTGGACCTTGAACAGGGCCACATTATTTACTTAGCACATATTTTTGTTTATGTAAAACTAATAAACTTTTATGGTTACAAACAAAAAACCCTTTTTTGTTTCGTGTTAATCATGGAAACTCGGGATGATACAGAAATCAGACTTGACAAGAATCTTGAACAAAGAAATCCTGAATACCCAATACAAAATAGTGACGAAATCTCACCTACTGAAGTTCTGGAAATGATGAGGAATCTCATTGTTGAGTTGCAGGGTTTCAAAGCCGGCAATGAGAAACTAAAGAAAGCACAACAGGAGCAACAAGAAATAAATTGAGTCATGTTGCATAGTAAAGTGACAAAGAAAAGCCCAAAGGACAATAACCATGAAGAAGAGGTCAGTAAAAGGGCCTCCAAGAATTCTGGTTCTGAAGACGAAAAAGAGGACAGCTCATCTAAAGGTACCCCTTGAGTTGAAGATAAAGAAAAACCAGACAGAAAAAGGAAACAGGTAGATCATCTTGAGGGAGAATTTAAGAAGATCAAACCCTCTACATTTGATGGGGAATCCGAGATAGGTGAAGAAGTTGAGGCATGGTTACTAGAAATCAAGAAATATTTCCTGATATACAACTATTCCAACAATATGGAAGTCAGGATGGCCATCTGTAATCTGAAAGGAAAAGCCATCATTTGGTGGCAAGAATTGAAATTGGCCAAGGGCCTAAAAGAGAAATAGATGGAATGGTATGACTTTAAGAAATACTTTAAGAAATAGTTCCTATATGAAAGCTACTATGAAAGAAAAACGAAAGAATTTTATAAGTTACGACTTGGTCAAATGTCTATGGAAGATCTAATAAATAAATTCCTGGAATTACTAAGGTTTGTACCTTATATCCGAGAGGATAAAGTGAAAATCCAGCAGTTCCTAAGTTGTTTACCATATTCCTACAAGGACAAAATAAAATTTGATAATCCCAAGTCCCTGAGTGAAGTATTTTTAAAAGCCCGAATGTGTTATGACTAATACAAACAATGAACATAACTTCCCAAGGCTTGGAAAGACAAGAAACAAGACTGAATTAACCAATGGAAGAAAGGATACCATCTAGCCCCTTATCAGAATGCAACAAAAAGATTTCCAAGAAAATATTTTCACTCCAACCATCCAAGCACACAAGGAGGCGGTAAAACGGTAAATATGGGAACAAAGAAGTTTGGGGACAGCCCTCGGGAGCCATTAAAATGTTGGGAATGTGGAGAACCTCATCTGAGGAGGAATTGTCCATGTTTTAATTTAGAAAACAGAATTGTTGTTCATAATTTGTAGGAATCCTTGACGGTGGGTGATGTGGGAAGAAGCTTGCATCGAATCAATGTAGTCGTAGATGGTCGGCAAGCTGAACACCAATCCTCTGTGGTGGAAATTGAAGGTAAAATCAATAACACTAGAATTTTTGTTTTAATTGATCCTAGAGCTGTGTTAAGTTATATCACTCCTGGTGTGGTAGAGTCAAATAAACTTAAGAAAATAAAACACTCTAAATCATGGCTGGTACAACTAGCAACAGGAACCAAAAGGAAAGTGGTTGATTTTATTTATGATTATGAGCTCAGTTTAGATGGTCAAAACATAAGAAAACAAATGAACATTCTACCACTAGGATCTTATGATGTGATTATCAGAATGGATTGGTTAGAAGTGCACAAAGAAGTACTAGATTGTTATACAAAGACACTTAAATATGAAGACAAAAATGACACTATTAGGAAAATCCAAGGTATACAAAAACAAATATTAGTTAGACAAGTTTCAGCAATGCAATTCAAGAAATACATGAGAAAGGGGTGTCAAGTTTATTCCATCCAAGTAGCAAAACTATTATAAAAAGAAGTTAAACCGAACTTGGAATACTTTGTTGTTCTACATGAATTCAGAGACGTGTTTGTTGATGAAATACCTGAATTACCCCCTAGAAGGAAAATAGACTTTTCTATAGACCTTGTACGTGGTTCAGCCCCTATCTCTAAATCACCTTACCGAATGAGTTTGTCGGAATTGACAAAACTAAAAATTCAAATACAGGAATTATTGGACAAAGAGTATATCGGACCGAGTGTTTCACCATGGGGAACACCAGTCCTCTTTGTGAAAAAGAAAGATGATACTCTAAGAATATGTATCGATTATAGACAACTGAACAAAATGACTATTAAAAACAAGTACCCCTTAACTAGGATAAATGATCTATTCGATCAATTAGGTGGGGAAAAGATATTTTCGAAGTTGGATTTATGATCCGGATATCATCATGTTAGGATAAAAGATGAGGACATAAGAAAAAAACATTTTCGAACAAGATATGGACATTACGAATTTTTGGTTATACCTTTCGGACTCACTAACGCACCAACCACGTTCATGTGTTTAATGAATAGTATTTTTAGTCTGTACTCGGAAAAATTCGTACTAGTTTGTATTGACTATATTCTGGTATATTCAAAAACAAAAGAAAAACACAAAGAGAATTTAAGAATAGTCCTACAAATTTTAAGGAAACACCAACTCTATGCTAAATTCGATAAGTGCGATTTTTATGAGAAGAAGATATAGTACCTAGGACACGTAATATCTGCAAAGGGAATTGTAGTCAACCCTGAGAAAGTAAGAGCCATCATGGAATGGTCGGTACCAAAGGATGTAGAGGATATCCGATCATTCATGGGAATCACTGGATATTATCACAAATTTATAGAGGGTTTTCCCAAAATAGCTTACCCTATCACATCATTACAAAATAAAGGTACCAAGTTTAAGTGGTCACAAAAGTGTCAAGAAATTTTTAATAAGTTGAAGGAATTATTAACAACTGCACCCATTTTAAAGGTAGAAGACCCAAATAAAGTCTTTACCGTATGTGTTGATGTGAGTAAAGAAGGACTAGGTGGTGTACTGACTCAAGAAGGGCACGTTATTTGTTATGAGTCCCAAAAATTAAAGGAGCATGAGATCAAATATGTCACTCATGACTTAGAATTGGCAGCGGTAATACACGCCTTAAAATGTGGCAACACTACATAATGGGCAGAAATTTTCTATTATTGATAGATAATAGTGGTGTGAAAAATTTGTTTAGTCATCCAGATCTTAATGCAAGGAAAGCAAGGTGGATAGCCTTCTTGAGAGAATTTGAATTTGAGGTAAGACATATCAAGGGTAAGTAAAATAAGGTAGTAGATGCTTTAAGCAGAAGAGTCCTTGGGTTATTTGAAATGAATGTCAGTGGGGCAAAAAGTGATCTGGAATAGAGAATAAGGACTATAGGTATTAACGAAGAAAATTACACTAAGATAGTAGCAGAATTAAAAAACACTACAACAAACTCAGACAAACTAGATCTGGGTATCGATAAAAATGGCCTATTACTATTTAAAAACAAACTTTACATACCAAATTCGACAGAGTTAAAGATAATAGTTTTGGATGAAGTGCACAAGAAGCCATATTCTGGTCATCCAGGATACCAGAAAACGATAACAACACTTATAAAAAAAAAATATTGGCCTAATATGAAGGGTGAAACATCAAAATACTTAGCTAAGTACCAAGATTGTCATCAGGTAAAGGTCAAACACCAACATCCAGCCGACCTATTATAGCCCTTACCAGTAACAGAATGGAAATGGGAGACCATATCACTGGACTGTATTACAAGTTTTCCTAAAACTCAGAAACATAATGATTATATTATGGTTGTAATCAATAAAATCAGTAAGTATACACACTTTATTCCTGTAAAGTTTACTTTTAAAGCTATAAACATCACTAAAATATTTATGAAATAAATTTTTAGACTGCATGGTATTCCTAAAATGGTGATTTCGAATAGAGACGTAAAATTCACATCTGCTTTTTGGAAAGAATTGTTTGTAGGGATAAATACTAATTTGAATTTCAGTATTAGTTATCATACATAAATAGATGGACAGACTAAAAGAACGAACCAAATCATAGAGGATATGCTCTGCATGTATGTAAGAATAAAACCAAGCAAGTGGGAATAATATCTACACTAGGTAGAATTTGCATATAACAATGGGTACCAAACTTCGGCTAAATTGAGCCCCTTCGAGGTACTATACGACATAAAGTGTATGACTCCAATCAGCTAGAACAACCCAGTTGATAGACTTATGGTTGGACCATATATTCTCCAAGAAATGGAAAGTACGGAAAGAAAGCTACAACAAAACTTAAAAGAGTCACAGGACAGATAGAAAATTTATGCGAACCAGAAAATAAGAAGCTTGGAGTTTCAAGTGGGAGATCATGTTTACTTAAAATTTAAAGCCCGGAAGAGTTCACTAAATCTAGGGGACTGTTCCAAGTTGGCACCTAGGTTTTGTGGGCCCTTCAAGATACTAGCTCGAATTGGACCCATAGCATACCAACTTACACTCCCAGCCAATCTAAAAATTCATAATGTATTTCATGTTTCTTTTTTGAAAAATTATGTTCATGACCCTACTCATATGATCGATTGCAACTTGGTGCAGGTGGAACTAGAATGTGAGTTCCAGGTGGAACCCCTGAGCATTTTTGAATGGAGAGAAATAACAATTTAGAACAAAGTCTTCGCTTAGGTAAAGGTGCAATGGAATCACTTTAGTCCTGAGGAGGCCACTTGGGATTTGGAGGGATATTTACAGAAATATCATCCAATCATGTTCCAAGAAAAGAATGAACACTAAGGACAATGTTTTATTGAAGGGGGAAAGGATGTAACATCCCCAAAAAAAAATTATTTTTGAATTTACAATTTCTTAGGAAATTTATTCCGTTTTTGGTAAATTCAAACTTGGAAATTTTTTGCCATTTATGGCAATTCCAAATTTCTAATTTGGGTAAATTGTAATTAATAATTATAATTGTTAGGCAGAGATCTGATTTGACCCAACTAACTACTTGACTGTGAGACTTGTATGAAACAAAATATTTTATAATTATTACAGGAGGACAAATGGAACAACCATGTTGAAATCAATTGACCATGAATTCATGAGTGGGGAACATGTTGGAACTACCTCAAGGCTAATTGTTACAAGTGAAAAATGAGGAATTTGGCCATTGGCATCCCTTGAAAATTAGGGATTTGGAAAGCTGTGAAAATTCCCAAGGGAGGGAAAAGACACAGGCAAAAAGGAATTTTGGTATACATGGCATATGTGAGGAGGCATGACACTGCCTAGTATGTTGGAAAAGAGGATTATTGCTTGTTGTTATGAACACTAATTGTGAGTGTGAGGTGAGGGAAAGTTTTTCTGGAATTGAATGACTTTTACTAAGGATGAGTTATGAGTTATCCCTCATGGATTCATGGTCAGACTAGGGGGAAAATAGGACAAGTGAATTTGGCTTCCTTGTTCTAGGGTTGGGAGGAACGTGGTTGTTCCCTTTGTCTTACCGTGAATTGGTTCAGATATGTTATTCTACCCCTTCTCTAGATGAATGTTGACTAGTTATATATTTGATAGAATGCATCTATAAATTTTGCATTGAATTATTTCTATGGGTGAAGCCTATTCAAATGTGGTGGAACTTAAATCTAAACAAACCCTATCTATGCAATAAATTACGGAAAAGAACAAAATGAAAGAGAAGGAAAACTTTACACAGTAACCACGGTATTAATGAAATGCATTAATCAACAGTTGTATGTTTCCATTTTAACTAGTAAATGGTACAAAGCATGTTGTGTGAAATGTAGTACAAGCCTTCCATACAAAATCAAGACTATACTGAACTGGTTCAGTCTAACCTTTCCAGAACCAAGTTGCCTAAAGCAGTTACAACTCATTAAACATTACAGATATATCTCGTCTATTGAATCTAGATGGATCGACCAAGGTAAAGACTATTATCACTATAAGTGAAGGGTTTGATATTGTAGGATATCTTTTTGAACTATTCAAAATGCAGAGGTCACATTTTTATTTGACCCCAGTCAGAAATACTTTAAATACAAAGAAAGCCACACATATGAAGGAACCAACCAAATTTGATAAACTATAGGAGTAGGGGTTCATCCCTGTACAACGAAAGGAAAACAAAGTACAATATTCCACAATGGGACATTGCCTTTCTGAAAGGGAACTCTCACACAGTCTAACTTCAGGGCCTTGACTTATGGACTGTAAGAAGAATGATAGCAAAAGGTTATGAAACCTTAGGAGTTACAACATAGACAAACGATACAGATTGTTTCCTATCTAAAACAAGAAGAGGAACCTCATTATCTTAGAAGGGTCGGGGAAGAAAATGATCAAAACAATACCCCTCCTATAAGCATAGAAGACAACTAGAAAAATAATAGAGGAATAACAATAAGGGAAGTTTGAGTGTAAAGAATAAATGTAGAACATGATTTACAAATGAAAACGGTTTTCATTTTTCGAATAGCCATCTATTTATTTGACAAGTGTAATATGTTAAGGAATTACCAGGGGAGGAAGAGTCTTGTTGTCTGTTCGCCATTCAAAAGAACCTCCATTGTTGACAGTCCCCTCTGATAAAGGAGTAATACACATAGTTGTTCGTCAAATTTCACAATGAGAACCATAAATGCATAAAAACCCTAGTAGTAACCTTACCTGCTCAATTAAATGTCGAGGATACAAAGGACAACCTAACCATATGATGAGGCAGAGTTGGCGTGACTAGAATGGATGAAAGGCCAGATAAGGGCTTCGTAACTCGCACACATAGGTTCGACATTAAATCAATATATGGAAAGCTTTACACTCCCTCCTAACAGTAAACTGCCCTCTCACATCAAGTTAATTCATGAAGTAAATGAATGCCCCAAGACTCGACAAGTTAGCACCAACACATGACAATTGTTTTGTTGAGTTAAATTATAGCTCAGGAGAAGTTTCTTTAGTACTTTGTTTGGTTAAGTCGAAAAAACACCAATTCTCATTATTCAAAACTATGATGGGAAAGGGAATGAGAATATCACTAACTTTGGATAATTCGTAAAGAAATCCCATTGATAATCAAAACCATGAACATTAATGCTAAACGCATTACTGCTAAGCCACATACCTTCAACTGTGATTATAGGATATTACCCATGGTCTTATATATATGGTAATAAAGTGTTTGTTTCCTCGAATGAACAGACTCATTAGTATTGTATGCAACCCTTGGAAATCGCTTGGAAGCGGAGACTAGAAATTACAAGTCCTAAGTTTGACCTGTCACATAGATACTTGTGTTTAGATAAGTAAGTTTGGATATTTAACCATTTGTTTTCCTTATCAAGTAAGTTAGACAGGTATGTAGAGAACATCATGTGGTAGGAAAGACTCAAGTCATTTCAAAGGATTTTAACCTTAACGAATATTTTCTTACTTATTCAATAATCATATGAGAATGATATTGGAGATTAATACCTCATAGAATTTTTATTTTTTTTGACAAATTTGAGGTACATTACACCGAGCATGTTTTGGCCCCGTAATGGAGCATGACCATCAATATCACTATCTTGATGATTCTCTTGAATGGATGGTTCATATATATCCTCTCATGCCTGAGAACCAGATCTCTCCTTCCTCCATCAACGACTGAGGTTTTCTTTCGTGATCCGAGCTCTAAGAGTTTCAACTCTCAAACCCTATTGTTGCTGACTGGATATCTTCTGGAATGGAAGATCTTCTGACAACTATCCACTTCAATTGATGGCTCTGTCTTCCTTCCTTTTTCCACTCACAATCCTTGGTGTCAATGATCATATGACACATATCCCTCTAAACCAATGGACGAGATTGATTTTGCCTTTCGAGCTTTGAGAGTTTTGATTCTCAAACTTTTCTTTCTTCCGGAGAATATCATCCAGAGTCCACAATCCAATGACATGTGTCCCTCTCGGATCAATGATCAAGATCTCCTTCGGGTATCTGGACTTCATAGATTTCAATTCTCAACCTCCGCTTGCTCAAAATTCTTTTAGCCAGAGTCCACATATTCCTGCCATGTGTCCTCCTTCAATCAAAAGTCCTCATTCACTTTCAGATTTCAAAACTTTGAAAATATGAAACCTTTCTCCTTCGTGTTTTCCCAAAGATGACAATATAATGATGTGTTTCCTCTTTAATCCAATGGCTATCCTCTGCTCCGGGACTTCAGCCTTCGGCAATATCAAATTTTTCTCCTTCCTGTTCTCCTGGAGAAGTTTTTCCCAGACTTCATGATCTATTGACACATATCCTGCTACATGATCAATGATCAAGAATACACCCAAAGTGATATTCAGATCGGATGATTCGTATCCACTTCTGGTCTTCAGCATTTAGAACTTCAGGTCTTTGCGCAAGTACTGGTGGTAAAACTCTTGAAGAAAAACTCTCGAAGTGACGTAACTCTTGCGTCACTCAATGACCTGTCACGATCTGAGAAGTTTCCACGTGTCACTCAAATTTTTGATTTACACGTACCTGAAATGTCGAATCAACTTCACACTTGTCATTTTTTGATTTCCCTACGTGTCCTTGTTGGCATGGTCTCCCACGTGTCATTGTTGACATGGCCTTCCATGTGTCTGAGTGTAAACTCCTCACATATTTATACCTGGACTAAACGTTGTTCGTTGATGATGTTCTCAGATCAATGACTCGATCTTTCTTTGATGCTTCTTTTCTAGATTATCCCGTCCTTCCACTTCAAAATGATCTGACAACTATCGTTTACTCTGGCTCTCCATCTCCGGACCTTAGGTTTTTCAAGTGTCAAACTGAAAAATCCTCGAAGTGATTTGCTCCAGAGTTGAGGATCATGTGCCACCTATCAATCTTGATGATTGATGATTCCTCCTTTCTTCGATACTTCTGGACATTGACAAGTCCACTCTCCTATGCTCATCCAAAGGCTTAACCTTCGTACATTTATTTCTCGATCCAACCACTGTTGATCCTCGGTGCTCATATCCAAAGGATTATATCTATAATTCTCCTCTACACTTCCTCTGGTCACGGGACACTGATCTAACGATCATCAGGTATTCATGATTGGTGATCCAACGACCACTGTTGTTCTTCCTCCTGTTCTTTCTGATCTCTTTGACTTGGAATTTTTTCTAAATTTTCAAAGGTCTCGACCTTTTCTCCTCCTGCGAGTCCTTCTCTTGGACTTCAGCTTCACTTCTGAAAGGCGCAAAGTGATATCTCTTCTTATCTTTTGTCTCTTATGCAAACTCACGGATTCTTGAAACTCTAACTCTATGCCCTATGCTAGTCCTCCTGAGATTGTAGAAAACAATTTCTCATGTTCTCGTCATTCTCGATGCTATCATTGTTTCTTTCTTGTATTCCTCCATTGATACTTTTCTCTTCTGTAAGCATACTATCATCGTTGTTGTTCTTGCCATCAATGGCAAGCACACTCTATTGTAAACATGCCAACAATCTCCCCCTTTAGCATTGATGGCAACCCTGAAGGACTGCATTGTTCTACTTAGACATCTAACTGTAGCATCTAGACCACTCCTTTTCTCCCCCTTTGACATCAATGTCAAAGAAAACATGCTTCGCTTAATCTGTTGCAATAATTTTCATAGGTATCATATATTGAACCAATACATACTCCCCCTGATAGGATGGATTCTCTTATTTGAGTTCTGCAGAGTATTTGTATCTAACTCAAAGTCTTATCCTTATGATTCTTAGACCTGCACATTTTCATATTCAACTGTGTCCTCTATAGAAGACTCAAAATTGCTCACCTCTCTTACTGGGACTCCTTCATAAACCTTTTCTTATCATAACTAAATAATGCCCCCTATGTTTCTAAAGGATGTTGTTGTCCTATTGGAACACTGCGCAATTGTAGCTCAGATTGTTTTATTTTTATTTTTTATGATGCCTACAATCCAAGGATTTTATGACCATATCCATCATAAGAGAAAACAAGAACCGTTACAAAGACTCTCATACTTCCTTTGATTCATCCAAGAAGGTTCCTCTCATCTAAACTTACTTTAAGGTGTAAGAGTAGCTTATGGATGTCTTCCTTGATCATATCTTCTAAATATTGCAGTATTGCTTTCATTATTTGAACCTGAAGAACCTGAGTCATACTTGCTTTCCCTTTTTACAAATGAAGGACCTATGTTATACTTGTCTTCACCCTTTACAAATGAAGTAATTGCATCAGTTTTCTTAGGAGTATTGATTTCTTCCTTGTTCTGTCCAAGACCGGATTTGTCGTTTGGTGATCTTTGACTATCCAAGATCTCATACAGGATCATGGAATTGTTCAAGAACTTGATTTGGGTGTTTTACTTCTCAAACTTCTTTCCAAGATTCACAACTTCTTATTCCATCTTATGACATGATTCTTCTTCTACTTCTTATTTTCTTGCATGGGAGGATTCACTATCAACATCATTATCTGTCCTTATGCCTTTAGCCACCACTTGTCCCGATTTTACATTTTTTACCTTACAATATTCTTCAAAGGTCACATTTCCTACTTTTCTTTTACTCATAGAAAAAATCTTATCCTTCTCTCCAGTCATGGGCTTGGAACATCCACTATCTATATTCGAGGATTCCTTTTGTTTTTGAGTTGAAAGTACTAGACCACATTTTTCACTATCTTTCTTTTTCCATGTGCTGGCATTTCTAGCAAAGAGTTTTATCCTTGGATCTACTTTGTAATTCTTCAGATGGTAGTTTGTAGCTTTGTGGCTGAATTTATGACAGTTATAGCATCCAACCTCATTGTTCAATAGGTCAAAGTGATTGTTGTAACGTTGTCTACTCATTGACTGTTTATTATTTATTGACCTCCTCAGTTGCATGTCTCTAAACTTAATTTGACAATTTTCAATATGTGGTTGTTTGTTACTTTGTTGTCTCATACTTTGTTGTGGCATATGTTTATTCCTTGGGTGTCTTCATTTCTCATGTCTAAATCTTAAGGAACAATTTACAACTTTGTGGCCAAATTTAGAACAGTAGAAACAATATCCATAGAAAAAATCTTTGTACCTGGAAAATGGTTGTCTTCTTTGATCAAGTTGATTATTCCATGCTAATGATTTCCTTGAGCAGAGGGTGTATTATTTATTTGATCTACAGATTCATTTCTGACACCTTTTCCTTTACTCCTCCTTAATGGTCGATTATCTTCCTTTGTTTCTGCAGTTTTGTTGTTGTCATTGATTGTAGATTTGACAAACTTGATGGATGCTTTGTTTCTTGGTTGACCACTAATTGATCCATCTTCATAACCCAAACCATTTTTAAACTTAGGATTCCTTTTCTAATTCAGAATGTTGGCTAATCCTTCTGAGGCTTTGATGCTTGATAGATTCTAGTGATACAAGGATTGAAACTTCTCCAACTCTTTTCTAGTTTTGACTACTTCCTCTTCTAGAGTTTCACATCTTGTCTTCTTCTTTGATAATTGTTCTTGCATAATTTAGTCTATTTTATTTTCCTCTTCTAATTCCACCTTTAGTAGGGAAAAGTCTTCATCAAGCTTTCTACTCCCTTTCTTGAACTGTATCAACAATTGTTTTTTCTTTCTCTTCTTAAGCATCAGTCTGTCAATCTATTCCAAAGCACTAATCAACTCTCCTTCCAATTCAACCATAGATTCTTCATAATTAACATCACTTCCTATTATTTTATTATCATAATCCTCTTTATCCATAAACACGAAGTCATTTACCTCATCTTCACAAGAGGAGTCACTGCTTGTGTCTTTTGAAGAGTCATCATTGTTTACACATAAAATTTTCTTTTTATCAACTCTTTTGGATTTGTACTTCTCTTCGCCTTCAGAGTTCTAGTCCTTCTTTTTATGTGGACACTTAGATGCAAAGACACCTATCTTTCCATAGTTAAAACATTTGGAGGGAAACTTTCCTTGATACTTTCCTGATCCTTTCTTTAGTCTTCTCACAATTTTTTCTTCAATTTCATCAGGCTCAGATTCCTCATTCTTATCTTCTTTAAAATAATCTTCTCTAGTGGTGGATTTATCTTTACCTATCCTCATTTCATATGCACTCAAAGTTCCTAGAAGTGGATTAGAAGCCAAATATTTTAGATCATTAAGTTCCTCTATAGCATAGACCTTCGAGTTGAATCTATCTACCAAAGATCTCAAAATTTTCTGAACTAAAGAGGCTTCCTCAATTTTTTCACCAAGTTCTTTTATTGCATTTACTAATTCCTCAACTCTTAAGAAAAATTTATTAAGTGTCTCATTCTCATTCATATTTAGTTGTTCAAACTGTAATATATAGATTTGAAGCTTGGCATCCTTTACCTTATCATTACCTTCATAACTGCTAATGAGTTTGTCCCACATTTCTTTATTAGATTCTAAGTGCATAACTTTTACAAATTTTATGTGACATCCCCAAAAATAAAGTATTTTTGAAATTTCAAAAATTGTTAGAGAATTATTCTGTTTTTTGGTAAATTTGAATTTGGAAATTTTTTTCCATTTATGGCAATTCTGAATTTCGAATTTGATAAATTGTAATTAATTATTATGACAATTGGGCAAAGACCTGACTTGACCCAACTAACTATTTGACTATGACACTTGTGTGTAAAAAGAATATTGTTTTAATTATTGCAGGAGGACAAATGGAACAACCATGTTAAATTCAGCTGACCATGACTCCATGAGTGGGGAACATGTTGGAAATACCTCTCGACTGATTTTTACAATTGAAAAATCAGGGATTTGGCCATTGGCAACCCCTGAAAATCAGGGATTTATAAAGCTGTGAAAATTCCCAAGGGAGGGAAAATACCTAGGAAAAAGTTGGTTTTGATAAATAGCATATGGGAGGAGGCATGACATTGCCTAGTATGCTGGGGAAAAGGAACTATTGTATACTTGTTGTTATGAACATTGAATATTGAGTGTGAGGTAAGGAGAGGACTACATATAGAGGAAAACATTGTTGAAGAGGATATTTCAGGTTCTCCCTCATGGATTCATGGTCAGGGTAGGGGGTGAATCAGGTAAGTAATTTGGTCGTCCCCTCCTACAGTTGGGAGGAACATGGTTGTTCCCTTTGTCTTCCCGCGAACTGGTTTAGATATATTAATCTTCTCCTTCTTTGTTTTGAATGATTGTGTGTATCTGATATAATGCATATGTTTGTGCTAAGTTGAAATAACTTCCATAGATGACATTTGTTTATTGTATGAAGTTTATAACCAAAGACAAAATTTTGGGGATGGTTCCTCCTGAACTAAAATTCTAGGTAGAATTATCTATGTACAAATGAACTTGAAAGAATCGATCTATCTACAAGCATATGTTATTTCTGTAATTGAAATATTAAGCAGATCTATCTATGAATAATTGGATTTGATCAAGTCTATACATATATTACATGTAGAATAATATATATATATATATATAGACACACACACACACACACACACACACACACACACAATGCATATAGATATAGTTGTAGTTAGTACTGTGTATAGGTTTTATTAAATGATGATTTAATGAATGCAATAGAAACCTCACTTATACAGATATTTGTTTTCATAGTATTTGAACAAACAAATTATACCAATAAGAAATCAACTACCTCTCATATAAGCAATCACTGAATTGAAGAGTCTAAAACTCCTTAAATCTTGTTACAATACTAAATGTAATTGAATTAAGTTCAATGTTTTGTTATAAGATAATATAGAAGTAGAATACTCCATAATATTAAGGGTTCAAAGATAATTATTAAATAACATAAATCACATGCTGATAGAACCTTTTAATCTTTACGTTTCCATTCTCACAAAATAAAGGACCCACCTGAAGGAATACACACTGTATAAAGTAATTGACAAATTATTAACTATGAGTATACATGCGAAACTGTCCACCCGGTCTTCGTGGTAGTGGATGGTATAGAATTGGAAATCACAACCATACAATTATGTACATATAACATGTGACTGCAAACTCCTACCAGCCTTTTAGAAAACCCCCCTTACACAGCCTAAACAACAAAAGATGTAGAGGTACATATATATAGTGTTCTCGAAATAAAACACAAAATCGTAACCTTACTCAGACCAATATATCTACTCATGTTGGATCCAATCTAACTATTGCAATTTTAGAATAAAACACATCAGAAATAAACATAAGGAATGTCAAAATGAAATAAAATGATATGGTATTATAGATATAACATAATTCGATCCAATGTTCAATGTTTGAAACTGGTCCTTTAATCGAAAATGATAACACTGGTAATTAAATTACAGGGTAGGGTGAGACCCAAGCGGTGATTAATTAAACAATCATTTCATTACTCTAAATGAACATGTTAATCCTATAGAAAATCATTTCAAAATTCATACTATAACAACCGGACCCAAACTTCAAGTTACTTTTGGGAATTCTTCCCCTTTTCCAAGCCCAATAGTAAACTGAGGAAATCTATATTGAATTGCCTCTTTTAAATTTGCAACCGTGACTGTTCGAACTCCGAAAGAGTTACAAAAGGGAACTCAAATACCTTTTGCACTGAGTACGGGGATGAGCATCCGATATATTTGCGTAGTCGAAACCTAGAAGAATACCCATTTACAAATATTAGAAAATTTATATACAAGAAATTTTAAGAAGACCACTAACAAAGTGATAACATTTTTACTTAACTTCTGATTCGTAGCTCGCATGATTTTTTTTCCTTGTCATTTTCTATCTGGATAGAAGCCCAGGGCCGAGGGAATATGGTGCAACGACTCCCTGATGGGTACCCTTGCATCAAATAGGGCCCATCATTAGTGATACGTTTCAACTCTTAAAAACAATTTATACAACATAAGTAAAATAATTACAGAGTATTCATGAATAATGGAGATACAGTAATCGACTACTAAGTCCCTTGTATACATGAATAGTATATATATTTTAAGCGTAAATAGAGCTTAAGTCTCCCATTCAAACTAGGAGCACATCTAACTGTTGATCCTAGTCTACCCAAAAATCAATTTGCATAGAAGTGTATTAGTCAACAAGTAATGCAGAGATTCTTCGGCCAAATTTTGGTAAAGCATACTTCCTTGAAAATGTTAGATATAAAGAGAGGGGAACGCAAGCGAAAGCCCAGTTGAATTTGTTTGAAACTATGAAGGTCAGCAGGGATGATTTTAAGGATAGATTTTTTTTTTTAAATGTAGAAACCTTGGTAAATCTTACTAATCCTTCATATGCCAACTATAAATGTTTGGCGATATTTTTGTAAAAATATTCAAATTTCTAAGGATTTTATATAGTTTTTATAAAATTCTGGCAATTTTTATAGTAAAATAATTTTATCCTATAGAATTTGGGTGAATCATTTTTAAAATAGCGAATCTTGCTTTTGGAAAACACATGGAAAATTAGCCCATGAGCGAAATTTAGCCCCTAAAATCATCCATGAAGGTGAGGTCTCCTCGGTACTAGTCAAGTAAAACAATCACACAATAGGATTACTTACCTAGATTCACGATTTTCTTTCGACGATAAACTCTAGATTATGACAAGGAGTTTACAAAAACCCTAGATCTCAAACATGGGTATACGAGGCTAGTATTCCCTCTCTTTTACCAGAGGAGAAACATCGACAAAATCAAGGAAAAATCTCTTTCTCAAGATTAAGGGTGACCCCGAAAGTAATACATATAAGTTACCTGAAAGGGAGAACTCAACAAGAATGAAAAATCACGACGGTGACTACAGAATGACAAAATGCACAACATTTTCTGAAGATTACACCTCCTTTTTTTTGTCTATCTTGGTATTATGTTTAACGAAGAACTTACCAAGGTTTCGTACCATGCCATCAATTACACCCATTGAGCGACCACCATTACATACAGACTTCGGCTCTAAAAAAAATACGATACACAAAACCTCTTCGTAAAAACTCAGAAATGATAAACTGTGAACCTACTCCAACCCTAAGTATCACCTTGACGTCTTGGAGTAAATGTGGAGAGTGTGGAGGATGGTTAGCCATGTGACAATGGTAGAGTCGGTGTGACACTTTGGGTGTAGATCCCAGTAAATACAAAGGAATTGCAGAACTACCATTAATGAAGTTTGCAGAGCCTTAACTATTATGACAATGAACCATCTCTTCCATTTAAAGAATGTCACGATATGACACCTTCATGACTCAATGAAAGTTAAATCCCATTCACACCTTCTATGTTAGCTTGAGACATCAGTTTGATCCTAGAGGTCAAATTTCCACTGGCTTTTGGGTTTAATACTTCATTACAATCAACCACTAGTTCTAAGAACCACTAAATAACTGAGACTTGTTAGTTATGTTAACTGTCTAGTGTACAAACACAACCCCGTGACTTTTATGGATAGAAAACTAGTTAAAGTTTCCTAGGGTTAAAATCGACATGTTGACTTGTGCGCGAATATGGAACCTTATATTAAAGGAAAGTTGTAGCATGAATTATAAGACCACACTTATATAAGTATCCCTATACACATATGGGTAAAGAATAAAGGATGAAAGGGATTTTTTAAAGACTTGGGTACTTTTCCTTATAACCTTTCTACTTGTGATTAAGCAAGATGATATAAATAGTATATCTTGTGGTAAGTAGAAATTAGGATTTTGTAACAAGATTTTTATAATAGAGTTTTATAGCAAGGTTTTATTACATAGTTTTCATAACTAAGTTGACAACAAATTTGTATAACTAGAAACAATTTATTTTATTTTTTTGGTAAATATGAGGTTCATTACATTTAGCTTCTGCAAGCCCACTCAAAATAGAATTCATAGCCTTACCATTGAAGCTAAATTCTAGCTTGTCATACTTATTAGCTAGTATAATTGGCTTTACATAACTAGTCTCTACCACATCCCAGACATCTGCACCTAAAGCCATTATGTAGGTTCTCATCCTAACTTTCTAGAAGGAAAAGTTTGTTCCATTGAACAGGAGGACCTTATTGCTTGAGGTTCCTTCAAGGCTAGTCATGTTTAAGCTCTAGGATCTACCCTTAGATAAAAAGAACCATCTATGATACCAATTTTTGGACAACTGAGAGTGGGGAGGTGAATCAATTGTTACTGTTCTTAAATAATTATCCTCATTTCAAACTCTTTACAGAACACTCAATGACAATCACAATAATGTAGTGAGGTAAACAATTGAATATTCAACATCAATCACACACATGAAATATACAGAGACAAATATTTCCTTAGGAACCCCATAAAGGGAAAAACCTCTTCTTCTTGATATGATAAGTAATATTTAGTTTCTGTACATTATCATTCTTGGGAGCTCCAA
>ML788939.1:239266-253147 GCA_009831015.1 Picea engelmannii | reverse complement strand
CTATCTCAGCCGTGGGGTTTTTCATGTGTGGTATACTGAGCTGTGTGTGCCGTGCCTATCTCAGCCGTGGGGTTTTTCATTTAGGGTTTGGGTTCTTGATGTTTTTGGTTCCAGTAACCCTAAGTTTGGTGGCATGAAATTTCTTTCTATCTTTGGCATAAAAGATCAGTTATTGATCCATGAACTGAACCTTTGTCTGAGCATAAACAACAAGGACTTACACCAATTGTGGTATGTGCTATTCTCAGAGGTAAGATAGGTACCAGGGATGTTTCCTATCAGTCTCTTCTAGATTCAGATCTGAGCTTACTGTTGAATTGTTTTATTGCCAATCTGCTGTTATATATAGATCTGCTAGATAAGCATTGTCAATCAGAATTAGCACTCAATAAGCTTTGTCTCTTCTACTGATATACAGATCTGTAAATCTTTCTTCTAGATCCTAGAACTCTGTTATATCTAGATCTGCTGTTATGTTTAGGTAGCTCTTCATTACTGTTGATGATCTGAGTATATATAGACCTGCTGTTGTATATGCAAGAGCTGCTAATCACTGTCCTTGATCTGAAACTTGTTTATCATTCAGGTCTTTTGTTTTCTGATCTCAGAATTAAGTAATACTGTTGGATCTGATGTAATATTTTGAGCTCTACTATTCTGTTGCTACAGTACATTATAGATCTATTGTTATATGTTAAGTTATAGATCTAAGTTGGTTCAGCATTGAATTTAAAAAGTGACTACTGTCTAGCATTCTACCCTAAAATCTAACAATCTAGTCCAAAATTTGTCTGCAACACCATAAAATGTGTAAGGTACTTCCATGAGTCGATTAAGACTACAACATCCTTTAGCGCTCCTAGTTTGACAATGGCTCTATTCGTCACGATCTAAAGAATAATAGGAGTCGGTATTAATAGCTCTTCAAGCTTCATTTTTTCTATTGTTTTCTTAGTCATGACATTGATAAATGCTCTTAAGTCAATCAAAGTGTTTTGTATGAAATGATTGTTTATGTGTATGTTCACTACAGGAATGCATGGATCATAATACTTAGAAGTGAGGACCTTCCCTAGTATAAGATCAACAAGCTAACCTATAGTATTGTAGTGTTCCTAACTTGGCTAGTCTAGGAAACTATTCTAATGTGTGTGTAGGATTAATTATTTACAACATATAAATGAGCATTCAAATAATAATGGAGACAAAAGATTGCAAAGCTTATATTATGAAATCTCTGTGGAGTACAAATGCTGAATGCCGCTGAATAAAATGAATCACTCGGCTAGATCAATGACAAAATGATCTTAGTCGGAATACAATAGCAACCAAAACAATAATACTTGATACCCGAAAAATGCTTTGGAATGCAATGGATGAGATGAAGAACTGCTGTAGATATGCCAGCTTGACAACTGCTGCTAGTCTGGAAAGTTTGCCTTAGTGGCTATACCTCTCGAAAATGCCTGGAAAATGTGCCAAACAATGCGCCATGCTCTGCCTCACAATCCTGGTGACTGCTCGGACCTCAATTGGTGTATCTGGTCCCCAGATGGATCCCCCTGGGGGAAATGCGTCCCCTCTGCTCTGGAAAACTATGCCCTAGTGATTCCACCGTTGAAATAGACTAATGTGTGTCTCAAACTGATCGCCCATGTCTACTGTGAAATGGGTCGGAAGGATTTCCCCAGATCTAAATTGATGATCGCTTGGGAACCTCGAATGTGTCCTCCCCAAGTGCTGCACTCCCAATGTCTGGAAAGTGCACCCTAGATGATTCCTTTGTCGGAATCTGACGAGAAACTAGCACCTTGCCTTCCTCTCAACTGGGTGAGAGGGAATCTTTGAACTCTCCCTGAAAGGGACAAGTCGATCCACTGAACCTCCTCAGAAGTTGCGCCCTCACCTTGAATGAGTGTGCCCTTGCTGCTACAACCTGAGAAACTGTTGCTGAAGATCGATGGAATATCTGTGTGACCTCCTCTGTGACTAGGGTGCGTCTCTCAACACCGAAATCAACCATTGGTGTAGTCCTCCTGGAATCCACTGAGCTACATCTCCTGAGATGTGCCTCTCTCCTCAATGACAAGTTAAAATCTACATAATGGTGAATTAGGCCGCTGAACCTTCTCTTATAATTGTTCGAAACCCTAATTCGTTGTTGACTTCTAATTTTAGCTCGTTTGTTCTATTTTTAGCTCAAATTGGCTTAAAAGCGCTTTTAGCCACTTTTAGCTCAATGTCACTTTCCAAATATAACACCTTTGACTGGAGTGACCTCTAGTAACCCTGTTTACCTCTTTCTGGCCCTGGCTATAGTCTAACGGGGCGATTTAGACCATTAAGCCTCCTCTCTGGAACTCCTATTTGGAAAGGGACATTACAAGTATGGATGGGTTGAGGGTATTTTCTCTTCCTCCTTGGTTTCTTAAGGCATAGTTCGCTAACAACCATGATGTATATAGGACCATATTTGATGGCTTAAATTAGAGGAATTTTGACATATAGGTTTTGAAGTTCTCTTAGAAAATCAAAATACGGGTGAGGAGTAGCTATACTTTGATCTAGTCTTTTTGGAAAAGGTGGATTATTCTTATGCTATTCTTGTTCTTGCTATAAGGAGATTGTGGTTTATCTTAAGGAATGGGAGGTGGTTTTTGTTGCTTCTCTTCTTCAATTGGCTTAGTGATGACATGTGGCAAGGGATTTTCCACCACTTTCCTTGAATGAAGGTGAAACTTATTATGGTCCACATGTTCCAGAGAGTATGTAGGATGTGGGATCATCTCGGTATTACATACATGTTGAATCAACATATTATTGTTTGGGTTTGGTTCAAGTTGGGAAGGTAGTGGTGGTTGTCTCTTAGGTTGTGAATTATTATTTTGCTAAGGAGGTGGTTGTAATTCTTGTTGTTGGTGCTTTGGACATCCATGTTGAGGCCTTCAAGGTTGTTGAGGAGTGTTGGGGTTTTTTGTAATATCCGTATTTTGGTCCCTTGATTTATAATGTAATTAAATATGGTTAAGGATGAAAATTGAACAATATGGCCGAGGGCCAACCATGTAAATATGTACACCGAAATTATTAATAAAATACATCACCAATTGCGATACGAGAAGGACATAAACGATAGGGGCGATATGATTCCATGAGAGAGGAATGAGAGGGGGCTGAGGGGGGCCAAAGGGGCTAAAGCTCAGAAATAATAATATTTTATTGTAACCCAAAGTACCTTACCTTGGCATATGTAAAAGGCATATAAACCTTGGGATGCGTTCTAAGGTAGTTAGGTGGAGTTTTTTGAGTGCCAAGTCGCGAGATGGGAACATGAAAATACAACCTTGGTTTTAGTGGAAGTGGACATTCATTCTAGCTCATTCAAATTTCTATTAGGAAGGAAGCAACTTGCTATATGACCTTGTAATAGAGGGATGTTATGCTGATTGTAAATTCAGGCTAAGAATTAGGCTGTTGGTGCCCATCTGTAACTCCCAACAAAGAGATTTCCTGTCCAGTCTGTATTGGATCCCAAGAAAGAGGTGTGATATTTTGAGGCACTGCATTGCAGAGAAGGGGATACACTTCTCTAGGTTGTGCAGACTGAAGAGGAAAGAGAGTTGGTGAGTTGGGATGGATGTGAGTGTGTGGGAAAACCATATTATTTTGGGTATTGGGTTGAGTGAGGGAACTATAGATATCCATAGGATCTCATTTGTCCTTGTGGGTTCACAGCTCGGGGGTGGTGTGTTGCAGAAAAAACTAGTGCAACATGTTAGAATTAAGGGAAAAACCGAAACAACAATATTCTTTTGATTTTATTCACTACAGTAGATATAGATCAACATTTAAAACAAAATTTCTGAAGTAAATAAAACACAAAAATAATAAATTTGAACATGCTAAAGATAACCAATCTTAACTAGGGTTGATCAAGAACAAAAGAAAATATTTCTGAATATTAACTTGAACTAAGTGCAGATTTAAACATTAGCAAAAACATAATTTGAACATTACCTTAGCCAAAACAAATAGGAGAAATACCTGATGTGTTGCTGTCCTCTTTTTTGTATGCTCAGAGAAAGCTATAATGGTCATGGATCAAACCCTCATGGGTAGATCTCATAATGATCTTTGTGGACAATTTCGCCAAGAAGAAATCAAATACCAATCAACAAGCTCATTAGCTAGCAAAGGCTGATATAAAAACCCCAAAGACCAAAAACTCAACGCTGATATGAAACCCCAAATAGCCCAATCAAAATCTACGCAAAAACTTCTAGGACTACTGTAGCATGTGCAACAACAGATTTAGGGTTGTTACAACAAATCACAAATGTTGTGGCATGAGAGGGTACCAACGACAGTCAAAGAGAGGGCAACAACAACCTAAGGAAGAGACACAACAGTTAAGGAAGATGCATGACAGACTGGAGGAGGTAACGACAAGCTAGAGGAGGAAGTGACAAGCATGTATAAGAGGGTTGTGGCACCTAGACAACAAAGGGAGAAGGCCGAACCACAAAAGGAGACCAGATGCACCCTTACACCAACCCAAGGACTTCAAAACAACAAAGAGGAGAAAGCACAAGAGGGCCGAGCCTTCAAACAGTCCTAGAAGAAACCCTCCAAGTAGGCCACACCAAAACTAAAATGAACAAGAGTAGGTTGGACCAAAAGTTCAGACCAAAGGAAGCGAGAGTTTGTGAATGTAATGAGAGAGTGAGGGGTGAGATTCCTTTTATAGTATAAGAAGGGGTTAGGGTTAGGTTTAATTAAAAATCTAATAATTAAAATAATTAATAAAAAATAATAATTAATATTTTTAATTAATACAAATATTAATTAGAAAGTCAAATAAGTCAAAGTGACTTATAAAATACCAACACCACATTAAACAAGAAGGGGAATGAGATTCAAGTAAGGGGAGGCTACAAGACAAGGTCAAAGGGGTCTTCTTCAATGGAAAATTGTCCACATATGTCTCATGATAAATTATAAGCTTTTATCATCCCTGCATAAGAAGAAAAATCAATGATGTGGTCATGTCCATCTTCTAGCTGCTCCTAGGTCTCATGGACCATCTCGGGAGAGAAGAAGACGATCACACATCATCACATCTTGGTACTCATCCAAGAACCACCTTGTCCCAAACCAGGATACCCCAAAACACATCTGGGGGCCTTAGAACACATCTATGGTCTTTATCCACCAAGGTACAAGACCAAGGATCAACCCAAGCGTTTAAGCACATATTCCATGGAACACATCCAGGGGCCCTAGAACACATATATGGAATTATATCATCAACCACCAAGGAACACATCCAAGGATCAATCCAAGCATCGAGCAAGGATTCCCTGGAACACATCCAGGGGCCCTAGAACACATCCAGGGACTTACTTCTTGGTCCTTGACCAAGAACCCCAAAAATATACTAGGGACCCTCACTAGGGTATTTTTCCATGGCTCTAATTGCTTAGTCCCAAACCAAGAACCCTAGGAGTGTACTGAGGGCCCTAGATCTCAGCTAGGGTCTTATGCCATCCTCCTGGAGAATGGCTCTTGTAGCTGAACTAATTTCAACACTCCCTCTCAGCGAGAGAGACATTCTCAACAACACCAAGCTTGACTTGAAAGTACACAAACTTTGTCAATGATAGAGACTTGGTCAAAATATCTACTGTTTGTTTCGCTGTCGGAACATATTGAATACTGAGAATGTTCTTCTGCACCATGTCCCAAACATAGTGATATCTCATCTCAATGTGTTTTGATCTGTCATGGAACACCAGATTCTTGGAGAGTTTTATACAACTCTGGTTATCACAATGAATTACTGTGGGTTCTATCTCAACACTGAATAAATGCGAGAGTAGCTTTCTGAGCCACACTGCTTCTCTACTAGCAACACTTGCAACAATGTATTCTGCCTTTGTAGTGCTCTAGCTTATGGAGCCTTGCTTCTTATTGGGCCATGAGATCATGGCTGAACCCAAACTGAAACAATATCTAGAAGTGCTCTTCCGGTCCACTGCACTGCCCATCCAATCTGAATCTGTATATCCATGAAGCATTACACCTCCATTGGAAGTGTATATGAGCCCATAGGCTATAGTCCCTCAGACATATCTGAGAATATGCTTAACAAAAACCATATGAATATGTTTCGGTTCACACATGAACTCGTTAAGGGCATTCACTGCGTAAAAAATGTTCGGTCTGGTATGTACTAGATAAATCAATGACCCAATGATCTGACGATATATGGTGTTGTATTATGGATTTGAACCTGTAGCTTGATCATGTAACTTCTTCAGGTTAGAAATCATAGGTGTGGTCATGGACTTACAGTCTAACATGCCAATTCTGCGAAGCACATCAACTGCATACTTTCTTTGTGAGAGAAAGATCTCATCCGGTTTCTGCCACACCTCTAAGCCAAGAAAATAATGCATAAGACCCAAGTCCTTCATTTCAAATTCTGCTGATAACTCCCTCTTAGTCTGGGCTATCAGATGTTCCTCTCCAGTAAGGAACAAATCATTCACATATAAAACCAAGATGACATGATGATTCTTCACAATCTTTATATAAATATTAGGATCTGCTATACTCTTGGAGAACCCAAGATTATGAAGAAAACTGCCAATTCTTCCATACCAAGCTCTTGGAGCTTGTTTCAATCCATACAAGGCTTTCTTGAGTTTGCAGACATGGGATTCTTTCCCATGGATCAAGAAACCCCCAGGCTACTTTATATAAACCTCTTCCTCAACTTCACTATTAAGAAGGGCAATCTTAACATCCATTTGGTGAAGTTTCCAATCAAACACTGAAGCAAGAGAGATAATGATTCTGATAGAAGTATATTTGGCAACATGAACAAAGATCTCGCCATATTCAATTCCTTCTTTCTGAGAAAAGCCATGAGCCAAAAATATAGCTTTGAATTTTTCAACACTACCATCTTCTACATGATTTATTTTGTAAATCCATTTATAAGTTACTGCTGATTTACCTTGAGGTCTTGGGACCACTTCCCATACATCATTTTTCAATATTGACTCGTATACTTCTATCATGGCATCCTTCCATACTTTATGTTTGGCAACTTCTTCAAAAGTGGAAGGTTCTGAGTCAATTACAAGATTTAGCTGAGCTATAAGACCTGAGTATTTATCTGGTTTCTTGCTTTCTCTGAAGGTACCTTTAGGTGCTGCATGCTTTTCTGTTTCTTTTAGAATTTTAGGGCACCGAGCTGGCTTCCTTTTGACATGAGGTTTCTCTAAGGGAAACTCGACATAATCCCTTATGGGATCCACTGAAATCTATCTGGCCTCCTCCCTCTGCTCATTTGGAAGTGGTGCATCTGAAGGCTCTGGAGATGGAGCTTTCTGCTCCTTTGTATCACATGGAAGTTCTCTGGAATGACGATAGGCTGCTTCCTCATGGAAGGTCACATCTCTACTGACCTCAATGAAAATTTTCCCTGGTACATAGATTCTATATTATTTTGAGGTCTCACTGTATCCCACAAAAGTTCCTTTCTTTCCAGAGTGCTTTAACTTAGTCCTCTTTTCTTTAGGTATATGAATGTAGGCAGGACTGCCAAAGATTCTCAAATGGTCAACTAAAGGCTTCTTATCGGTGAAGACTTCTTTTGGAGTTTTCTCTTCTAGGGCTTTATGAGAACACCTGTTCTGAATATAGACTGCAATGCTTGTAGATTCGACCCAAAGAGACAACATAAGATTTTGATCATACGTCGTGGCTCTGGCTGCTTCACAAATCATCCTGTTCTTTCTTTCTGCAACCCCATTCTGCTGAGGATTATAAAGTACAATCAACTCCCTCTTAATCCTGAAAGTCCGGCAAAGATCATCATACTTGTGGTAGTCAAATTCTTTTCCATTGTCTATTATGAAAAAATGATGTGTCTACCTGTTTGATTCTCAACAAGATTCTTAAAATCCTGAAATTTACTGAAAGATTCATCCTTAATTTTCAAAAAATAAATCCAAGTTTTACGAGAACAATCATCAATAAAAATGATATAATAAAGACAACCATTGACGGAGCATTCATAGGTCCACAAAGATCATAATGAATAAGATCTAAAATACCATTATATTTTCTATCACTGCGAGGGTATGATTTCTTTGTATTTTTACCAAGAGCACAACCTCTACAAATGCTATCATGCTCAAATGAAAAAAACTGGCATACCTGTTACCATATTTTGAATACCTGGGAGAGCATTGTAGTTGAGATGTCCAAACCTTCTGTGCCATAGCTTGAAGGGGTTGATCATCTCGTGAGCTAATGCTTGAATAACTTGACCAATGACTTTATAAATTCCACCCTCTTAAGTTCTTGAATTCAAACTCCCATTTGAGGGCCACATAAGAGCCTTCCCTTTGGAGAAGGCTACTGAGTACCCTATGATTTCTAGCACTGCAACTGAGATAAGATTTTTCTTTAATCCAGGAACATAAATAATTTCATCGATATGAAATACATTGCCTGTCTGAAGCTGAAAAGATGCTGATCCAAACCCTTTGATGTCATAGGTGCCATCATCACCCAATTCTACCTTCACATTGAACTTCTTATCTCGATAGTTCACAAGGTTCTGTTTGAAACTTGTCATGTGTTTGGAGGCCCTGTTGTCCACTAACCAAACTTCTTCTGACTTGGTGACAATACCAGAGAGGGTTGAGACAAGATAATATTCTCTGTGTTGTTCTTGCTCTTTAGTAGCAGCTCTGGTTCTTCTTCTTTGAGGCTCTTCTTCCTTAGTTGCAACTGAAGCATGGAACCTCCCTCTTTGCTTCTGCTATGAAGGAGGGTTCCTGCAGTGTTTTGCATAATGACCTAACCTTTTATAGTTAAAGAATATCATTTTAGATAAATGAGAGTGAAAGTGAGAGTGCTTACCTTGGGGTTTCTTACCTTTGTTGAAATATTGTAACTGCAAAGAGTATTCTACTTATTATTATTATTATTATTTGAGTCCTTTATTTATAGATCAAATCCCCTTTTGTGGATTGATCATGTCAGACATTGTAATTGACCAAATCCCCTTTTGCAGATTGGTCAAAGCCTAATTGTATTATGCAAATTAAGAAGTTGCCCCCCAAGCCTAATTAAAGTGGTTTTAACCACTAAGAAGACAAGTCGGCCTTGCCCACTGAAGAGACACCTTTTCAACACCTACCAGTTTGTATAAATAAAGGAAGCCAACGCCTCATTTGATCAATCACTTAGCTCACTCATCTAGTGTGCAAGTTTGAAGGAAGCTACAGTTGCCAGTTGCCGGAAGAAGGAAGAGAGAGGCGCATTGCTCAGTGTTGAATATTCTCTAGTGTTTGGTTTATTGTCTTGGCATTGTATTGGCTATCTATATTAAGGAAGTTTTTGCTGGGTTTTCTTCCCCATGAGGGTTTCCCAGGATAAATGTTGTGTATCTTGTGATTGTGTTTCTCTCAGTGATCCTACCTATGCTATTGTTATCTATTAAATTGAAAAGAAACCTAATAATAGCTTAAACCTTAACATGGTATCAGAGCTAAGCTGATGAGAACACCTTTCACTGGATAAGAAAGAACGTGTCACTGTTGCCGTACAAGAAAATTAGGGCTTTTTATTGGAGATAAATTTTTGCCTAAAAACCATCTAGAAAAGTGCGCCCTACCCTAGTTAATATTTTGGCACCTTGAGTGCACCTTTTCAGTGGAGAGAACTCCCGGAAAGTGAAACCCTAGTTTTCACTGGTACGAGAAATCTAGAAAACCAAAAGTACCAGAAGTACCAAAAAACCATGAAACCAGAACTAGTACCAGAACTACCAGTCCAGATTTCCGCAAGTTCATTTTCAAGGGGTAAAATTTGGATTTTCAGAAGTCTGACTGCACCAACTTTCTCACCTCAGCTCATCGCATCTAGACCCTGGATCATAATTTCAAAGTTTGAAATTTGAAAAATTAGGGTTTTCTCATAAAACCCTAAGTTGCAGTTGCAGTTGCAGTATCAATTGAAGTATCAACTGTAGTAATGCAACCTAGGTTTGATTATTCTGATATGCATCTATTTGTTATGACATTAATTTGATCTAGGTTGCATATTGAAGCTATGACCATCATACTAACCTTTGGTCAAATTTAAGGAAGGTATTAGATGGATTAAACTTGAGATCATAGAGTTTATCCTCTAACTCAACCTTCTGTCAAGATAATATATTGTCTTAGTATAGAAGACAAGTTGAAGAAAGCACTCATCATATTGAGTGAAGGAGACTTGGAAGAAAAACAACACACTCATTCTTGAGGACAAGACTCCAGGTTCCAGGCTTGATTAATTAACTTGATAAGATTCAAAGTTGCACATGACAAGTTGTGCAAGATACCAGATATATAAAATATGAAGAACATAAATGAAATGCTAGAAGTGACAGAATAGCAGTAAAATATCCAGTATAATCTTCACAATACACATAAATGATATACAAAATAGCAACATAAATAACACTTTGATTCAGATAGCAATGTTCACAGGCCTCTTCGAGGGGGCAACCTCCAGTCGAGCAACGCTCTGTTACAATAATCTCAAAGCTAGGGTTCTCATACCCTCGCCTCTTATTTATACTAAATATGTCTATTAAGAGAATCATCTAGAGGAAGATCCTTCTAGAAGCGGAAGCTTCTATTAGGTCTTCTTACATCCGCCTTATTCTATTTTATTGAAAGGCCTTATTAATATTGAACTTTATTACATCCGAATACATTGATCTACCTATGTGCGGGTTAGGACCTTAACATGTCCACCCCCTTAAAAACAACCTTGTCCTCAAGGCTTGAGATGTGGAAACTGCTGCAGAATGGCAGCTGGTTCCCAAGTGGCATCTGCTGGAGTCATGTCTTTCCACTGTACTAGCACTTCCTTGATGGTTCTCTGACGCGGGCGATGCTCACGCTGGTCCAAAACTACTTCTGGCTGTAGCCAAATGGAGCCTTCTTTAGCTAACTCTGGAAGGTTGGTTTGAATTTGGCACCTGGTTCCAATCACCTTCTTCAAGCATGAAACATGAAAAACAAGATGTAGCTTCGACTGACTGGGCAAAGCTAACTGATATGCGACTTGTCCCACACGCTTGAGAACTGTGTAAGGGCCATATAATTTGGGTGCTAGCTTCTGACAATGCTCGGCCTTGAGGGAAGTTTGCTTATATGGCTGCAATCTCAGAAACACCTGATCCCCTTCTGCAAATTGACGTTCAGAGCGACCTTGATCTGCTTGCTGCTTCATTCTATTCTGTGCCATGACCAAGTTCTCTTTAAGGGTATGAAGGATGTCCTCTTGAATGGTAAGTGTTTGGTCAACCGCCTGGACCTTTGAGGTACCCGGTAAATATGAGAGAACTGAAGGTGGCTTCTGTCCATATACTGCTTCAAAGGGAGTCATGTGAGTGGCTGTATGGTATGTAGTGTTGTACCACCATTCGGCGAGGGGTAACCATTGAACCCACTGGTGTTGTTTTTCAGAGGCAAATCACCTCAGATATGTTTCCAAACATTTGTTGACAACTTCCGTTTGACCATCCGTTTGGGGATGATAAGCTGAGCTGAGATGCAATTGTGTGCCTTGTAGCTTAAACAATTCTTGCCAAAAATTGCTTGTGAAAGTTGGGTCTTGATCAGAAACAATAGAGTGTGTCATGCCATGTAGCTTGAATACTTGGTCCATGAAAATTTGAGCCACCGTGGATGCAGTAAATGGGTGGGAAAGAGCGCAGAAATGAGCATACTTGGAGAGGCGATCCACCACCACCATTATGACTAATTTATTTCCTGATTTGGGTAGGCCTGTAATAAAGTCCATAGAGATATCCTTCCAAATAGCAGGGGGAATCGAAAGCGGTTGGAGGGTGCCTGGGGATTTGTCTGTTTCTCCCTTGTTGCATTGACACACCTCACATTCAGTGACAAACTTACGGATGTCCTGTTTCATACCCTCCCAGAAAAAAGAGCATTTGACTCGGTCATATGTTTTGGTGAACCCTGAGTGCCTGACTGTGGGTGTAGCATGAAGCTCAGAAAGCATCGTGGATTTGAGCTTGGATTGTTTACTTAAATACAAGTGACCTTTATATCGAAGCTCATCATGGAGCCAGGAGTATCCTAGGGGAGCCGGAGCCTTGTTCTGCAGTTGCTGGATCATATGCGAACTTTTGGGATCTTGAAGCCATTCCTGGTGCACAACTTGGAGCCAATCAGGTACAATGAAGGAAAGAGAAAAAATAGATCCTTCATTTTCATATTTTCGGGACAGTGCATCCGCCACGACATTGTCTTTTCCCTTCTTGTAAATGATCTCATACTCATATCCAAAGAGCTTAGTCACCCATTTTTGTTGTTCCTGGGAGGAAATGTGTTTTTCTAGAAATTACTTGAGGCTTTGATGGTCTATCTTAATTTGGAAGCGTTGCCCCAAGAGATACGGATGCCACAACTCAACGACATGCAGAATCACCAACATTTATTTTTCATAAATGGGTTTGCCCAGATTCTTTTCAGACAGTTGCTTGCTAGTGAAGGCCAAAGGTCGACCCTCTTGCATAAGGACAACACCAATTGCTTTCCCTGAAGTGTCACATTCCAACACAAAAGTATTTGTGAAGTCGGGAAGGGCTAGAACTGGAGTGGTGCACATGGCCGTCTTCAAGGTTTGAAAAGCTTGAGCAGCTGCTGGAGTCCAAGTGAAAGAGTTATTTTTGAGGAGAGCCGTGAGAGGTGCTGCAATCTTTCTATAGTTCTTAACGAACTTGCGGCAATACCCTGTGAGGCCCAAAAATCCGCGCAAGATTTTGAGAGTCTTTGGGTGCGGCCAGTCTTGCATAGCTTCAATCTTTCTCGGATCCACCCTTACACCATCCTTTCCCACTAGATGACCCAAGTATTCTACTTCAGAGGCACCAAAAGAACATTTGGACTGTTTCAGGAAAAGCTGGTGCTGAGAGAGTAGGCAGAGAACTTGATCCACATGATTAAGATGGTCTGTCCAGGTTTTGCTATATATGAGGATATCATCAAAGAAAACTAAGACAAAATGATGAAGAAAAGGGCGGAAGACATGGTTCATGAGGCTCTGGAAGGTGGAGGGGGCATTACACAAGCCAAAGGGCATGACCAAAAACTCATAGTGGCCCTCATGAGTGCGAAATGCCGTCTTGGGAATGTCGGCCTCTTTCATGCGTATCTGGTGATAGCCCGAGTGAAGATCAAGTTTGGTAAAGAATTGGGCGCCACTCAATTCATCCAAAAGGTCATCAATGACAGGAATGGGAAATTTGTCTTTGATGGTTAGTTTGTTGAGAGCACGGAAGTCAGGACACATTCTCCAAGAACCTTCTTTCTTCAATACCATGATGACCGGAGAGGAGTAAGGGCTCGTACTAGGATGGATGACTCCGGCAGTAAGGAGTTCCTGGACCATTTTTTCAATTTCATTTTTTTGTGCAAAGAGGTGGCGATATGGACATATATTGGGGGGAAGGCTTCCTGGGACAAGGGGAATGGAATGATCATGGACACCGTGGGAAGGGGGGAGTCCTTGGGGAGTTGAAAATACTGTTTGATGTTTAGAAAGGAGGGCTTGGAGATCTTGGGGCATTGGTGGTGTCTCTGTGGCTTGTATGGCATGGAGTTGGGCAATGACACCCGAATGACTTTTTTTGAGCAGTTTTTCCATGCGATGAGAACTGATGATCTCAGGTGAACTAGCAGTGATGCCTCAAAATTTATATTGGTGGCCTCCTTGGTCGAATTGCATGGTTAAGTTCTGAAAATCCATGAGAATGGGACCCAAAGTCCTTAGCCAGTC
>ML788939.1:207786-226654 GCA_009831015.1 Picea engelmannii | reverse complement strand
CCTTACTTTATCATTTCTTGATTTTGTCACTTCTCTTTATTATTTAAATAATCCACCTTGACTTTGTCACTTTACTTTATCATTTAAATAATGATTTCTTCTTTTAGGTCACTTTGACTTCTTTGACCTTCGGGGCTTCAAGCATTCATGTCGGGGTCCTTCATCTTCGTAAGGCCATAACTCTTAGACCATGAGGAGTTATGTGACATTCCACATACCACCAGAAATGGCATGACAAGCACTATCCATCTAGGATAGTTTCACCAACAATTTCTTTGATCTTCATCTCGTTATTCAACATACAAACATGGGTCCTCCAACCATTCTTCTAGGATAACTCAATCCGCAAAGCGTCTTCCCGTGAGGGATTTCACCATAAGGGGACCACTTTGGAGTTCATCCATTTGTGCAACTTATCAATCATGATAATACAATAATGAGAACATGGGTGCTCCAACCATTCTTCTAGGATAACTCAATCCACAAAGCTTCTTCCCATGAGGGATTTCACCATAAGGGGACCACTTTGGAGTTCATCCATTTGTGTACCTTATCAATCATGATAAGACAATAATGAGTCATCTATACATTTTTCCAACAATGCATCATATACCAATGAAACCACATTGATCCATCTTCATCATGTATCAATGACAACTCATTGATCCATCTTCATCTATGCATTCTCATCAAGGACAATACATATTATATTACATCAATCAATCAATCCTTTGACATCAATCAATCACTTGACATCAATCAATCAAACCATTGGCATCAATGACAACATGATCCAACCGATTTCTAGCCTCGCACTGATTTTGATGAGATGCCAGCTTCATGCTGAAAATTTCCAGCCTAGTGCTGATGTTGATGATGCTCCAACCTTCGTGTTGTGATGTTGTTGTTGTTGTTGTTGATGCTCCAACCTTTGTGCTGTGATATTGCTGTTGTATCATCCTTGTGTTGTTATTGATAATGATGTATTAATGTTATACTAATCCATGTTGATGCATATGATGATGATGCCACTTCAGCTTCTTACTGAAGATGATGATAATGATGCCACTTCAACTTTTTGCTAAAGATGATGTTATCTCATCCTTCTTGCTGAAGATGATGATGATGATGTTATTTCAGCTTTCATGCTGAAGATGATGATGTTACTTTAGCCTCATGCTAAAGATGTTGATGATATTACTTTAGCCTCACACTAAATATGATGATGATGTTACTTTAGCCTCATGTTGATGAGGATGATGATGCTACTCCAGCTCCATGTTGTGAACGACGATGATGAGAAAAACTTCCGATGATTTATAGATATGCCAGTCAGTGTTCCAGATGTTGTTGATGTTGCTTCCCCCCCCTCTCTCTCTCCCGATGATGTTGTATTGAGTTGTGTCTATAGATTACCCTTCTTGTTAAGGGGGAGTGTTGAAATATTGTAACTGCAAAGAGTATTCTACTTATTATTATTATTATTATTATTTGAGTCATTTATTTATAGATCAAATCCCCTTTTGTGGATTGATCATGTCGGACATTGTAATTGACCAAATCCCCTTTTGCGGATTGGTCAAACCCTAATTGTATTATGAAAATTAAGAAGTCGCCCCCCATGCCTAATTAAAGTGGTTTTAACCACTAAGAAGACAATTCGGCCCTGCCCAGTGAAGAGACACCTTTTTAGCACCTTCCGGTTTGTATAAATAAAGGAAACCAACGCCTCATTTGATCACTCACTTAGCTCACTCTTCTAGTGCGCAAGTTTGAAGGAAGCTGCAGTTGCCAGTTGTCGGAAGAAGGAAGAGAGAGAGGCACATTGCTAAGTGTTGAATATTCTCTAGTGTTTGGTTTATTGTCTTGGCATTGTATTGGCTATCTATATTAAGGAAGTTTTTGCTGGGTTTTCTTCCCCATGAGAGTTTCCCAAGATAAATGTTGTGTATCTTTAATGTACATAGTTGTTTCTTCAATATCCTCTTCTGAGTTGGGGCCTTGTTTTCATATAGATTTTCTAGGGCATCAAAGCATTCCTTAGCTGTCCTTAGATGACCAATAAGAGACATCATACTATCCTTAACAAAGTCAAAGACGACCCTCTTGGATTTGGCATGCCTCTTCTTATAAGCTCCCCTTCTAATATTTGAAGTAGGTTCTTCTATCACCCTGGTAACCAGCTCATCCAAGTCGCCTTCTTCTAGGATATTAAACACCCTAGCCTTCCAAGCATTGAAGTTGGAGGCCCCTTCAAGCCTATCTTCTGCTTTGATTGAAGATGAAGCCATGCTGATTTCAATATCTGATTATGAAATAGGATTATTGCTGCTCTGCAAAACAAACCCTTAAAAGTGGATCTATGCAGGCTCAAAAGTCTGCCACTATTGATCTCTTTTCACGCCCTAAGCTCTGATACCATGTTAGAATTAAGGGAAAAACATAAACAACAATATTCTTTTGATTTTATTCACTACAATAGATATTGATCAACATTTAAAACAAAATTTCTAAAGTAAATGAAACACATAAATAATAAATCTGAACATGCTAAAGATAACCAATCTTAACTAGGGCTGATCAAGATGAGAATAAAATATTTCTGAATATTAACTTGAACTAAATGCAGATTTAAACATTAGCAAAAAAAAAATCTGAACATTACCTTAGCCAAAAAAAATAGGAGAAATACCTAATGTGTTGATGTTCTCTTTTCTGTATGCTCAAAGAAAGCTATAATGGTCATGGATCAAACCCTTATGGGTAGATCTCATCATGATATTTGTGGACAGTTTATCCAAGAAGAAATCAAAGACCAATCAAGAATCTCATCAGCAAGCAAAGGCTGATATAAAAACCTCAAAGACCAAAAACTCAAAGCTGATATGAAACCCCAAATAGCCCAATCGAAATCTTCCAAAAAACTTATAGGACTGCTGTAGCATGTGCAACACCAAATTTAGGGCTATTACAAAACACCATAAATACTATGGCATGAGAGTGTACCAATGACTGTCAAAGAGAGGGCAACAATAGCCTAAGGAAGAGACATAACAATCAAGGAAGAGGAATGACAGATTGGAGGAGGCAACGACAAGCTAGAGGAGGAAGTGACAAGCATGTATAAGAGGGCCATGGCACCTAGAGAGAAAAGGCAGAAGACCGAACCACAAAAGGAGACCAGCTGCACCATTACACCAACACAAGGATTTCAAAACAACAAAGAGGAGAAAGCACAAGAGGGTTGAGCTTTGAAACAGTCCTAGAAGAAACCCTCCCAGTAGGTCGCACCAAAACTGAACTAAACAAGAGTAGGCCGCACCAAAAATTCAGACCAAAGGAAGTGAGAGTGTGTGAATGTAATGAGAGAGTGAGGGGTGAGGTTACTTGTATGGTATATGAAGGGGTTATGGTTAGGTTTAATTAAAAACATAATAATTAAAATAATTAATATTTTTAATTAATAAAAATATTAATTATAAAGTCAAATAAGTCAAAGTGACTTATAAAAGACCAACACCACATTAAACAAGAAGGGGAACGATATTCAAGCAAGGGGAGGCTACACGACAAGGTCAAAGGGGTCTTCTTCAATGAAAAACTATCCACATAAGTCTCATGATAACTTATAATCTTTTATCATCTCTGCATAAGAGGAAAAATCAATGATGTGGTCATGTCCATCTTCTAGATGCTCCTAGGTCTCATGGACCATCTTGTGAGAGAAGAAGAAGATCACACATAATCACATCTTGGTACTCAACCAAGAACCACCTGGTCCCAGACCATGATACCCCATAACACATCCAGGGGACCTAAAACACATCTATGGACTTATATCATCAACCACCAAGGAACACATCTGTAACACCCCTATTTCCCCCAATTTGTAATTAATCATAGAATAGGAATTACCATGCTAATGAATGAGGAAAATGTATTATTGTTTGAGTTTCCAATAACTGACTGTGGGGGTGAAGCCTTGAAAGTACTGACCATGATATCAGTAGAGGAAGAATGTGAAAACCATACAAGAGGGTTCATATATCAAATAACCCCAAATATTCATGATAAGGATGACAAACCTCCTTCAAATCCCAAGGAAAGGAAAGTAGTCAATGAAGAAAGAATGGTGGTTGAATCACCAACCACCACCTATGAATGGAAACATGGACTGTCAGTCCGAAGTACCACAGGGACTTGCAGACCTGAGCTTCCTTATGACATAAGGAACCAGATAGGTCGACAAAAACCTTCCCAAGTAAGAGGGACACACACACGGGAGGGGGAAGACACCAGACGAGGCCAGAAGCTCACAAGGGAGAGGTGCGAAGCTCTCCAGCGGATCACGAATAGAAGGCCACGATCTTGATGCTGAAGAGCATCTGAGAAACCTCGTCGAGGCCACAAACGAGTGAGAAATCTCCACCTTCATATTCTTGCGTGCACCCACCGTCTGAGTAGCTGGTCCCTTAGTCAGGCCTGGCTCTTGTAGATTAGGACTTGGTGTAGTCCCCTGCGTTGCCTCGGCCTGTTTCTACTGTACTTGGGGTGGCTGCGTATTATTCTTCTTCCCCTTCTGGGTCCCTGTCTTCGATGTCCCTTATTTTGCCTGCTTTGTTTTGGTCTGAACCATACTTGGTTTC
The DNA here is from genome assembly GCA_009831015.1 of Picea engelmannii. Taxonomy (NCBI): domain Eukaryota; kingdom Viridiplantae; phylum Streptophyta; class Pinopsida; order Pinales; family Pinaceae; genus Picea; species Picea engelmannii. The sequence goes on along the minus strand of ML788939.1, from coordinate 222,008 downwards.
TTAGGCACTGGGACTTCCTGAGGCTGTGTCTCTCCCTGCCCTGCCTCCTCGGCATTTGTATGTTCCTTCCTTACCTCCTCTTCCTCTGTCCTTACAGGTATGTCTTGAGTAAGGACTGTAATCCTCCATTCTTCTTACCAATCCATGATAGCCATTTCTATGTCACCCTCCATAATGCAATAGTGCAGTTGCAACCACTTCTTATTAGGGTCCTTCCGTGCCTGGATCCACATCGCATGTTGAGTGGCCTTGAAGTTAGCTATGTACCGATAGTATGCAACAACCTACAGTGTTATTCTTCATAGGTTGGCGATGGCCTCCTATAGGTCATGAAGGTATCCTTAGAATACAACTGTGTTCATCTTCCTGTGCTTGGCGTTTGATGCGAAGTGATAAATATCTCGCTCCATGATTGGGTTTAGGTCTGGCGGCAAAAAATGTATATTCTGGTTCCTTCCATCCCATGATGGCTATCAACATGAGTAGCCATGAATAATGAAATTCTGTTCCCAGATCCCGTGCATCGTTGCAGTCATCCAGAAATAGGTTCAAAAGATAAGGGGCCCAACTGACTATGGTGCCCTCGGCACACTGTGCTGTAATTACGACAACCCCAACCGAGACTTCCTCCTTGCGGCATTTTCTTAGTATCTTGCAGGCCAATATTTTTGCGCCCATTTTTGTTGCAACGTCACTGATCCATTTGATGATGATTCCATGCGTCCCCCTTTTAGTGCCATATTTTTTCTTCATCTCCTCCATGAGTGCTTTATCCTTTGTTTTTTCATCGAGAAATTGTGCGGGATCCATGCCCTGTGATGACAGCCCTGTAATGTGCGCGATGAGATCTACGTCTATTGAGACGCACTTGTCTAGCCATATGTCTCTGCCATGTGTTACTGCCATCAACTATTTGACTCAATTGCTGGCATAATGTCCTCTGCCAAAGTGTGGTAGTTCCAATTGATCAGGGGATCAAATTTTGCTCAATTTTCAAAGTGCTCGGAATGCGATGAAAACAGTGCCACTGCGTCCGTCTCGTCTTCATGATTCCGGTGGTATATTTACTTTCTCAAACGGAGTCCGTATGGAGGAGATATTGCGATCTGTTCGCCAAGTCAAACATGCAATTTTTTTTGGATGCTGACTGTACCTGTCAGTACAGTCCGTACAGTGATGTGGCATGGCCGTACCATCCGTACGATGATGTGTCAGGTGGGGTGATGTGGCACACTCTCATTGGTTGATGGTTGATGAATCAGTGGATGACACGTGTCATTGGTGGTTAATAGTGTGAGGACACGTGGCCCAATCCCTTGGTGCCACATGTCGCTCGGACTAGCTATTTGGTATATATATAAAAATGTGTTGAGGCCTGTGGGGTTCGAACCCCAGACCTCTCCGTATTGTAAAGACTTCATATCTCTCCGCTAGCCAAAGTACTGCCCTTTGTTCCTTGTTTACTATGCCATAACACATATATTTAACGTTGATTAATGTTGGATGCAAAGGGGGGTCGGGCCGGGGCTTAGCCCCGACCAGTGGACACGTTGTATTACATATGACCCAACATATATATTATGGCCCGACCGTTGGCGCGCAAATTGCATTTCATTGTATATATATATATATAACCGTGTGTTAAATGTTGGCGTGGGGTTTGAAACCCAGACCCATGTGTTAAGTGTTGGCGCGGGGCCCAAACGGAAGTTGCACAGTTTTCAAACGGTTTAACCACCTTTTTGCCCAGCGCGAGGTCACATGGCCATATGCCCAGGTGCCAAGGTGGTTAGGGGCTAGAGGCGCCTTAACTGTCCTACGGTTTGCATCGTTGGCGTGGTTGCGCCCGGTGTTGGGTTTTTACGCTTAAAAGAGCGTGTGAGCCAGGTTTGTTGAAGGGGGTTGCGAATTGTAGAACCAGAGACAACAAGCTTGAAGAGGGAGACTTCCAGGAGGCCTAACTTCTTTATTTTTCAACCGATTGAGGTGCCGAAAGAGCCCAGACAGGGGTTTTGGGACGCTAGGAAGCCATTGGAGCAGTCGGTTTGTCAGTTTGAGCATTGTAAGACATGTTTTTGAGAAATTAATAATAATTATCCATTGGAAGCTGAACCAGGAGATGTAGCCCATAAGAGGGGTGAACTCCTTTATCAATTGCTGTGCACATGTGTTTATGTTCAATGTTTATGCTGCTGTCTATGTGTATTTTGCATAAGTAATCCTTAATTTATGTGTTGCAAATTGATCCTATTGCTTTAAACACATAACATTTCACTTGCAATAATTATTCAAGTTTTTCAAGTCTTCTTCATTTTTAGATCACCAATAAACCTAAAATGCCTATTTTTGCTAACCCTGCTGCCCACTGGAGTGGTTGATGAACCGACTCCCCAAATGGATCTAGGCCCAATGTCTGTAGGTAGAATTTGTTTTCAAACTACGAGAACTTGTCTGTGTCCATTACATCATGGTCCATGTATTTGAGCTTTTCAACATAACCTAGCAAGTTTGGTTTCATACGTACCCCTTCTGGTACACATGGCAAAACAATGGCTATGACGGGTTGCTTGCGTGGTGACCTAGGTACCTTCTGCTTGTCCCTTTTTGGTGGTGGCTGACTCGAGGTTCCAACCTACATTGGTCATTCTTCGACATATTTCTCTAGCCATACCGTGACATCTTCCACTGCTCCCTCCCATGGATGGTCCGACACGGTTGTCTGTGATTCATATGGCTCGACCACTGCTTCTCTATTTGTAGCTGTTCCATTGACTCTCGGGGCTTCTTCAGGGTTCTCTGGCTGAGCTTGGATGCCTATTCCCTTGTTCTGTTGATCCTGTTCTTCTATCGGCATATCCACATTCATGCCCTCAGGTGCTGTCTATTGGGTTTCTTCTACCATAGGTGTGGGGTTCATTGGTGTTGTATCTGGTGATGGTATTTCATTGACATTGACGACCAATGGCGGATGTTGTTCGCTTTCCTACGATTGTACCTGTTCCTTGGTCCTAATTCTAGATTTTCTAGCGGTCTGGCTCAGTTCGGCTTGTTTTGGTGGTACCATGGTGAAAAATCTGGCCGTTCGTCGAGCTCAGTAGCTTCTGCAACCTCTGTGAACTTTTCTCTGTGCTTAAGCTTCTCTATCGTTCTCTGTCTCTTCTTCTTTCGCAATAAGCTTTTTTCTCCTACGTCGCTACTTTGTATGGTCACCGTATGAAGCTTGTCAAAGATGCTACCTTTATTACAGATTCAATGAATCTCTGGTTCCCTCATACTTTCCATTACTCTCCCTCACTGTCTCCAGTTGGCACGATTAATGCAGAATCCCATTGGTCATTTACGACATTTAAGTCCACTTGCTTTCATCATTTAATACTTATTTTTCTGTCTTTACCTTTCCCGCTTGTTTCCATTTTGAACGGACCTTTGGTATTATCCTCGTTGGGTTTGTATTCCCAAGTGTACATGCTCTTTCTCATTTCAGCGCACTGTACCTCTGTTGGTATCGTTTACTATCCTGTTTTTTTTTTTTTTCTTCATTCAGCTGCACGATGACTTTCATGTTGTGGGTGGTTGACTGTCCTTGTACAACTTCAGTCTGCTGCCATTGATCATCCCTCTGATATCTGTGCCTCCTTTGTCCTTCAACTATACAACTTCCCCCATCTATGACAGTTTTTACCTCGTACGGTCCTAACTAGTGCATTCTGATTTTTCCTAGATACTGAATGGATTTGCTGTCATACATCAACACTAAGTCTCCTTCTTTGAAAGTTCTCTTCTTGATGTGTTTGTCATGCCAAGATTTGTCCCTTGCCTTCTGAACTTGTTGGTGGAACCCTGCTAGGATCCTATCTTCCTCCATGATCATCAATTGATTTAGTCTCTCCTGTACTGCACCTCGCTCTGTCATGTGTGTAATCGCTACTATGCGCAGACTGGGTACTAAAAATTCTAATGGAATTACTGCTTATTTTCCATATACCATTTTAAATGGCATGTTCCATATCAATTCCTTGCATTTGGTCCTATAGGCCCACAATATTGCTAGTATTTTGAGATCCCAATCATCCCTGTTGACATTATAGATCTTTGTCAGTGTGTTTTCTAGGATTTTCTTAAATGCTTCTACTGTGCCAATTTCTTGTCAGTGATATGGTGTGCTCTTCTGATGATGGACTTCAAAATCTTTAGTCATAGCCTTAATAGTGATTTTAATGAAGTGAGTTCCTTGGTCACTCATCAAAACTCTTGGGCAACCAAATCTAGTGATTACTTGTTCAGATAGAAAATGTGCTTCTATTTCTATGCTGCAATATTTCACTGGTGCTGCTTCCACCCATATTGTTAGGTATTTTGTCGCGGTGATAATGTACCTTGCTCCTGTTCTTTTTGCTGGTGGGTTGATTGGTCCCACAAATTCTATTGCCCATTTATCGAATACTTGCAAAGTTACCTGTGGTCATAATAGCATCTCACCCCTTCTATTGGGTTTACCAACCCTCTGACATACATCGCATCTCTGGCAGTACTCTTTTGAGTCTCTATGAATGGTCGGCCACCATAGTCCTACGCGAAATACCTTCTGTGTGGTAGATTTTCTTGCATAATGTCCTACTGCTATTCCTTTATTGGCTTATGCTAAAACCCTTGGTCTTTCATGTTCTATCACATATCTTCGCAAGATGATATCTGCACCCATTTCGTATAGGTGTCCTGCGAACAGTTGATAGTCTGCAGCCTGAACTACCAGGTTTTTCTTCTACGCGGTGTTATATTCCCGTGGCACATTACTTGTACTCAAGTACTGGATGATATCTGCAAAGTATTCATCCATAATTTGGATGAAAATAATTGTGCCTCTGAAAATTTGTCCTCTAAGTTTGTAGGTTCTTCGCCGTTTGTGACCCCTGATAAGTGGTTAGGTTCTAAATTCAACCTTCCTGGATTGACTATTAATTCAAAATCAAACTCTTGAAACAGTAATAACCATCGACATATTCTCCCCCCCAACACTGGATTGTTGACTAGGTATTTAAGGGTTGAGTGATCTGTGAACATTTTAAAGTGTTTTCCCAATAAGTAATGTCTGATTTTTGTAGTGCGTAGACCATAGCTAGGCCTTCCCTCTCTATGGTGTTATAGTTCTGCTATGATTTTGATATTTTTTTTCTCACAAATGCTATAGGGTGATCCAAGTCTCCTACTCCTGGCTACACCAAGAAAGTTCCAAGTGCCATGGCTGATGCATCTACATGTACATAGAATGTCTTCTCCCAGTCCGGAAATACTAATATTGGCGCGATGACCATCTTTTCTTTTAGTGTGTCCATACCATGTTGACAATATTTATTCCACTGAAACTTTATATTTCCTTAACAATTTCTCCATTGGCACGGTAATCTGCGCGTGCCCTTTGATAAATTTTCTGTAGTATCCTGTGTGTCCAAATGTCTCTCTTAGTTGACAGACTATATTTGGCGGTGGAAAGTTAACAATTACTGCAATCTTTGTAGGATCTACCAGTAAGCCTTGTTTTCATACTATATGGACCAAACGTATCCCGAATGGTGTTCTGAAGATACATTTATTGATGTTTAACGATATCTGACACTGCCTACATATTTAGAACATCATCCTGAAGAACTCTACATGGTATTTTAATAGACTAGAGACTATCTAGTCATCCAAATATACCTTTAGAAATTGGTGGATAAACTCCTTCAATGCAGCGATGACTAATCTGGAAAATATTGCTGGTGTGTTCTTCAGTCCAAATGACACGACTGTGTACTGGTAGGATCCCCATTCTATAGCAAACATGGTCTTGTATCCGTCTTCCTGTGATATCTTGATCTGTTGGTAATCTGAGAATCCATCAGTGAATGAGTAAACTTCGTGTCCTCCTACGTTCCCCAACACTTCATCCATGAAAGGTGTAGGGAACAGGTCATGTAGGCATGCATCATTCAACTTCCTCAAGTCGAAGCATATTCTTATCCCGCCTTTCTTTTTCTCCTAAACTACCATTGAGCTTATCCATTTTGATTCCGTCACAAGTTCTATGATTCTAGCTTCGAGCATCTTGTCGATCTCAGCTTTAAATTTTTTCTTATATATTAGGTTTAGTCTGTATGGTCGTTGTTTGATCGACCTTGCTTCAACTCTGAGTGGTATCTTCATTTCTTCTATCTCTCCCGCTGTACCCTTCATTTTTGTAAATTTTGTGGGAAGCAGGTCGTTGTACTCGTGCAGTAACTCTATTATTATTTCTACTTTTTTCTCATCCCAATAGTCCCGAATGATGGAAATTTTTGGATTATCAACTGTCCCAATGTTGAATTTCTTCACCTTGATTGGCACAACAATTATTTTTGATTCTAGAGGTGGATCTTCCACTCCTCTTTCTCCTTCTGCTTCCTCGATCTGAATATCATGCATATCGTCTTCCTCTAGTGCTTCTTCCTATACATGGTAGCATGATAACAATTCTTTTACTGTTTGTTTGTTCCGTTGTTGTTCTTATGTTATGAGTTCGGCTTTTGGATCCTTAATGAATATCACCCCTCATATCTACTTAAGTGCTGCATCTATGTTGGGGTTCTCACGCTTGAATGAGAAAGTGACTATAAAATTCTGTTTTGTACTGTCCAATTCGAAGTTCCTCTGCATAGCTCCTGATCTGTATACTAGTTGGTTGGTATGCCTTCTAAGGTGTGTACAAAATGATGAGGCCATTCCTATGGGGGTTTCATATTCCGCAGTGCTCTACACTTCTCCAATTTTTCTGTTGGTTCCCCCTATCCATCGTACTTATGTTGTTTGTTGCTTTTCTGTTCTGCGCCAAATCTTATGCGTAATAACCACTTACATTGGTACCAATCCTTGATTGTTTCCTTGTGTGTGCCCCACCATCTTGGAGGTGTGGCCTTGAGTGCTATATCAACTATTAAGAGTCTCTGATTTTATAATACTTCATCCTCATACTGTGCCAAAAATTATTCTAAATCATTCGCTCCATGGAAATTGGGTGGTTCCCTTATCTCTGTGCCTACCCATCTTACTGCATGGTCTATTCGTGCACATATTCTTGTGGAAACTTCGTGTAGCCTTTGTTTCCAATTTTCTAAACTTGTATCTAAGTCTATTGCAGATGAAGTAATGCTCCGCCAACTGAGTATCCCATATGAAGTTGGGTTTACATAATCCTCATCACGCGCAATTGTTCTGTACAATTGGCTGATTTCCTCCAAGTTTAAATAGGTAGGTTCTACAAACCTCTCCCCTTCTGATGGGTCCAATGGTGCAATGACTCTGTATTCCCCTAACTCAAATGTCATTTTTTCATGTCTTTAAATTGATTATAGCCTGGTTATCAAACGCCCAATCCAAGATAAGCAATGCTGGATATGGTGTTGTGCCGTCTACTATTTCAATCACTTTAAAGTCTGGTTTAGTGCACACTCCATCCAGGTCTACTGTCACTCCTTTCAGTCTACCAATTGGTAGGACTCTGTGTTGGTTTGGTAGTTTCAGTTGAATCGATGAATATCCTAATGTGGGCTCTCCGATACATTTCCATGTCTTCTTTGGTAATACATTGACTTGAGATCCTAGATCCAGTATGATATCTCCCATGTTGAAATCTCTGATGTTGTTATTCATTCTGAACTCCCTACTTGTTCTTCTCCTTGTATGTAGGTGATCGACTATTTTTTGTTCTACTTTTCCTTCTGTCTCTGTGCTACATCTTTCTAATATAGTTTTCAATATTTTGACAGCTGATGGATCATTCAATAGTTTTACACATGATTGAAAAAAGCTGTTGATTGTACTTACTTTTCCAATGGGTTGCATTTCATTGGTATTATCCAATAGTGGAGGCATCTCGTACTTTGGTGCTTCCTTGCTTTGCTGAGCAGTTGAAGTCGACGCAATGTATTGCTTTAAGAATTATTGTCTAGCTTTCTTAAATGTTTCCTTCTCATTTTGTGCATCAAATCGTATCGTTGGTTTGACATTCTTCTTTACCCACTGATGTTGCACTGGTTCTTGTCGAGCTGCGTCGTTTCTTGTTTTATCTCCTCCATGCATAACTATGTTGATGCTCCATCCTTCATCCCTTTCTTTTGCTGAAATCTATTGAATTTTTTGATTATTATGATTCCTCTTTTCCTGGATATTTACTAATAGTGTCATGCATTCTTCCATATCATGGTCCGATGCGTGACAATAAATACAAGTTACTGGTGGAAGTGGACATTCCCTTGCATAATGTCCTGGTTTTTGACAGTTATGACATACCACTGGTCCTCTACCTCTTCCAAATCCTCCTCTTGCTTGTCCTCCACCTTTGTATCCAACTCGATTGCCTCTCGGCACATTATACTGAGGCACTTGATTATACTGCGTGATATTGTATTAAGGTTGCGCTGTGTTGTACTGTGGCTGCATGGTATTATAAGGTTGTTGCGCAATATTATATTACTGCACAATGTTGTATGGGGATGGAACTTGGTTAAATTGTGGTGCGGATTGCTCAATAATCATTTCTTCATGTACTCTATATGCATTTGATGTCCTCTCTCGCATAAAATCCATAGTTCTATAATCTTTTTCATCGTGGCCCACTAACTTGCAAAAGTTGCAATATGAACTCTTTGGGACTGTCTGGTATTTTTGCATCATTGGGTAGTGATATGGATTGTGACCTAGTTTCTTACAAATCTCTCACCATAGTCCTCCTGTTGGTAATGGATTTGGCATTCCTACTACCATATTCGTTCTTGTGGTGTCCTTCCGTCCTACATGTGGTACACCAAACGACTTCTCGTTTGTCCTTACTTTTGTTCTGGTTTAGTTGGAAGATTAAGTTCTTCAAATACTCCTTTAGTTCTTCAATGGATGGACTGATCTACAGCCATATACTGATCAACAACATAACCATTTGTTGGTTATTATTATTTTATCTGAGTTTATATCTTTATCTCGAGTGACCCAGGGTTCATGTCTGTTTGAGGTTTCAACAAAAGCCTCTAAAACTATCGGCCTTCCTGGTAAACCAGAAGGCAACACAATACACAGAGAGCACTGCGCAGTCTCACCCGAGATAGTCTTAATGGGTGGCTGCAATACTCATGTGTTTGCAGCCTAGGATTGAGTAGGGATCTGGGAAATGTGCGCTGATGGATCTACTTAAATTATTAACACAATAAACTATCATTCATGATCATGCATGCAATATAATCAACTCATTTGTTCAGTATATCAATAAATATTGAAGACAGTAAATAAACACATGCATTCAATCACATAACATAGGTTTTACCATGGTTCCCGCCCCGAGATACATCCACAAAGATCTGGCTCTTAGCTCTTTCATTATAGTAGTTCCAAAACTACAACACCGCATGCTTTACAACTCTTCTTAGTCGGGTCGAGATCTATTATGCGGCAGACTAAATCGCACCAGGCTCCTCAACCTGTGATCCAATCCTCAAGATATACCCTCCTTATTCCTCTCCCAATCAACAACTTACAAAATTAGGTCATATATCAAAATATTACATCTCATCCACCCTCTCTTATCACCCCCTCTATGAGACCTAGGTATCTATATTTATACGTCTCTGGCTCGCCAACCATTACAATGTATTTCCAAAACCCTAACCCTAGTGACGTTAGGCCTTCAATGCATGCACATGTGTTGCTCTTCCTTCTGGCTATCACTTTCTTCATGCATTCCTTCTTTCCTAGACTAACCTTTCTTTCCACTTTGGCCTACTTCCAAAAGGGAGATACTTTGATGAGATGATCAACTGGTTGCACTGGTTGTATGACTTCACCTGACATCATCGATCACTTGATATTCAGGGCCTCAAGGCCCTAGGTAAGTAGGTACATTTTGATTCCTTTCATATGCATCTTGATTTCTCATATTAGTTCAGATACATTTCATTTTCATTTTTCTACTTGCATATTGATTTCATGCTTCTTAGAAATTTTTGAAAAACAAATGTCAAATTTTTTCTTTTCTAGTTTATTTTTCATTTTTTGATATATATATATATACATATGAAGGGTGATAGCACCACCCTAGATGATCTGATCCCTTTATCTAAGTTTTTGGTAGGCACATTTCTACCAGGAGATAGTTCTCATGCACTCTACGGTGAGCACATGTCCCCAAGTAGGAGCCATATGTTATCCCTATTTTGTGGATAACCGAGGAGATTATGTCTCGATGCCCTCAGGTTGCAGATATTGAGTTTCGAGAGACTACATGACCATCAATACCCTTTTGTGTAGTTGGAAACCCCTCTCACCACCACACAGGTTGCATATTTCAGATGACATCCACCACACCAGCTAGCTTCTAGAAGGCCATGGGCCTTTCTCCATGAGGTACAAGTCAATATTTTTTTTTTGTAACTAGGGGAATCAATAACAATGGCAGTATCGTACTCCCGTGACATGGGGTAGAATCCTGCCAGCTGCCTTATAACCCCTAGAGAGGAACGCACAACCCACAAGCATGCCCTCCGGGTAAATCAGGGTGAGAATCGACCTTGAGACCTCTTTTTACATATTTCCTTCCATTTACACGACACTTTCCAATCGGTCTACACCCTTGCGGGTAGGTACAATTCAATATTATGGTCAACATCATTTCAATATTTAAGCGATTTGAGTATGTTGTATCTTAGATTTCTCTAGATTTCATGTTATATGCTTGGACATTATTCCTTTTTCCCTGCTTCACCTTGGTGGTTGACATTGTTCCCTAGTAAGTGTTCTTCCTTGCGGATGGGTTTTCTACTAGGAGCTCCCTTGAAGAGCCATCGTACCATTCCCGACCATACTTACCACTTTCCATCACTATTTCCACCCATTTCCTTATCTCTTTGGATTTTAGGGTATACTGACCCAAGACGGGGTTGTCCCTCATTCTACGGGAAGAAGGGGTTGAAGGCCTAGAGGGATTGATGTTGGGTAAAAGATAAAATCCTATGTATGAACCTTCTAGATTCTTCTCCCATGGATCACCCTAAGAAAGAAATGAAATTCTTATCTGTAAGAGAAGGGGGAACCAAAATGAAATATGAATAAAAATGCTTAAAAGGTTAGTTGGAGGATAGGAGGTCTCATCACGAGCCGACCTATCATGTCCATGAATATCTAGTGGTATTCCATTTCCATCATCTGGTCACCAAGTGAGGGTAATGGCTCTCATTTTCATGGCTGAGAGAAAGGGGGTCTCATCACGAGACAATTTTGGAAGAACAAGCCTAGCTTTGGATTCCATGGGGATGCAAGCCCACAAGTTGGATGTCAAGGGTCCACTTTCTGGATCATAGGGATGAAGTATTTGAGACCTAGAAGATGATGTGGAATAATTATCCCAACCCTCACTTGCCAAACGATTTTCTTAGGAGGGGAAATTTTTTCTTTTTTTTCAGCATGATGTCATGTTTGGGGGGTTAGGGCATGGTGGTGAAATGATATGCATTGGCACTTGGATGTTTTGAGATGTTCGAGGCTTTGAAAATGAAGGAAGACATTTGGATGCTTGACACATGGCTTTGGGAATCCTTACTAGCCTCCTACATCACCAACAACCTTCTCCTAGTTCCAAAATGTCCCCTAAAGGGGTGACATCCATGTAAATTAGGGTTTTACTTGTGCAAAAGTGAAATTTTAAATGAATTGTTTAATATTACTTCATTAATGGGGAAATATTAGGGTTGTTGACCCCTAGTCTTGTGTTTTACCCCTAAATATGTGGACAAATCACCTTGGTGACATTTTGTATAAATAAGAGATCATAAGATCTCATTTTATCATAACTCTCCCTCTTGTGAGAGGAATTAGATTGAAATTTTAGCTACACTTGGAATATTTCTCTCTTTTTCACTTGTTTATGTCTACATTTGGTGAATGGTTGATGGAGGAGTGAGGCATTAGCATTGGATGAATTGTTTATAGCTTTTATGGTGGATTATCTTAGCATATTCTTGAATTGGTATGGTTTTAATCTTATGCTATCATTTGTTTCAAGTCAAGGATTTTTGTGTGAGGAGCTAGGTGGGCAGTAAGAGCATTTACACCCCCACTCTAGTCTTCACCATTTATTGCTTGAATTTTTCTTGTTGTTGCAAGGTTTTTGTTCGAGGAAGTAAGAGGATTTACAACCCTCATTTTCAAACCCTAACTAGAGATACTTTCCCTGGGGAGTAAGAGGGTTTACACCCCCAAGGAGGTAGCATCTCTAGTTCATTTACTTGAGTCCATTAACCCAATATTTAAATGTGTTGGATTATTGAGAGGGGGGGGTGAATCAGTAATAGCGTAATTATAATCATTTTTCTTCAAATGTTATATCAATGTAGAATTATTATCCAATAACGAGTAGTAAGAAATAAACAATCACACACATACATAGTACACCAATGTTTTACGTGGAAAACCAAATCGAGAGAAAACCACATAATTATTTTTCTTATATGTCTTAAATAATTACATTCATTGGAAGCACCAACTTCCTTTGTTTTCTAGCTGCAACTGGAAGGAGGCTCCAACCCCCTAGTTTCTCAGGCTACAACCTGAGGGAAGCTCCAACTCCCCAATTCTCTGGCTACAACCCCCAATGTTCTCCAGCTACAACCGGAAGGTGGATACAACCACCTGTCCTTGCCCCATCATGCCACCCTGAAGTAGAAGTAGAATGATGGAATCATTGTCACACTATCACTGTGAGATATACCACTATAAACCTATACCAATAAATCTGAACCATGCAACAACCTGTACCTCAACCTGTAATCAACCTGTACCATAAACGAGTGCATCAACCATGCACCAACCCGTAATCAACCTCTACCATAAAAAAGTGCATCCAACCATGTACCAAGTATGTACTAATCATGTGTAAACTACTCATCAACTATGACTCATCAATATGTACCAACATCATCAACTATACACCTCATGTATGTGCGCCAACTCATCAACTACTTGTCTCAACCGTGTACTCAACATGTACTACAACCAAAAGACCTCATCAATTTCATCATCCAAATCTGATTTGTAGCTCTGTAATAGACCTGGTGTATATGATCAAATTCCTACAAACCTTCCTTAACTTTAAAAACAAGAGACTAACATTTTCATCAAACTTTTCTTTAGTCTCACATGCCTAGTTTTGGATTAGTCAACAACCCTAACTTGAAGTAATCATAACTTTGAACCTGTAATGTATAAATATATGAAACTGATATACAATGTTATTCAGTTTGTTTTATGAAATTCCTCCAAGTGTCACTACTTTGAACCTCTCAGAAAAAAAGTTATAGAAAAAATGGCATACCTTGCTGAATTTTGGCTTATTCTAGAGAGCGACCTTGTAGAGAGTGCCCCACACAAAATATTTGATGAATTGATCTGAACTATTACAAAGAATACTACATATTGTACCCTAACCAACACATTTGGTCTCACTGAATTTTGATATTTTATGGAGAAGTTATGACGTTTTTACCCGAAACACCTAATTTTGACTACTTTCAGGACTGGCCACAAACCCTATTTTCCACGGAGTGTAACTCAAAAAATAAAACGACCCACAAGCTTAATTTTTTACCACAGATACTTGGATATGTTTTATCACTTGCACAACAATTTCATGGTCTGAATCATTATAGAAAATAGGTTATAGCAAAAATGGTGAGATGACCTGTAAATAACATACCTTAGAAAGCACCATCAAAAGAATTTATCCTTCCTTGCATTTCGGCCTTCTTTTCTTCACCTTCACTCATAATTATGGTTTAGATATTCAATATTCTCAAGTGTGATTCAAATGAGATAGCCTTTCCTCTTATTTATACTCTCCAAGTAGCTTCCTTAAAAACATCTTCTAGGTCACTTGGCCCACTTTCCTTATTTTAGGGTTGGGTCCACTTTTAATTTCTCCACTAAATTTATTATTGAAATAATTTATTTTGTATTCACTTTGAATTATAATACAATCATCACTTCACTTTATCATTTACCTTTTAAAATCTATTAAACCACTTTTATTACTTTGACCTTTTGGGGCTTCTAGATGACATATGAGGGTCCTCCAACTTCGTAAGGCCATAACTCTCAAACTGTGAGGATTTATGTGACGTTATACATACCACCAGAAATGGAATGACATGTACTATCCATATAGAATAGTA
>ML788939.1:163638-195234 GCA_009831015.1 Picea engelmannii | reverse complement strand
TTTGGTAAAGAATTGGGCGCCACTCAATTCATCCAGGAGGTCATCAATGACAGGAATGGGAAATTTGTCTTTGATGGTCAGTTTGTTGAGAGCACGGAAGTCAGAACACATTCTCCAAGAACCTTCTTTCTTCAGTACCATGACGACCGAAGAGGAGTAAGGGCTCGTACTAGGATGGATGACGCCGACAATAAGGAGTTCCTGGACCATTTTTTCAATTTCATTTTTTTGTGCAAAGAGGTGGCGATATGGACGTATATTGGGGGGAAGACTTCCTGGGACAAGGGGAATGGAATGATCATGGACACCGCGGGAAGGAGGGAGTCCTTGGGGAGTGGAAAATACCGTTTGATGTTTAGAAAGGAGGGCTTGGAGGTCTTGGGGCACTGGTGGTGTCTCCGTGGCTTGTATGGCGTGGAGTTGGGCAATGACACTAGAATGACCTTTTTTGAGCAGTTTTCCCATGCGATGAGAATTGATGACCTCAAGTGAACCAACAGTGATGCCTTGGAATTTATATTGGTGGCCTCCTTGGTCGAATTGCATGGTTAAGTTCTGAAAAACCATGAGAATGGGACCCAAAGCCCTTAGCCAGTCTGCACCCAACACAATGTTGCAACTACCCATGTCAATAGCAAACATATGGGATTTTAGGTGGTAGTCACCGATTTGGAGATGCACATTTTCATAGCGCCTGCCACATTTCATAGAACCACCATTGGCAATCATGATTTGGAAATTGTTGACAGCATGGATGTAGCAATGGGTTTCTTGGGCAATGCGGCGATGAATAAAATTGTGGGTGCTGCCACTATCAACCAGAATGATGATCTTTTAGTGCTTGATGTAATTGATTAACTTGAGGGTTTGGGGGGCAGAGAAGCCAGTGAGAGCATTGAGGGAAATGATCGGTTCCACTTCGGGAGGGTCGGAGGGAGGGTTTATGTCAGTGATTTCTGGTGACTCGGGCACAAGGGGAGTGTCAACATGCTCGTCCATAATATCCTCCAATATGGCCATAAAAATATTTTGTTCCTTACATTTGTGGCCTGGGAAATATTTGTCATCACAATTATAACAGAGTCCTTTGAGTTGGCGTTCATCCATTTCAACCCTGCTCAATTTTTGGATTTTTAATGGGGTGGAGGGAGTAGTGGGGTTTACTGGTTTAGGGCAAGGGATAAAGGAAGGTTTACGGTTTTGAGAGGAAACAATTTGTTGTGCTTCTTTAGTTTTTTTGGTAGCCTCCACCTAAGTCGTAGGTTGAGCCATGAGGACATGGGCCCGAATCTCCTCCTTGAGGCCACTGATAAAACACTCTCGAAAGAAAGCATTGGTCATGTCCTCTGTTCGAAAATCCAGTCGCTCAAATGCAGCTATGAAGTCTTCTACTGTGCCTGATTGCTTCAATTTTGTCAAACGGCCCAAATGGTTGGTGTCAATGTCAAAGCGTTCATAAAGCTTAGTCACAAATTGGGTCCAAGCAATATACCCTTGACGAGAATTTTTTCTCCATTGCCACCATTGCCAACATTCTTGATCTAGATGGAGAACACCATATCAGAGTTTGGCCAAGTCATCTGTAATGTTGTAGAGAGAGAAATAATGTTCCATTTGGGTGACGCAACCAATGGGGTATGAGCCATCAAATTTGGTTACATCGACCCGTGGAAGGTGTATGTCCCATTGAAAGTGATGGGGTTGAAAGGAATGGGAAGAAGTTTCACCTTCAATCTTTTTATGTGCATCAGGAAAGAGTCATCGGTAGGGATCTTGAGTTTGGTGCAAAGTGATGCAAAGACAGATTCAAGCTGGGTGGTTAGTTCATGTTTGACTTCCTCCATTGCGGACTACACGACTACATTTACATATGCATTTATGGTGGTATTGATGGATGCATCACGGGAGGTAATAGTAGCATTGAGTTGTTGCACTTCTTGTTGGGTCTCGAGGAAACTGGATTGCAAGGTGTTGAAGCGAGACTCTAGTTCTTAGCTATGGGTATGGGCCATGAGCATGGGTGAACTGAAAAGGGAGTGGGCGGGTTCAAAATTTTTTGCAGAAAAATGATATGGATGAATGTGATAAGGGAGAAGAGATGAATCTAATGGAATAGGTCTCAAATAACATTGAAAAAATTTCCAGACTTTTTTTTTACAGCTGCGGGGTTATGCTTGGGTCTGAAGAATGTTGCAGTGCTGAAATCCCTAAATTCTTAACCAGAAAGAAATGTGTATTTAGTTAGCAACCCGAACACAGATGCACAACAATATATCTCGCCGATTTAATTTGTTTATGTTTATGTTTATGTTCCCCAAGGGTTAGATATTCAAGGGTTCTACAGACAAGGGTTTGCCCTGTGCTATAGCTCTCTGATATACATGCGGGGTCCAATAGTAGTACTCGACCCAATATCTCAGGGCACAAACTAAGGAGGATAGACTGTACCCTTAGCCGTACTACTCGACTACCGAGGTAATAGAGAGTATCTTCCCGAGTGCTGTTCTCGGTGACACTATAGCAGTCCGGTGACCTATAGGTTTATCTAAAGAGGGCTTCAAGAAATCTAGGCTGATTTGTACACAGGTGCTGTCTGATGCGCTACCACTCGAAGGGGTACCAACAGGGGTTACAAGGGTGGCCAACAGATGTTCACTTAAGAACCACTTGTATTTCCTGCATGCATGAATCCATCAACCGCGGGTTTATGCACGTAATGACAGATCTCTGTGGCTTAAAGACGCCGGAATACGTATCTACCCTGAAAAAAATATACCCTCAATTTCTGCCAAGGAAAGTGCTCTGATACCACTTGCAAGATACCAGATATATAAAATATGCAGAACTGAAATAAAATGATAGAAATGACAGAATAACAATAAAATATCCAGCATAATCTTCACAATACACAGAAATGATATAATAATAGCAATAGAAATAACACTTTGATTCAGAAAGCAATATTCACAGGGTTCTTCGAGGGGGAAACCTCTAATCGAGCAGTTCTCTGTTACAATAATCTCCAAGCTAGGGTTCTCATACCCTCTACCCTTATTTATACTAAATATGTCTATTAAGAGAAGCATCTAGAGGAAGATCCTTCTAGAAGCGTAAGCTTCTATTAGGTCTTCTTACATCCGCCTTATTCTATTTTATTGAAAGGCCTTATTAATATTGACCTTTATTACATCCGAATACATTGATCTACCTATGTGCGGGTTAGGACCTTAACAAAGATCTTAGTACCTTTTGAACAATTACAGATCCTTCGATTTCTTCTCCCAATCCTATGATTGCATTCACTATTTCATCAGCTCGTAAGAAGTAGGTTACGATATCTTCATCTTCCTTCATTTTTAGTTGTTTGAACTGACCTTTGTAAGTTTGAAGCTTTGCTACTTTGACTCTTGAATCTCCTTCATAAATATTTCGAAGCTTGTCCCAAATCTCTTTAGCATATTTACAATGTGCAACTTTGGTGAATACTGTATCACTGAGACCATTCAAAAGTGCATTTTTGGCTCTGGAATTATTCTCATCGAGTTTCACTGCTTTGTCATTTGTTGGTGGAACTGTTGGTGCTATGTATCCATCTACAATTGATTGCCAAACTTGAAATCCCTATGCCTGTATATATGTCTTCATCCTTATACTCCAAAAAGCATACTTCTGTCCATCAAACTGTGGTATTCCATTTTTATATGAGTTGGTACTCTCCATGATCTACCTTTCAGTGGTTAAACTAATTTCTGAAGGAACCTTCTTTGATACCAATTGTTGGATTACTGAGAGGGGGGGTGAATCAGTAATAGCGTAATTATAATCCTTTTTCTTCAAATTTTATATCAATGTAAAATTATTATCCAATAATGAGCAGTAAGAAATAAACAATCACACACATACACAGTACACCAGTGTTTTACGTGGAAACCCAAATCGAGAGAAAACCACATAATGCTTTTTCTTATATGTCTTGAAAAATTACATTCATTGGAAGCACCAACTCCCATTGTTTTCCAGCTGCAACTGGAAGGCGGCTCCAACCCCCTAGTTTCTCAGGCTACAACTTGAGGCAAGCTCCAACTCCCCAATTCTCTAGCTACAACCAGAAGGAGGCTAAAACCCCCAATGTTTTCTGGCTACAACTGGAAGCTGGCTACAACCACCTGTCCTTGCCCCGTTCTGCCACCCTGAAGTAGAAGTAGAATGATGGAACCACTGTCACACTATCACTGTGAGATATACCACTGTAAACCCATACCAATAAATCTGAACCATACATCAACCTGTACCTCAACCTGTACCATAAATGAGTGCATCAACCTTGCACCAACCTATAATCAAACTGTACCATAAACACATGCATCTAACCATGTACCAAGTATGTACCAATCATGTGTCAACTACTCATCAACTATGGCTCATCAATATGCACCAACATCATCAACTATACACCTCATGTATGTGCACCAACTCATCAACTACTTGTCTCAACCATGTACTCAACATGTACCACAACCAAAAGACCTCATCAATTTCATCATCCAAATATTATTTGTGGCTCTATAATAGACCTGGTGTATATGATCACATTCCTGCAAACCTTCCTTAACTTTAAAAACAAGAGACTATCATTTTCATCAAACTTTTCTTTAGTCTCACATGCCTAGTTTTGGATTAGTCAACAACCCTAACTTGAAGTAATCATAACTTTGAACTTGTAATGTATAAAGATATAAAATTGATATACAATGTTCTGCAATTCCTCCAAGTGTCACTACTTGGAACCTCTTAGAAAAGGAGTTATAGCAAAAATGACATACCTTGCTGAATTCTGGCTTATTCTAGAGAGCTACCTTGTAGAGCATGCCCTGCACAAAATATTTGATGAATTGATATGAAAATATTACAAAACATATGAAATATTTTACCCTAACTAACAAATTTTGTATCATTGAATTTGGATCTGTTATGAAGAAGTTATGACGTTTTTACTTGAAACACCTGATTTTGACTAGTTTCAGGACTGGACACAAACCCTATTTTCCACGGAGTGTAACTACCAAAATAAAATGACAAAAAGATAAATTTGTTACCACAGATACTTGGATATGTTTTCTCACTTGCATAGCAATTTCACGGTCCAAATCATTATAGAAAAAAATTTATAGCAAAAATGGTGAGATGACCTGTAAATAACATACCTTAGAAAACACCATCAAAATAATTTATCCTTCCTTGCATTTCAGCTTTCTTTTCTTCACCTTCACTCAGAATTATGGTTTAGATATCCTTGGTTACCTCAGAAAAATATAGATATTCAATATGCTCAAGTGTGATTCAAATGAAAGAGCCTTTCCTCTTATTTATACTCTCCAGGTAGCTTCCTTAAAAACATCTTCTAGGTCACTTGGCCCACTTTCCTTATTTTAGGGTTGGGTCCACTTCTAATTTCTCTATTCAATTTATTATTGAAATAATTTATTTTGTATTCACTTTGAATTAAAATTCACTCATCACTTCACTTTATCATTTACCTTTTAAAATCTCTTAAACCACTTTGATTACTTTGACCTTTTGGGGCTTCTAGATGACATATGAGGGTCCTCCAACTTCGTAAGGCCATAACTCTCAAACCGTGAGGAGTTATGTGATGTTCTACATACCACCATAAATGACATGATATGTACTATCCATATAGAATAGTATTATCTGAAAATATATCATAACTCATACCGTTACCCATCAAACAAACTTGGCTCCATTACCCAAACCCAGTGTCTCCAACTTCTCATGGCCATAACTCTCTATCTGTGAGGAATTATGTGATTTTCCACATACCACCGGAAATGACATGACAAGTACTATCCATCTAGAATATTTTCCCTAAAAAATTCACTTTCCTTCATCTCATTATTCCACAATTAAGAATGGGTTCTCTTACTCCACAAAGCGTCTTCCCGTGAGGGCTTTCACCATAAGGGGACCACTTTGGAGTTCATCCATATTTACTTCTTATCAACCATGACAAAATAATAATGAGTCATATTTACATCAAACAATATTGGGTCCATTACCCAAACCTTTGTGCTACGAGGATTTCTTCAAGGGTTGATATCAATGACAACCAACCTTAATCAACAAAAGGCACTAGTCATTTGTTCATTGCATTGAAGATATAAAATCATTGCCTTGGGAAGAGTGAATTTTGCTAGTTTGAAGTTTATCTTTTCGGAGAAGTATTCCTTGAGCCTTGAGTTCTCTTGCCTCATTGAGGCATCCCTCTTCTCCCACTACTTTGTTTGTTGTTATAAATATGAACCTACAGCCATTAGGGCTGCATAACCCTAGTTGGTAATTCCCTCTTATCTCACAAACTAACCCCAGGAATCTCTCTAACTTCACTCACCTAATCTACTAACTAGGGTGCACTTTTTAGGGTAAGTTTTGGCACTTTTATATGGTTAATTTTTCTACTGCATGTCATTGAATGCTACAACCATAAGGCTGGTGATTAACTACAGAAAATAATTTTATAACAATTTTCTTTATTCAGTCTTAAAGTGCTATAGTGAAGCCATAATTGATTTCTAAATTCATTGATGATATTGCCAATTGATCTTGTGCTTTACATGCTGATTTAGATATTTTATTTTCTGATATAAACTATCATCTAATGCTGCATATTAGGGACAACAAGCTTAACTTTCTGATCCATACTAACATATAGCATTGCAAGGTGTCTTTCTCTGTGTCTCGGGCAGGTGAAATCATCCTGAGAAGTATTATATCTTTGAGGCAACATTTACTTGGCTTACAAGGAGTCTGTTTTCACATCTCACTCCACTTAGATTTGACTTATAGGGGTTCCACTTTCATCTCCATACATATACATCTCATTCCCCTTAGGGTCACTTGGATCACCTCCCTAGAGTGACCTAGTCACCATTGAAGTGCAAGACATACTTCGAGGTGACTGTTGGGCCTGTGATATGATCGATTTTATGATGGTAATTAGATAATTTTTTCAAATTTATATATGCATTTTTCATGTTTTGAAGAAGCTTTTGAAGAGATTTTGTGTCAAATCGCTATGATCCACACCAGGTATGCATAATTCGTGTTTTGCAATGATTTTGAGTTTAAATCAGTATGTTTTTATGATCCCAGGAGACTAATTCATGTTTTGTATGTCACAGGGCAAAATCATAGCTTGTTTTTGCTTCCGACACTCAGTCCGGTACTCCATCCGACACTCCGTCCTGCACAAAAACGATGGGCAATTTGCCGGTTATGGTGTTGGCGGCCAGTGATGGACGAATCATAGACATGGGTTTTTCTCGTGCTCGTGGCCTCCATCTACTAAACTCTTGACAACTCGATTTGGGTTGTTATGGTGGGTGATTATTGGTTCGCTTCATTTCGGCAGTTAGGGCATCATTAATGTAATTTACTATTTTTAGAAGAGATTCGACCCTCCAGTGGTCGAACTCTCAGTTTGTAAAGCTTATAAATACCACCTCAGTGGTCAGACAAAAGTTAAGAAGTCGTGTGCTAGAGACAAAAATGATTTTAGCTCTGTTTTTCCATTTTCATTTTGCCAGAATTGTGTAAAGACTGTGTTTTTAGTTTTAATGGTGAATTCGTGTTGTTGAATCTCATGATTCACATTGGAAGAGTAGCCACAACTTGCTGGGGGGGCCACCAATAGTCTGGGTGAATATTTAGTTAGTTTTCTTGTGAATTTGAGTAGTGTAATTGTTATTTCTTCTATTTCTGTATATGCGTTTTTATCTTCTTTTTATTTACTTTGTAATTGTTGTCCATAAGTTTAATTGTTTCAAGTTTCTTTTTGCAGGTTATTGTGAAGGATAGTGTAATTAGAACATGAATTTTTAATTGATAGGAGAAAGCTTGCAATCTTAGACACTAACCCTTGTATGTAATTAGAAGATAGCTAGAATTTCTACATGCTGAAATAGAGTCTAAAACAGAGTTAAAACAGAGTAGAACATAATTACTAGTTTCTTTGACAAATTTCGATGGATGGATAATTGTTAGTTTAGTTTGTATTTATAGTTTTCTTATTTAATTGTTATTTAATTTGCTTATCTAGTTTGCTTAGTTAGTTCTTAGTTTTCTTATCTTGTTATATGCTGAAATAGAAATAGGATTTAAAATTATGTCTTTATGAGTATTTTCCAATTGCAATTCAATTTGTTAAAATAGGATTAGTTTAATTTATTTCATGCAATTTCTTTCTTAGATATAGGTTGCAATTTCAATTCATAGTTAGATATTGAGTTTAGTGTAGTATGAGTTTGCTTCAAGTAGTCTAGAGTGCAATTAAAATTCATAGAATAACATCTTTATATTGTTAATGGTTAATGCATGATTGAACAATCACATGGATATGCAAGGTAATCTATGTTGTTTTCATAATGGCTAAGTTCTCACTGGATTGCCTAATTCACACTTTTCACTTTGCTATTAAATTCAATATCGAGTTTATCCCTCTTGAATTATCTTTCATTGTTAAGTGCCATCGTGATATTATAAGACACCAGAGACATTCACACAACCATCAACACTATATTTGAGTTTTCATAGATTAGAAGATAGTTTTCTTACTTTCATAGCTTAGGAGATAGTTTCCTTGATTTTGTAGGATAGATAGTCTTTTGCTTTGGTAGGTTAAAGGATAGTTTGCTTATCATAGGTTAAAGATTAGTTCCTAATTGCTTTTATTATCATAATGATTTCAATTTAGTAGATTTCCTTTTGTAAATTAGAAATAGTTGTGAAATTTATTTAAGAATAGAGTTCACTTGTTTCTTAGCTTAATTAGTTGCTTATTGATTAGTTTACTTGCTGTAGAAGTTATCCTAGGCTAGTTAGTTGTTTACTTGCTTTAATAGGTTAGTTGCTTGCTTGTCTATTTTCTTGCTTTCATAGGATAATTGCTTATTGGATTTAAGTAGGCTAGTTAAAGTAGTTTTCTATTTCTTATTAGATGAATAAATTGCTTTTACTGATTGTTATGATTGAACTGGTTTTCTTTAAAGTAGGGTTTTCATTTTATTTCCTAGAACTATCCATCAATCCTCCGTTCAAAGGTTACTTAGGGTACATAGTTTGAATTCCTTAGTAGGGTTTGATCATTAGATAACTTTGTTTGAATAGATTATCCCTTAGATAGCCACTTCCTTAGTTAGACTATACTACTACCAACCCTTCTACCTTGTCATATATTTTGCTACAACTCTAAGTTTACTTACCCCGGGTAGACAATTTAATTGAGGGCTTTTAGTGTGTTTTTAGTGCATATAGAACACCCATGATTTTTGGCACCATTGTCGGGGAGTTGTCTCAAGGTAGGAAATAGTTAGGAAATAGATCATTTCTAAAC
Organism: Picea engelmannii; assembly: GCA_009831015.1. Taxonomy (NCBI): domain Eukaryota; kingdom Viridiplantae; phylum Streptophyta; class Pinopsida; order Pinales; family Pinaceae; genus Picea; species Picea engelmannii. The sequence continues at coordinate 185,825 of ML788939.1, read as the reverse complement.
CTTAGCATTAGTTTGGTGGCGGGGGAACTTTAAGACGAGAGGTAAGAACTTGCACATCTGCTATAACAGGTTCCTCCAAACCCAATGGTAGTTTTTCTTTTTCTTTTTGTTTTCTTTCATGAACAGACCTAGAGACCCAAAAGGTAGATACATTAAATCTGAATCATACCTTTCAACCAAGGTTCCTTTCAACCTTTGTGGGGGAAGGAATGTTCCACTCATAAACTCCGGAGACCAATACTGAAAAACATGAGTTAGCTCAACCCAAAGAGCTAAATTTGTCTCTGAAGAGACTAAGATAGGGAACACTATAGAACAAAGAATTAAAGCATCAATAATAGTGGGACATGAGGCAAGACCACTCGATCCCTCTGCAGAACCAAACAAAACAACCTTTGTTTCCTTACCACCACCAGAAGAATGAATTCAAAGGTTTCCATTAGTTTGGAAGAACTCTCTCAAATCCTAGTAGCAGCTGGGATCTCTTCTTCTCAGGAAGAACACATCTTGACAATAGCCAAGAACTTGAATACCTCTCTAGAAATATTAGAAGAATCAAGGTCCTATGAGCTACAAAATGATTTTCCTTGCCAAAATGAAAAGGAAGCTGAAAAATTATGGACTACATCCAGTGGAGAGAAATCATTAAGACCTGATATTGAGGAGTTCTCAACATCCATCTCAACAAATCCTCTATGTACTTCAGAAATCAATCTTCCAGAAGAAGAGAATCTGCATAACATGATGAAGGAGAGCATAGAAATTACTGTTGATGAACATCAAGATTACATTGAAATTTGGTTTCAAGAGGTCATCAGGTCACACTGCTATTATCTTCTTCAACACCTTCTAATTCCAAAACAAGTAGGTTGGTTTGTTCTTCATATCTAGGTAATCACTGTGGTAACTTTTTCATATATGGATATGAGTATGTTTCTTATCTTGCTCCACACATGGTTACATTGGAAAAGTTCTTACACTTGATTAAATATTTTCCCTTTCTTTTTAGGTAGGGTAGGATAGTAAATAAAAGCTGCATGTTGTTAGTTTAGCTTAAAGTCTAATACAACCTCATTTTACATTTTCTTTTAATAAAAGAACTATGAGATACATGTTCTTATGGCTTGATCTCATTGATCTCATTAGTTTATTATATTTTAGAGTGTGTTTTTTGCAAACAATTTTAGATATCTTTGTAGGTATTTATATCACCAAGGGTAGACAATTCCAAGGAAATATAAAATAAAGTTTTTCTTTAAAAAAATTGCTATATTTGAGCCTTGTTGTCTGCTAAGAATCAAATGAATAATGAATTGTTGTAATTAGCCATATTTTTTCAAATAATTTCATCTTATTTTTCTCAAGGCATCTTAAATAGCAGTTGCTCTTGAACCTTCACCACTATTTAAGGAAGTGACACCATAAAAATCAAGCTTAGAGGTCTCTCGTACATTTTCTCCAAGAAACCTGAGTAAGTGAGTAAAGTATCTTTATTAAAGAGCAACAAGGAGGTTTGATTAACAGTTAGTCATGAAAACATCACAATAACTTACAAAAGAAGAAAGTGAGTTGAGCCTAGAGATACCTTTTTGTTCTTTCTCAATGGTACCATCCACTACACACTAAATAGCTTGATTATATGATATCTTTAGATAGGCCACGCTCGCTTAAGTACCCCTTACATCAGGACAATCACTAAGGAATATAACAAAAAGTCATCTTCTAACATAAATACCATCCCAATTGAAAAAAAAGAAAGAAAAAGTTGTTTTCAGAGATGTCCCTCCATCTTCTTGCATAAAGCAATCTTATACTAAAATCTTAAAAGATGGAGGGCCAATCTCTGAGGGTGTAAGAGGATAACCCGTCAGGATACTGAATAGGTCTGCTGGAAGCGGGTATCGACCTGTGGTATGACTAGGTAAACCCGTCGGAGTACTAAACAGGCTTGCTGGCAGTGGGACATTCTACCTAGCGAGGATGATAATCTGACAAAAACAAATAATAAATTTAAACTTGTCCTGATGTATGAGATTACTTGTAGACAAAACTGACATGAAGTGTGTATGGTTAAGATAAGGTTAATGAACTCCATAAATTTTCCATTGGGAACTAACTTTGAGACTATCTTGAAACTCTCTTACCTACCTCTTCTTATCTATATATAGGATCTCTTATCCTATAGGCGGGGCTATCTTTTAACTGTCTCGTCAAACCAATCTGTGAAATTTATCTCTACACTTAACAAGCTGTAAATATTTGGCTATTGGGAGAACTGATTGGTTTCCTATATTTTTGATTGTGAGGTGTCACAATACTTAGGTGTGGGTGAGAGGTTCATAAGTTGACAAATGATAACATTGCCTAGAAGAAGTAAATATTTATAAAAATTTATGTGTGTTGTTTTCATAATACATGCTATTATATCAACAATTTTTTTTTTTTTAAAATGCTAATTCCCTGTGTGTTATAAACTGCTATACATTTCCTTAACATACCACTTAACTGGTTTATTTTCGTTACAAACTGTTCATTACAGAATTATGATTACATGCCTTATCTAATGAGATATAGAGGAATGAATTGTGTGAGAACGATGGAAAAATCAACAATAATGGAACACTCTTGGCTTGCCTTTGCTCCTATTCACTGTGTTTGTGGTCTCCAAGGAATCAATTGCCTCAGCCACAAAGCTCCCAAGAGTTGGAGACCACTGGTTTAAACACCACCAGTTTCCAAGATCAGTCTATAAAAAGGTTTTCAAAAATGAATTTTGGAACATCTCTGGAGCTAAGGGATACTCCAAGGAGTGGATAAAAGAGGAGCTAATCAACCATCTCATAGTCATCACCAGATTGATTACATGTGAAGGTAGATATTCTGTCTTTAAAGCCCGTCACTTTCGATTATTAGCTCACTTTCAGTTCAATAAGCCATTGAATTTTCCCTTTTACTTCTTAAAGAGTCTTGAGAGGATGTCTTCCCAAGTGAGGAAGAATACAACCAATCCCCATAACAACCTATTTCACCACGGCCTTATCAAACTACTTGTCTTAGCCGAGTTGGAAAAATAAGGAAAAACGTGGGATGAGTTCATTTACCAATTTTAAAACCCTCATATTACAATCAAGACTAGAAAGAAGACTCTTGATCTAGGGACTGTTACTCCACCCAAACCCTCATGTTCAAGCTGTTCCTTTACCAGACCAAAATTCCAAGAAACTTGTTGATACCCCTATAGCCTCATCGGGCAAGAAGACCAAGAAGCCTATTGCCAACCCCCCTCTAAAAACAATAAAGACCAAGAATCCTATTGTTAATTCATGGAACGAGGACGTGCCATATCTTCGGTTTGGGGGGGGTTTCCTGAGCTAAAAAATGCTAAGAACTGCCCATTTGTATAGCAAACCCAGGAGAAGAGGAAGTAGGATTTCTATCAAAATTCTGTCATACTGTCTTTTTACAATATCTTGGGATATTATATCAGTAGTTGTTTGTATTGGTATGATAAATTATATATTGATGACATCATTGTGTGTTTTATAATCTTGCTTTGCATTTTTTATACTTAACTACTATTTGTGACAAATATCGAGTGATAACAACTGCTAAATACGTACTTCCATCTATATTACAAGCTTATGAAAACAGGAACAATTGTTTGAATTGTTACAGATCGATGACAAGCAATAAAAATTCTCCTGTTCACCATGCTTACCAGTACAAACCAATCCTGTTGTTAGTATCTGTCAGTTCTGTCAGTCACTAGTGATCAAATTTACTCTTTCATGTGATTGATAGGGTTATTAGGTCAAATTGTTGTATTTTCAAAATAAAATTCTCAAGTAAAATTTGACATATCTTGGTTGTAAAATTGTCATTGGTGTGTATTTGTTTCCTTAATACTCCCTCCACTCATCCAAGGTCATAAATTTTCATCATGGTCATGTCATCATTCCTTGTCATAAATTTTCAAATGATTGTCTTGATCAAAGTTCTGCTTCAAAATTGGTTTCTTAATTAAGGAAGATGAATTTGAAAAAAGTGAAAAAGGTTTTTGTCAATCATAGACAAGGAAACAAAAACCTCCTTAATTTTATTCACAGGTGTTATTATTTGAGAGAAATTCCCCAAATACAGTCTCTATAGGAGGGTTTTTGCACATTTGGACAACTTGACTTCAAGTAAGTTTTTCATAGGTTTGGAGAAGGAATTTGTAGTGCTTGACGGTTCCATTGTGTATAAGACATCATAAAATTTCCAACCATACCACTTTCATCCCAAAAATACTTCGGGAAGACCACCAAAATCCCTCTCAAAGACCATGCTGCGCTTCTGCTAAGATCACGCTGCGCTTATGCAATTTTTGAGTAACCAACTTCAAGCTGGGATTATGAACAAATGAGAAAGTAATTTTGAAACTTGGAGGAGGTTTGTGTTAATAAAATACCCAAAAAAAATAACCTCTCTCATTTTTTGAATATACATTATGGTTTGGGATATATTCAATTCTCTTAGAGGCCTAGTTTTTTAGAAAATAAAACACTTTGTGTTTTCTGTTTTAGTCATGTTTTTGTTTCGTGTTTTCCTAACAACTGGAAGTGAATTTTTGAAAACCAAGAGAGTTTTTTATCAAGGAAATATTAAAAAACAAAAACCTCTCTCAGTTTATACACAAGATTTACTGTATTTTAGTTACAGGTGTCACTTTGATACCTATTTTTCACAAGTTTGCCAGGTCAAAATTGTTGCGCTTCTGGGAAATCACTTTTGGAACTAATTTTGCAGAGGTAAAATTGCTATTTTTCATGGTTTAAAGGATCAAGGGTATAATATACATCTCAAGGATTCCTTAAATGTCATCAGAAGCCTCCAAAAACTCCAAATCCTCCAGTTCAAACTTAGATAGTATGAAACACCGAGTTGTCGTTTACGCCATGATAACGTTGTCCTAAAAGCCAAGATGAATTATCTACAAAATTTGGTTGATGATATGAATTCCACCAATAATAGTCTCTGGATGCAATTGAAACATCACAAAAATCCTACGTCAAAATCCCTCGGGCAAGAGGGACAAGCTTCTAAAGCTAATCCACCCCCTCCTTCGCAAGTTTGGTCATGAAGGGCAATTTCTTTTTGTTTGCAGTGGGACCTGCAAAATATTAGGTGTGGGGGTAATGTTGGGCCTGTGATATGATCAATTTTATGATGGTAATTAGATACTTTTGTCAAATGTATATATGTGTTTTTCATGTTTTGAAGAAGGTTTTGAAGAGCTTTTGTGTCAAATCGCTATGATCCACACCGGGTGTGCATAATTCATGTTTTGCAATGATTTTGAGTTTAGATTAGTATGTTTTTATGATCCCAGGAGACTAATTCATGTTTTTTATGTCACAGGGAAAAATCACAGCTTGTTTTTGCTTCTGGGACTCAGTCTGGTATTCCATCCGACACTCAGTTAGGTACTCCATCCAACACTCTGTCTTGCACAAAAACGATGAGCGATTTGGTGGTTATGGTATTGGCAACTAGTGATGGACGAATCAGAGACATGGGTTTTGTTCGTGCTCATGGCCTCTAGCTACTGAAATCTTGACATCTCGATTTGGGTTGATATGGTGGGCGATTATTGGCTCGCTTCATTTCGGCAGTTAGGGCATCATTAATGTAATTTACTGTTTTTAGAAGAGGTTCGACCCTCCATTGGTCGACCTCTCGGTTTTTAAATATTATAAATACCACCTCAGTGGTCAGACAAAAGTTAGGAAGTCACGTGTTAGAGCCAAAAACGATTTTAGCTCTATTTTTCCATTTTCATTTTTCCATAATTGTGTAAAGACTGCGTTTTTAGTTTTAATGGTGAATTCATGTTGTTGAAGCTCGTGTTTTGCATTTGAAGAGTAGCCACGACTTGCTGGGGGGCCCACCAATAGTCTGGGTGAATATTTAGCTAGTTTTCTTATGAATTTGAGTAGTGTAATCACTATTTATTCTATTTTCTGTATATGCGTTTTTATCTTCTTTTTATTTACTGTGTAATTGTTGTCCATAAGTTTAATTGTTTAAAGTTTCTTTTTGCAGGTTATTATGAAGGATAGTGTAATTAGAACATGACTTTTTAATTGATAGGAGAAATCTTGCAATCTTAGACACTAACCCTTGTATGTAATTAGAAGATAACTAGAATTTCTACATGCTAAAATAGAGTCTAAAACAGAGTTAAAACATAGTAGAACAAAATTAATAGTTTCTTTGACAAATTTCGATGGATGGATAATTGTTAGTTTAGTTTGTATTTATAGTTTGCTGATTTAATTGCTATTTAATTTGCTTATCTAGTTTGTATAGTTATTTCTTAGTTTGCTTATATTGTTATATGCTGAAATAGAAATAGGATTTAAGATTATGTCTTTATGAGTATTTTCCAATTGCAATTCAATTTGTTAAAATAGGATTAGTTTAATTTATTTCATGCAATTTCTTTTTTAGATCTAGGTTGCAATTTCAATTCATAGTTAGATATTGAGTTTAGTGTAGTATGAGTTTGCTTCAAGTAGTCTAGAGTGCAATTAAAATTCATAGAATAACATCTTTATATTGTTAATGGTTAATGCATGATTGAAGAATCACATGGATATGCAAGGTAATCGATGTTGTTTTCATAATGGATAAGTTCTCACTGGATTGCCTAATTCACACTTTTCACTTTGCTATTGAAGTCAATATCGAGTTTATCCCTCTTGAATTATCTTTCATTGTTAAGTGCCATTGTGATATTATAAGACACCAGAGACATTCACACAACCATCAAAACTATATTTGAGTTTTCATAGATTAGAAGATAGTTTTCTTGCTTTCATAGCTTAGGTGATAGTTTCCTTGCTTTTGTAGGATAGATAGTCTTTTACTTTGGTAGGTTAAAGGATAGTTTTCTTATCATAGGTTAAAGATTAGTTGTTAATTGCTTTTATTATCATAATGCTTTCAATTTAGTAGATTTTCTTTTGTAAATTAGAAATAGTTGTGAAATTGATTTAAGAATAGAGTTCACTTGTTTCTTAGCTTAATTAGTTGCTTATTGATTAGTTTACTTGTTGTAGAAGTTATCCCAGGCTAGTTAGTTGTTTACTTGCTTTAATAGGTTAGTTGCTTGCTTGTCTATTTTCTTGCTTTCATAGGATAATTGCTTATTGGATTTAAGTAGGCTAGTTAAAGTAGTTTTCTATTGCTTATTAGATGAATAACTTGATTTTACTGATTGTTATGATTGAACTAGTTTGCTTTAAAGTAGGGTTTTCATTTTCTTTCCTAGAACTATCCATCAATCCTCCATTCGAAGGTTACTTAGGGTACATAGTTTGAATTCCTTAGTAGGGTTTGATCATTAGATAAATTTGTTTGAATAGATTATCCCTTAGATAGCCACTTCCTTAGACTATACTACTACCAACCCTTCTACCTTGGCGTATATTTTGCTACAACTCTAAGTTTACTTACCCCGTGTTAACAATTTAATTGAGGGTTTTTAGTGCATATAGAACACCCATCGGTGACATTGGGTGTAATATTCCCTAGTTGTAGCACTTTATTTTGTGGTTGGGTTGGGAATTTCCCAACCTACAACCTGTGCTATAACAGAGACAAAAAGGTAATTCAAAACCCTAGATTTAGATTCCTTTTAGAATCCTAAAACCATAACCCATTAGCTGCAAGCGGATACCAACAAGATGTACGTCAAACCGAAACTAGTTCGAAATCCATTCATATGCCTCAAATAATTGTCAAAAAAAATTCAGCTACCATTACAATGAGCAAAAACAATTGATTGATATTTCCTTTTGAACAATTGAAGTGATAATTTGATAGTGTATACTCTTGCTTTTGTTTTGTTTTCAATTTTTTTTTATAACAAATGTGAAAAGAAACCAATACTTCACGATAACAAACCATAACCATAACAAACCCACATAAGCAAGACCAAAATGTATTCAACACTGATGAAATTTGTAACTTAATTTGAAATTCCCTTTTTCTTTCAAAACCAAACTATATCATAAGTTGCAAAGCAAAACCCAGGTCACAAGTATCACTGTTGTTCGAAACCCAATGATTTTTTTATTTCATATTAACCCAAAACACACAATAAATTTCCATTCAAAGTCTCTTAAATATCCATGCACAACACATAGTCACACTCATAACACACATACAAAATGCAATTGAGCTTGAGCCAATATTCAAAATTATCTAAGCAAATCAGCTTATTGATGTCAGAAGAGTAAAAAATGTCCATACCTGTCCAAGTCGACTAAATAGTCATGAAAGAATAACCAAATATCGTTATCAAACCACCAATACGAGATTTAGAATCCAAAACCCTCAACTAACAACAACAAAGCATTTCCAAACAAGTGACAGTGAAAAAAGGTGGTATACCTCAGGATAGAAACCCAACAAAGAGTGCATTGATTCCTCTTTAATTCACATCGCTTTGACATAACAAAAACTCACCAACCTTTCCTTGATAACCAATCAAACACACGGTGGAATGCACTCAATTGCGAGACCAGACTCAAAATCGAGCTAAGTACCATGCATTGAAAACTAATAGACTCATAATCTTACATATCACAAAACTATTAATATACTACATTCATAAATAACACAAGGTGTCGACCCCTGATACACCAAAGATACCACCTTAACAATCAAACAATGTGCTGTATGGTATCCATATGAAATGTGAACTTTATTACAAGTTGACTTCACAAAAACCCTGTATGATATTGAAAACTTAACATGATACTATTTTTGTTATATGTTATATATGTGCATCCAATGAAACTTAACCATCCTTTTAAATATGTCGCAAGCCATATTATAACAAAAAAAGTTTAAAACTTTATAATCGTAAGTAGCATAACTCTAGAGAAATAGGTATTTCACCCTTTTCTTTTCCTTTTAGAACATGGCGATGATATATTTAATGCAATCTGAGGATGAGGAACATTATAGATCGTTGTCGAAGAAACCATTTGTGCATGTGTGATAAGATAGAATACATAACTGCAATCTAATCAAGTCATTTATTTGCAAGCTGCATTTCTTTTTTAAAGAAAAATGAGCAAAATCAACTTAATATAGTTTCTCTAAGGGGTCCCACCTACTAGTTAGATAATATAGTAATATAATAAATATAGTGCATTGTAATATTTTGAAGGCATGATTCTTCTTACGCATTTTTTCATCAACACTATGGTCATGAATATGCTATGTGGGAGCATGAGGAATCCATGCATGAAGCAAACCCACAAAGTTTTTCAAATTTTGAAGAAAAATGAATGTACATATGTACGTAAGTGAATGAAGACTCAATTTTGGCAGCTAGAGTTCCTAGAGCCACAACTCTGAGATTTCTTATCCGATTGATACTGGATCCCATTCCATGGGATGTGTGGGTTTAGGGGAAAAGAGAGTTGTTGATTGGAATTGATGTGTGAGTCATTAAGTTGCAGAATTATCAAAGTATTTTGATGTAATGTTTTATATATGTCATTGTGTAATTTTTCTGGTGATGTGCACCTAGGACAATGCAGTTGGTAGGGGAAGGGGAATGTAACATCCATGTTTTCAAACCCCAAACTAGCGATGTGTATTGTAAATTTGATGTATGTCCATGGGCCAAGCGATGTAATATGTAAATGATGTAAATTGACTATAATAAAAAAATGTATCGCTAGTTGTGGTTGGAAAAGGACAAGTATTTGGGGGCTTAGTTTCCACAAGAGAGTGAAGGGGTGCAAGGGGGAGATTTTACCCATGTATATTAAACCCAAACCTTTTTCTTTCTAAATTATCCTTACTATGAACCTTCCATTTTCTTATTGAGTGTTTCCAAATCAAATCATTGAATTCATGTAAGAGGGTGGGTGTGAGAAGTCACATCCCATAGTTATTGAGAGCATGGGGGCTAAGTAAAATTAACTTGGGGAAGAGTGTAAGTCAAGCAAGCAAGATAAAGAGAGGAAATTTGTATGTCTGGAGGGAGAATAATTAGATAGTCATGTTTTTACAAGGGAATTAGTTTTAACAAGTAGAGTTTTGGAAAACAAGATATTTCTATGATCTAGGTGGACATTGGTGGCCACCCACCTATTCCACTAGCTCAAATTATAGTTTTTCCATCTTTGAAGTTTTTATACATTTTTTCGGGTCCCAAACTTTCGGGGTTGTTTTGAGGCCCTAAATGACAATTTTTTGGATCGACAACACCTATCATGTTTTGATAGGAAGATTCTAGGATAAATAGAATGTGTTTTCCTCGGATAGACATTTTCGACGAGGTATCGAGCGCCCCAAATAGATTTCGTATTAAATAGTTACGCCCTCGGGAAGTTGACGTATCAACTAGCCCCATTGGAGCCCACAAACCTTTTGGCATTTCATCTCTCGGGGTTAGGGTTTTGAATGTTTAGGGTTTTCTCATTTCTACTTTATGTTTAAAAGGATTTTGGAGCCTCATTGTAATCATCTTTTGGAAAATGAGCATAGTTGACACATCTCTTCTCAGAGATAAGCTACCACCATTCTAGCTAGCTTGTGTGATTTTTCATTTTACAGTGTTTTGTATTTCAGACAGTTATTAGTAGAATCTTATCTTTACTATATTACTATGTTCCTTTCCATATCTCTATGTATTTATTTGTTATATCTCTGTTAAGTTTATGCCTTCATATCATTCTCCCAAAATAATTTGGATTAGTGGTATTTGAGTGGTATGCTCCTTGTCATTCTTAGTGCATGTCCCTGATGAGGTCAAGGTATAGAGAGTTGGGTATCGAGCTTGTTTATATTGAGGACAAACACTCTCACATGCCCAAGAAACCTTCCATGGTACAATAAAAGAGGGATGATGAGACAAGATGTCCTTTCAAACTATTGCTCGAGGAAGCCCTCGCGTGATAGAGGAACGAGATGATGGATAATTTCTCCCAGATCCTTCGACCACTGCTAACAACAATGAAGGTACCTTCAACCAACAGTCATTTCAGAGGTGAGATTCCCTTCAAGGTATAAGTTAACTTTGATATTCCTTGATTTGAATTCCATATAGATGCCGACGTTTTGGAAAAATAGATGAATCTTCTAGAGGGTTATTTCTTTATCCACATTTTTTCCAATAGTGAAAATATCACCTTTGTGCTCCTTAAGGCCCTCCCCCATGTTAGATATTGGTGGGAGACTTACTGTGAGAAGCATGCTGAGGATCAGTCTATAATTTTTGGGCCAGGACCCACTTGGGTGGCTTTTTTTGATGCCCTTAAGGAAGAATATTACCCCTTTGGAATTTATGATGACCATTACACGAGATGGAACACACTACACCAAGAGAGGGGACAAAAAGTGTCAAAGTTAACCAATACTTTCCATACCTTGCGCACCGAGATGGGTATCAAAGAATCTGAGTGGAATCTGGTCCTAAAATACCATGGGGATCTGTACAAGTACATCCAAAATGAAATGGAGTTTTTGGAAATCTCTTCATTGGGAGACACTTGCCAATATGCTGTCAAAATCGAGTCGAAATTCAAGCAAAAGAACAAGCAGGAGTTCGGGTCTGCAAATACACAAAAAAAAAAGTACAATAAGGGTGGCCCTAACTCCTAGGCCAAAGGACAAAGCAAGGATGACCAAGGATAAGCATCACAAGCCACCAACAAAGAAGGGTAATGGGAAGTCGAAGAAAGACTCTGGAAAATGGTGCAAGTTCCACAAAATCCCCTGGCACAATACTGATGAATGTCACTCCAAACAATCGTTGTTGGATGAGACCAAATCCACAGGTTTAGATGCTGCCTCAGACTTTAATTCAGAACCAGAAAAGGGAAGACAAATCATTTATGTAGAATCCATTGTCATCATCGCTACCACAAAAGTCCAGCGAGAGGAACCAGAGGAGTCAAAAGAAGGGGAGTGTCTTTTCCACTCACAAATGTGGGTAAAGGGAAATCCACTCCATTCCAATGTTTACAGTGGTAGCCATAAGAAATTGATCTCAACATAAGTTTTCAAGAGGTTGAAACTGACAATGACGTCGCATCCTCATCCATACACTGTCAGTTGGCTCAGCCAGGGAATGGACATCCACGTTAGCTAGTAATGTCACCTGCACTACGACATCAAACCCTTCAAAGATGAGGTATTGTGTGATGTTTCCCCCCTTGAAGTTTGTGACATTTTTCTAGGACAACTATATATGTGGAAGCGTCATGTTTTTTATGAATCTAAGCCCCGTAGTGTCATTATTACTTTGGGAGATCAACTCTACAAGGTACCAGAGGAAGTCCCAAACATTGTGATCTCTTTGATCTTCGTGAAGCAGTGAAGAAAGGTGTTCTCTTAGAATGATATATTTGTCCTCTGTATGGTTCGAATGAAAGGTGAAAAAAAGGTCATTGCAACCGCCAAAACCTCTACATGGGGTATCTTTTCCCAACAGTAATAGGTGGAAGAAATAATAGAGGAGTGCAAAGACATATTCACCTTGTTTACTGGGGTTCTTGTGCACCGTCAGGTAAAGAAATCCATTGATATGAAACCCAACACTCCTCTTCCTAATGACACTGTATACATGCATTCTGTTATGGAGAATCAAGAAATCAAACTCCAGATCGAAAAGATAATTCTGGAGGGTCACATCATACCAATATCCTCACCTTACGGGAGCCCAATTGTTTTGGTATAGAAGAAGGATGGGACATGGTGAATTTGTATTGATTACAGAGTGATGCATACCCCTACCTCCTCCTAGGGTCCACATGACCTCCTAGTGTAGGATCATTCAAATTCAAAAGCTGAATCAACTCACAGGCTCTTTCTGAGCCCTCAAATTAACTACACAGGCCTTAAAACTTCTTCCCGAATGAAAAATATGCCTTTCTGGGGTCCTCGAGCATTGGCAAAGCCTACCTAGGAACCGTGGGACAATCCTCAAGTCTCCAAAGAATTCAGAACTTCAGAGCTATCAAGCTTCGAGAGTCTCAATAGAATAGGAATCCAATCCTTCCGAACATAGAAGTGACGGAGTGCCAAACCACAACAAGGATCAATGAATCACAACGTTCACACAAATCCATGGCGAGGATTGAATTAGGGAATCTGGGCTTCTAAAAGTATACCCGTCCCAACACAACGTGCTCCCAGAGAGCCAAAATATGAAGTTGATCGGGTGACTCCTATTCTCCTACCAGATCAACGACCACAATCCCCTCTAGGACTACGAGCTTCGAGAGTTCCGGATGTCTAATACCTTAAAACCTCCAGAGCATCAGACTAGTGAACTCACTAAGGACCTAAATCAACGGTCCCTATGTATTGACAGATGGATGGCCTGGATTTACTCTAGGCTTTGGGAGTTTAGACATTCACACAACATGATCCCTTGTATCTCTTGAACATCAAAATGTTGAAGTGTCTGTCCTTCCTCCACGTGTCCTCCTTCGGATCAATGGCCAGGATGAACTCCATGGTTCAAGACTTTGGAAATATTTTCTCCCATAAACCTTTTATTCTTTCCCCCCTAGAGTACTAACTCTTTGGACCTTTAGATCTATTTCCACATGTCCTCCTCTGATCGACGACTGAGATCAACTCCGGGCTTCAGAGCTTCGGAGGGATTGAACACTTCTGCCCTCTATTTTCCTGGATTTCTAGTCTTTCAGAGTCGACGATCTGCTGACGTGTGTCCTTCGGAATGGACGAGCATGATTTTCTTCGGCCTTCGGGCCTTCAGGGATCCCAATTCCTCCACAAAAATTCAATTTTCCCTCGAAGTTTCTATCCTCCAGAGTGTAGGATCTCCTGCCACGTGTCTGTTGTAACCAATGGCTAAGATCTCCTCCTCTCTTTAGAGATTTAGAATACTTTCAAACTTCCACTTCAATGCCCCCTTCTCTCTGGACTGTCGGTCTCCTAGGCACACAGATATGCTGACATGTATCCTTTCAGAGATCTACGGTTTGGATTAGGTTTCAGACTTCAGAACTTCCGAAGTTCCACCTCCTTTTCACTCCAAGTATGAAATCCTCCGAAGACGCGAAGTCCGAAGGACTTCCGAGATTTAATTCCCTCGCTACTTCTCTAGATCTGAAGGCCGTAGATGATCCCGACTCTTCCCGAATGGATCTCATCCATTCAACTTCTAAATAGTAAAGATCCTTCACTTTCAAGGGATTCGAGTTGCTAAATTTCCTAAGCTTGACCGCATAGGGTGATTTTAACCTTGAATGCCTCCTCTGAACACCTCAAATATTTCAGACTTAGGAATTTTTCCAAGTCCCTCTTGCATAACTTTTGTACTCTCTATCTCTTTTGAGCTTTTGTTCCTCAAGGTTTTATACCTCCTTGCAAATTTTGAACCTCTGAAAGGTTTTGTACTTAGATATTTTTCTAAAATATCCTTATGCATTCCTTGCGCTTGTATTCTCTGTGACTTCTTCAACACTTCGACTAAGTGTTGTCTCGACAGACACTTTGCATGGGTCTTCTGCATTCTTCACTCTCCACTGAGCAACTATGCACTCCTTGCACTTCCTCTACAAAGTTTCACGCTTCCTCTTCTGATCTTCTGAGTCAATATTGACTCGACCTTCGCACTCCTTGCAGAAAATATACACTCCTTACACCAGAACTTAAAAAAAAAAAACAATTGAAACTTATGGAGCATCAAAGGTTGCCACACTTAACCATGAAAAAAATACTTAGACACAAAAAACATAAAGAAACATCACATGTACTCAATGACCTCATAAATACAGAACACCATACATTTGGAATCAAAACTCTCTATTTGTATTCCTTCAACACAGTATGTACATGGACTCATACAACCCTCTACAACTCTCTTCAACATAATTCACTATAAACTTCAACAAAAATAACAATAACATTCAACAACCTCATTTGGGCATAAAATACATATATTTATACATGGAGGGGTTTCTAGATCCTTCTTGCCGACTACCTTAGTGTTATCCTATCACAATTAAAACCATCTATCTACTAAGGCTTATTACAATAAATGGTCATTACATTAAGATACGAGTTGATGCTCAATATCTGTACAATTCTATCTTGCATTAAAGAAAATACAATCTCCTCCGATCTCATGAAATGGATCAAGCCTCCAAACATTAAAAGATATTTAATTACAATACTTTCAAAATATAAAAAATAACATGCTCTTCTTGGGATCAAAACTGTTTTGAAATGCATGGGCTAGGTGCTGAGTTGTCCTCCACTCAACCTCTTGAATTGCTGATGGTGATTCTCCTGCATCACATAACTCTGGACAAGATCAAAGTCAAGAACCAGTACCCAATTCCTCAGATTGATGATATTCTCGATCAACTCAAGGGAGCCAAGTTTTTCAGTAAGATTGATATGAAGTCAGGATACCACCAGGTGCCCATTGAGAAAAATGATGTGTGGAAGACAACCTTCAAGTCTAAAGAAGGCCTCTTTGAGTGGTTGGTCATGAATTTTGTCTTGACTAATGCATCGACTAAAAAAATTTAGATGATGGATGATATATTCTGGAAATTCACAAACTCCTTTGTGGTTGTATAGTTGGATGACATCCTCATCTCCAACAAAACTTGGGAGGAACATTTGGAGCATATTCAGAAGGTATTGGGCATGCTGTGACAACACAAGTTATATGCCAATTTGGAGAAGTGTTCCTTTGGCATGTAGAGAATCTAATATTTGGAATACATAATGGATGAGCAGGGTGTACATGTGGATCCAACCAATATCCAAGTCATCCATAATTGGACAGCCCCGAAGACAATGATAGAGCTCCGAAGCTTCTTGGTCCTTGCCAATTTATATCGGTATTTTATGATGAGGATCTCTCATATCGCTTGGGTCTTAAGCTAAGTGACCAAGGGTGGTATGAAGGCCAAGTTTATGTGGTCCACACCCCAACAAAAGCATTTGAGAATTTGAAATTCTGCCTCTACTTAGCACTAGTCCTCATTCTGTTAGACATGCAACAACCATTTGAGATTGAGATATATGCTTCATATTATGCTATTGGTGCATTCCTCACTCAGCATGGGAATACAATATATTATCACAATGAAACTCTATTTGATGTTTTCCGAAGATACCCCACCTACGACAAAGATATGTACTCCATTGTGTAGGCATGTTAGAAGTGGGATCATTACATTATGGGGAAGGAAATGATCATACACATTGATCACAAGTCTCCACAATTCATGCAGATAAAAGGAAAGTTACAGAATCACCACCATCAAAAGTGGTCCATGTACCTGCAACAATTCCACTTGAATATCAAGTACAAGAAAGATAGCACCAACTATCTCATAGATTTCCTTAGTCAACCCCCGATGCTTGCGCTAACCTCATTTCTTAACTCCTATGGACATAAGACATCTAGATGGCCACAATTATACAATAATGATTGAATTTTCTATTTCCTATCAGACATTAAGTGAAGGAAAAACAATTCTCGACTTTCATCTCTAGGATGGATTGTTATGCCATCTAAGCCATCTCTATTTTCCTTCAAGTGAGCGTGCAAAGATGATATGGGAAGCCGGACATCGAGACATTTTGGTGTAGAAAATAAAGTGGTATTACTACAAAATCATTTTTATTGGTCAAAGCTTCAACTAGATGTTTGCAAGCACACCAGATCCTGCACTTCCTGTGCCATTGCCAAACCCACCATCAAGAAACATGGGCTATACACCTCTCTTCCCACTCCGGATAGGCCTTGGGTGTGCATTTTCATGGACTACATGTCCGTTCTTCCTTCAATCAAGCATGGGAATGACTATGTCTTCGTGTTCATTGATTGATTCTCTAAGATCCAAATTTTGGCACCCTGCAAGAAGAGCATCACAACCGAGGTCACCGCTAAGATCTTCTTCACACATGTCTGGGTTCATTTTGGGATCCCACAAACTATTGTCTTCGATCGAGACAATAGGTTCCTAATAAATTTTTGGTTCAACCTATGGTTGATGATGGACACCAAGCTGACCAAATAGACTGCCTCCCACCCATAATCTGACAAAAAAATAGAGGTAGTCAAGATGATGATTTTTCATATCTTGAGGATGTATAATTCCAAACATCCTCACACATGGGATGAAATTCTTCCTTATGTTCAACATAGCTACAAAAAATCCCTCCACAACTCTATTTTCCACAACCCATTTGAGGTGTGCTTGGGGTTCCAACTATTGGCCCTTATTGATGTAGATTTTCCCATTGCAACCACACATGAAGAGTCCTCCCATGCTCAGACCGAGGTTGATTGAGCAACCAAATTTATTGAGCACATATGGCACATACAAAAACAAGTTCATGATATTGTGAAGAAATCCAATTGTAAGTACAAGTAGTGCCATGATCAACATCATGTACCACTCAAATTTCAAGTGGGAGATAAGGTATGGTTGCATTTGCAGAAAGAACGCTTCACAGGACCCCATCAGAAGTTGCGTTGATCCAGATTATTTTCGACACGAAATGAGAGAGAAAATATAATTAATAAATGTGTATATATATATATATATATATATATATATATATATATTAGATATCCAAAAATATAACAACGATGTATCAGAGATATAACCATAAACACAGAGATACAGTAATACACAATTTCTATTAATGAGTGAAATGTAAAAAACTGTAAAAATACAGAGTGAATGACTTGCTAGAATGGTGGCAGATTATTTCTGAGAAGAGATGTGACGGCTACGCTCATTCGCAAGAAGATGATTGTTACAATGAGGCTCCAAAGGCCTTTTTAACATACGATCTCCATTTGGGGCCTTTGTAACTTTGGCATACGATCTCCATTTGGAGCGCTCGTTGGAAATATATTGACAAGCAACTTCATTTCACAGGATCAATCATTCCTTTGGAAATCATTGAGGTTATCGATAAAAAAAAGCATCGTTTAGGCCCTCAAAATGGCCCCAGAAGTTTAGGACCCGAAAAACTGCTAAAAATAGTAAATTTCCAGAAAACTGTTTTGAGCCAGTTGGAATAGGTGGGTGGAAACTGATATCCACCTCGATCATGTGCCCACTCCGATACGATCCTTACACCATCACCAAGGCTATGGGAGAATTATTTTGAATTAAGTATTCCTCCTTTCCTTGGCTTGCACCCGATATTTAATGTGGAACTACTCCATATTTTCCACCTCTCCTTGACACTTCGGATGTGGCCAAGTAGTTGGTCCCTACATAACTCAATCCCAACTACATAGAACAGGACACCAAGACAAAGGACACCTGCCAAAAGACTATCAAACTCCATCGGGTTGTCAAAGCAAGAAAATTTAAGATTCAACAGAAGTTTCCCCATATGATGGAGACTCTTGATGCAATGGAGACCATTAATTCATAAGGGGGGAGAAATGATATAGGTGGAAATTGGTGTCCACCCACGTATTCTAATGGCTCAAATTAGAGTTTTCCAATCTTGACAGTTTTTTGGGTCCCAAACTTATGGGGCCATTTTGAGGCCCTAAACGACGTTGTTTTTGGCTCAAAAATGCCTAGAATGTAGAAAAAGGGAAATTCTAGGCTGATTGGAATGTGTTTTCCTCGGATATACCTTTCCAACAAGGTATTGATCACCCCAAAATGATTTCATATGAAAAATTTACGCCATCGGGAAGTTGACGTATCAACTACCCCCATTGGGGACCACAAACCTTTTGGCGTTTCATCTCTCCAGGTTAGGGTTTTGGATGTTTAAGGTTTTATCATTTCTTCTTTATGTTAAAAATGCATTTGGAGCTTCATTGTAATCATATTCTAGCGAATGAGCATAGCCCAACTTCCTTCAAAGGGGTTCCGATTGGAAACTTGGGTTGAATCCTTTATTACTGGTTGAAAATGATTTCACAATACCAGCTTCAATGGTATGGTAGGATATTTACCTTTCTATGAGCCTATTTTGAACATACTTGGGTAACATATGAGGTGGGGAAGAACACCCAAAAACAAACCTAGTGTAGGTGTAGTGATTTTCCATATACCAGTCGACTACATCCTTCATAACTTCCACAACTTCTCAAGATAACCTCAAGAGAGATCGTCCAAAAATAACTTGAAATAATGAGGCCATAAAGTCATCACAAATTTCATAGAAATAGGCATTATAATTGCATTCCCAAATATTATAAAAATAAACATGAATGGGTGGGAGGTCAAGGTTCCAAGGCTATTTCATTCTAGGAAAGGTGATAGAAGAAAAAATTGCATCAATCAAATAAGGTGAAAAGTAAAAGCCTGATTTTTTGTTGATGCAAGCTTCATATGCGGTGTGGAAGATGTTATCAATAAGGATTTGTGCCCAATTGAAAAATTCCCCTTATTCAACTACACATTTGACTAGGGGCACACATTCCAGCTTGAAGTGTTTGTGTTCAACCTCTTCGTATAGATGAAAAATCATCATCGTGAGGATTTGATATGGTTCTTTGAGGTATTGTGTATTGGAACTATGTGTCTTCATCCCACCAATATTCCAATAATTTGGTCCAATTCGGGTGATTTTTATTGAATGCTTCCAAAAATTTCTTATTTAGGAATCGATCGGGCATCAATAACTTTTACATATTGTGTATTATATCTTCTCTTAGCAAGCCTATACGATTTCATTCTTGGTCTACAATCTCTTATGCTTGTGGGTTTAGATGTGTGTATGCCCATCGAGAAACATCATTGTGTGGAAAAAGAGTTGGTCGAGCGGCCACAACGTATAACCCTCTCAAGTTTATGATGTTTGCATACACCTACAAGTATCCACATTTCGTTGGGAAATATTCAATTTTAAACATCTGATATATCTCCTGCTATGAATAATACTTGTGCATCATGATATTATAACCGATGCCTATTGCGAACACATATTCTAGATTTTTCATTTGAATTGGTACATTTGGTGTTGTGGACCTCCCTCGACAATATCTAGCTCTAGAAATTTTTCACCTGGCGTACCTATATGATTTAGAGAGAAGTGAGGGTTTTACACAAAGTGATATAATCTCTTGTAATGAAATCAAAACAATTTAGAGTCTCATTTTCCCATTCCTATAACTTGAAATCATGTATAATAACCGAAATACTTTAATCAATCAAATCTCACTTTCAGTTTTCCTCGGACGATTGTCGATCCATTAATTCTCATCAAATCAAAGTTCACAAAGGTGAGAAAAGAACAATATCTTGTCATGTTGCAGACTCATGCTTCACAGGGACATCTTTGCATGCAGGATTGAAATCATAAATACAAAAAGGATAGCAGGAAAAAAATGTCTTGTTGTAGGAATATACTTCATCATATGCATGAGAATGAATTCGATTATCTCGTGGGACAAGATACAAAAACACTTCGGAAGGTGTATCAAAGTGCATTTGTCAGAGGAAGAAGAGTTATTGGAACAATCGCTTAATTAAAACCATTTACAGATATTCTTAAGAGAGGTTATGGACATTTTCAAAGAACTAACACCAGTGATCCAAAGTTAGCAAGGAAGACATCTATTGGTTTGAGGAGAACAAAGTTTGATAAACATTGGGAATTTTAAATAAAAGGACACTTGTAGAGACATTTATTATGCAGTCTTTCAACTTGATTTCTTTTCAAAAATTTCTTACGAAATTAGAATTAGACTACTTTTGATGCTAAGGACCTATACAAATAAAACTTCCCTTACAAGGATTATAGGTGGAAACGTAATTTAAAGGAGATGATCAAGGTGAAAAGGGGGTTTACTATGACATCTTCATTTGAACCTTAGAACAAAATTTACATCTTAGATGGAAAATTAGTAGGGGGGCATTTAATTTTATCTCTAAGAAGAAAATTTAATGGGAGTTGTGGGCACAACAAGAAGGAAAACTTCTTTTTGAATATTGTAGGTATCAAATGGAACATGTATGTCTTGGTGGTTGGAATCCATTCATTGTCCTCTTCGACGGTGATGCAAACCTATTATGCTACTATCTCTCGGAAAAATTATTCTCCTTGAATTGGAGATGTACATAGCTCTTCATCATTTGCACTCTTCAATATCTACACCCTTCTCCAGGCTATGCAGTTTATAGGGTAAAGCTCTGGATGAAGTCATTGATACTTTTCTTCCCAATATCCACTTAATTTGCAACAGTGACAATAGGTCATGTGGTTGCTACAAGGACTGCTTGATATATTCCTCCTCTCCATGTGCCTCTAAGTTCATTGTTGGATTGGAAACGTCTTATGGATATTCATCCTCTGAAATAAATCTATCATGTGGCATGTGGCTTGATTCTCCCAGAAAGTTTCCACCTAATGGCCTTTATTCCCATAGAAACAACATGCCTATACATACCAACAATTTACAATGCTACGAAATCTCTTCTTGAAGTAGTGACAAACAAGATGTGTTTTGTTTGATTAAGACCTCTTGGTATTCTTCTTCTTCTCACCTTGACTGTTTTTTTTGTTGTTTCTTCTGAGTGATGGTGAAGGCTAAGTCTTCAAGTTCTTCTCATTGTTTCCCTTCTTCAATTCACCACAAGAAGGTTGAAGTGGTAGTGGGTTGTCACCTTCATGTACTACTACTCTCTCCTCTGATGAGAAAGCCAACTCTGGCATGTCTTTAGCCTTCACAAACATGGTCTTCATGGTCATGGGATTTTCCATTCTTTCATCAAATCCTAGGCCTTCATTCTTGGACTTATGTGTAGTGACAATGTTTCAGGACAAATCCGTAAGTGCGAACACAAACTGATCTCCCTAGATCCACCTGGATCTAGAACAAAACAGGACAGAATAATACACTTTCCCTAGATCTAGCCTATTGAATGAACTACGAGGTAAGGATTATGGACATACCTTATGAACGCTTTCCTTAGATCTCTGTTGTTCCAAGCTTCAATCCAATGCTCTTGCACCGTCCAGATCACAACAGTACAAACCAATCGAAGTAAAGAGGAATTAATATATTCAATAGCTAGTCTATACATATGATCAAGGAGTTATGTAATAAAGTGACATCATCTTTATGGGAAAGGGACATATTACTGTATTGAATTAATTGAAAGTGAAACTTACAACCTGAGCCTTGATGTCGTAGG
>ML788939.1:137520-162392 GCA_009831015.1 Picea engelmannii | reverse complement strand
TAAATCGAATGAGAGACAAATGGATTTCCCAAACCGGCTTCAAATGATGAATAGGGGGTGTCATGTTCAAGAGCGACACTTACTGCCAATTAACACAAAGACAAAACATATCCCTTTCCCAAATTTTCCCCCACCATTTCTGGTAAGTACCTCTTTATTTTTACGCAAGCTTGAAGAGGATCACATATGCTTGTTAATATAAGCTCATCCTTCGGACGAGTCCCTCGGAGTATTTTTAACGAACCCTAGGAAGGAGTGGTTTGGTCCCATCACGGGTCTGTCAATGTTTGTTTAACGAGTCCAAAGATAGTAAACTCGAAGGTTTTTCAAGATTATAGAGTTTGGAAAAACACTCAAAAGAGAACTCTCTCAGTTCCTTTTTCGTACAATAGTCCAACGAGACCGAAAAAAGGTTAAATTACTGCTCGAAGGATGCATACTTCAAATACTTTAACGATCATGACAATAGCAAGATCGCTCGGCAATCTTTTCATGTTTAGAGAGTCTGAAAAGAGCCTAAAGATAACTCCAGGGGGTTCCTTTTCAATATAACCACAGCGAGCCCGGAAAAGAGATAAAACAATGCTTGATCATGTTCTCATGTTTTTCGCAAGTGCAAGAACGGATAAAAGGCGCTTGAGGTTTTATGTCAAAACCATAACAAACAAAGAAAATCACACCACACCAAGTAAAAATTTTGCCCATAATCATCCATATTTGCACCTGTCAAACATTTCACTCATTTTTACATTAGTGATTAGGGTTAAATAAAGAATAAACATAAAAACCCACTTTTGATATGGTTAAAAGTAATAAAAAGAACCAAAAACAAAATTTACCATACCATTTTCACATTTTACCCTTTGAGTGCCAAAAAACCCTCTTTTTACCTCTATCTTTGGTGTCGAATTCCAGGAGTTACGGGAGACCATTCGAAGTGCTGTCAACGATATTTCAGTAAGTGCCTCATCCCTTATCTTTTCATGGTTCAAAATTATATTTTCATTGGTTAAAAATCAAGTTTTAAGTCAATTTTTTGAACCTTATGCGCGTGGGAGCATTCTCGCAAGTGGCCCATACGGGGCCTGCGAGAATGACCCATTCTCACAGGTGAGCCATGGGCCACCTGCGAGAATTTTGCACTGTGCGAAGCAGGTCACTTGCGAACAACACAAAATCCAAAAATTCTTGTAACGTTTAGCCAATTACCAGATTTTTATCATGAATAAGATCACTCACTATGTTTGTGTGTTGTTTTTATGCAGGTTGCTAGTCACAATCATGGTTTTAGAGTGGCAGGAATGAGAGAATGAGGAGGACAATGATAATGCAGAAAACCATCCTCCAACCATTGCTGCACTAAGAGACTGTGGTCTCTTAAAGTATTTCCGCGTCCCGGGCATGCGAGCCCAAGTTCGATTGTTGGAATACTTAGTCCGAATGTGGGATCTGGACCAACAAGTCTTCATCGTGGGAGCCCATACCTTGACCATTGATATTGAGGATATATATTTCTTGACCGGGTTATCCAGAAGTGGATCCTATTGCAGTTTGTCTGGTAGCAGAGCAGGGGGTCTAAAAATGAGTGAGTATTGTAACCAGTATTGCGGGCCTGAAGTTGAATGACAAAAAGGAAAAGTGGCAATTTGGGGAGTGACCGATTTGACTCTCTATACCATTCTCTTTACCATTTCTCGAATGGTGGGAAGTGCTTCTCCGCATATGTCTCTGCAAATCTACTTCCAGTATGCCATCGAGTGTACCGAGGCCCGGGTATTCAACTGGGCTGACGCAGTATTATGCAATGTCAAGAAACAATTAACTAAGTGCAGGGGAGGAGGTCTGAAGCAGTTTGGTTATGGGTCTCTGTTAGTGTCTTTCTTCCTGGAGAGAGTCCCAATATTCCATCTACAGGCTGAGTGGGATATTCCTGGTCCCAGAGATCCGAGGATGTTACGGTGGTGTCGGCTCATGGCCCAACATGTGGCAGGTCCTATTGTCAAATATGACAATGTTTTCTTCGATTGGCTGCAGACTCAGATGCTGATGGTGGACGACTATGCCTACGCTGGGCTGGACTTTAGAGGAGATCCAGATCTTGCACTTCCTGAAGACGCACAGTGGGGAGACCTCAGTAAGAAGCACACCAATTTTATCTTTTTAAATGTTTTTGTATTTTTAACATATTTAAATGTTTTTGTTTTTATGGTTTTATCCAAAGACTAACACCAAATTCTTGTTGATAACACAGATGTTGGAACATACAGGCATGCTGGAAGTTATCCTATCCAGCGAAGAGGAGAGGCAGCAGTAGCAGTTCCACAATACGCCGAGGACTATCTGACAGTGGAGTAGAACTTAGAGGGACTAATGGCAGACGTTCCAGATATGACTCTGGAGGAGATTCCACGACGCGATCAGCGTCACACTGTGGGAGTCTCTGCCTCTATGGGTCATCTGCTCCACAGAGTTGCTAGGACATTAGTGTGCTATCGTGAACATCATTGATGTCATTATGTAGAAGCCATGGGCTTCAATTTTTGATATTTTTGGTCTTCAGACACATTTTGTAAAAATAAACTTTGATCGTTATATATATATACATGGTTTCTACCGGCTTATTTTACATTGTGTAAATTTTAATGTGTTTGATTTATAAGTGATTTAAATGCCTGTCCAATACATAATTAGCTAAAGCATCTGTCAATGTATTAATACATCTAGGAATGTGTTGATATTCTATGTAATCAAAATGTCATTCCAAGAGGCGAATCCACAAATATACCCTTAATAAAGTAGGACTTCGAATAGAATATACATTACTAAGCTGTAGTACTACCAATTGCGAGTCAAGTCGAACAACCAAAAGGCGAATTCCAAGAGAGATAACATCAACCAGTAATTCAACCACGGCGCTATACTCTGCGATGTTGTTGGTTGCTCGGCCTAGACATATACCTCGTAGAGATATGAGTTTGTTTGTTGGGGCATAGATTGCCCATGCAGGGGAAGCTAAGTTCTGAGTACTACGGCTAGCACCGTCGGCGAAGCCAATGTAAGGTAGCGAAAACTTCGACATCTGGCAATCAAACACAACGTCACGTAAGGGTAGAGACCAGATAACGTCAAAAACAAAACTAAAGTAACACACACACGCAGTATGATACATAAAATACAAGTACTCATGCACAAATGACTTATGCATAGTACTTATTTAAGTACAACCCATTCCTGGGTTCACTCAAAGGCACACCATCATAATCCACCAGCTCATACGCTCCTTTTTCCAAAACTTTGCTGACAATGTAAGGGCCACGCCACATTGGTTTGAATTTCCCAGCTCCTAAGA
The DNA here is from genome assembly GCA_009831015.1 of Picea engelmannii. Classification (NCBI taxonomy): domain Eukaryota; kingdom Viridiplantae; phylum Streptophyta; class Pinopsida; order Pinales; family Pinaceae; genus Picea; species Picea engelmannii. The sequence goes on along the minus strand of ML788939.1, from coordinate 159,043 downwards.
CATATTTATCTTGTTCATATAGAAGAACAAGATCTCCTTCAGAGAAAACACGAGGTTTGACATGCTTGTCATACTGTCCCTTAACGCGTTTCTTCTGGGCTTCTATTACAAGAGTAGCGTCATGGCGAGTCTCGTCTAATCGCATCAAATACAACAGACGTTCCTCTTCATCATAAGTATTAGGTAATATCTCTACAGCTAGCTTCAAAGACAGTATCTCACATTCTATTGGCAGAATGGCTTCCATGCCATAAACTAATCGAAAAGGCATGAATCCCGTGGTAGATTTAACAGATGTACGATACACCCACAACGCCGAAAATAACATCGTGTGCCAGTTGGTTTTATGTATTCCTATCATCCGTCGAATCATAGTTATAAGCACCTTATTAATGGCTTCGACCTGGCCATTAGCCTGTGGATAATAGGGCATCGAGCTATTATGATGAAGGCCCAACTTCTCTGTAAGTTCAGACATCATATAATTCCTAAAATGACTACCGTGATCGGTAACGATAGCCTGAGGAACACCAAAACGAGTGATGACATGGTTGAAAAGAAATAACGCTGCAGTCTTCCCAGTATTATCAAATGTTGGCATCGCCTCGGCCCACTTAGTAAAATAATCAACAGCTATGATAATATAACCATGCCCCCCCGGCCGAGTGAGGGTGACATGTCATGAAATCAATGCCCCATTTAGTGAAAGGACCTACTGAGACCACATGATGAAGGGGAGCAGGATGCGACCGAATCTTCCGATTATAGGTCTGACAGGCGTGACACTTTTGAACAACAGTAATGCAGTCCTTGAACAAGGAAGGCCAGAAGTAACTTGCATGTAAGATCTTCTGGGCAGTAGCATACCCAGACATATGGCCACCACATGCTCCTGAATGACAGTCATTCAAAGCTTTCTCAGCTTCTTCAAAAGTCAAACAACGCCGAAAGACAGAGTCAATGCCTCGACAGTAAAGAGTATCACCGAGGATTATATAATGACATGCTTGATAACGGACGCGACATCGTTCAACACTAGACAAAATAGGTCGAAAAGTTTGAGTTTGGAGATATATAATGATATCTCTGTACCAAATATCGTCGGTACTGATAAGGAAAAGTGACTCGTCAGGTAACGAATCGACTGCTACCTTTTCTGTGGCAGTGTGGGGAAAATCACAAATTAACTCAGTGAAAACTAGGGATTTCTTCGACGTGGCGCGATCGAATTCCAAATCGAACTCCTGGAGAATAAAAATCCACTTGGAGTACTTTCCCCCTAACAATTGATGTGTCAATATATGTTGCATGGGGTTACATTGTGAAATCACTGTAGTCTTCCTGGAGAGAATATAATGAAGAAAACGTTGAACTGCTTGAACAACAGCCAGAGCCAACTTCTCAACATGTTGGTACTTGATTTCCATGGATGATAAATTTCTACTCAAGTAATAGATAACACATTCATCGTGGTTATCATATTCTTGAACGAGGACCATGCCGATAGTATACTCGGACGCAACTAGATAAAGAATGTAATCTCGACTATAATCTAGAGGGAAAAGAAGAGGAGCTTTCATGAGGAATAATTTCAAGGCTTCAAAAGCGTTGTTAGCAACCTGATCCCGGACAAAATCTGAATATTTCTTTAGAAGATGGGTGAAACCGTGAGTAATCTTGGCATAATTCGGGATGAAACGACGAAGAAAGTTCGCTTTCCCTTGCAAACTTTGTAACTGGCACAGTGAAGAAGGAGGAGGGAGATTAAGAATCGCCTCAACCTTAATAGGATCTACCCGGATCCCATGATGTGAAACTATGAAACCAAGGAGACGACCGGTTTCTACGCAAAAGACACATTTATGAGGATTCAGGCGAATACGATAGATTCGACAACGAAGGAAAATTGCTCGGAGATGATTAGGGTGATCGACTCGACGTAAAGAGTGAGCCGGAAAATCGTCCAAATAAGGTTGAACTATATGCTTGATATCGTGAAATGCGTAAGGCATAGCACGTTGGAACGTTGCACCTGCGTTCTTTAGACCGAAAGGGAGTTTTTTGTAGGCAAAAGTACCCCAAGGAAAAATAAAAGCCATTTTATGTTGGTCCTCAAGAGCGATATTGATTTGATTATAGCCAGAAAATCCATCCATGAGGGAAAAGATTTCACTACCGACAAAATCATCGACGATCTGGTCAACGAAAGGGGTTGGAAAATTGTCCTTTGGACAAGCTTTGTTGATATCCTGATAATCAACAAAAACGTGTATACTACCACCTTTCTTATCAATCGGTACGGGGTTGGAAACCCACTCTGTCAATGCCACAGGATAAATAAAACCGGCTTTAAGAAGTTTTTCAACTTCGAGTTTAATGGCTGCCGCTTTACGTGGATGGACAGGACGGAGGTGCTGCTAGAATGGTTTAGCTCTGGGGTATGTCTTGATTTCATGAACAATGATAGCAGGGTCAATACCCGACATCTCTTTGTAACTCCTGGCAAAGATATTGCGAAATTGTTTAAACAAGGAAGTATAAGTGACAATTTCTTCGGGAGAACACGAAGCTCCAATATGAACGTTCTCGACTATCCCAGGTTTAACTAAAATATCAATGGGTATCGTGGGAGAAATGTTACCGAGGTTCCCTTCTGCGAACACATCGCGTGTAGATTGGGGAACAGTAGATATAACAACAATGGTCGACGAAGTCGAAATCCACCGATAATTCTCGAGAGTCTGTTGTTCCAGAAACAGAATGGAACGATGATGTACATCATCCCAAGGGGTGTCATCCAGGATGGACCTGATCATCTCATCAGTAGGGAAGATGACACGGAAAGGATCAGGAGACAACTTGTCAAAATAAGAAGTAGTAAGGGTTGCCGATTGAATGGCTTGATAAGTGGACTCAACCGGACTTAACGGCATGACATCGTTGAAACGGACATGATCTCCAGTATCAGGGACTATCCAAGGGTCGTCAGACACATGGAGTTCATGAGGCACAGAAGAGATCATATTAATAGAAGCAACTGACAGGCATGGAATATCGGGTGGTGGTGGTATGGGAAAAGTACCCATTAACGAAGAGTCTTTTAAGAGACCGACTCCAACATTCTCGTAACCCGGTGGGGTTTTAGCTATAAACGGCACGTTGCCAGTGCGAGTATCAACATTAAAGAAGGCAAGTTGATCAACCGTAACCACTTTTCCTTGGTGAGGAAATCGTAGGACATGGAAAAGGGTTGACACAACAACACGCATAGAATCGACCTAGCTACGACCAAGTAGAATATTGTAATCTAGGGGAGCATCGAAAACTTCCACTTCAACCTGGATGGTCTTACCTTCGAGAGTAACATGCAATGATGGGAGAACGCCGTAAGGCTTAAAACCAGAGCTGTTGAAGGCTCTCAAAGTGTTTTGTGATTCACTTAAAGGGGGAGAGCCAATGGCTTTCCAACAAGAAAAAGACATCACACACGTAGAGCCCCCCTCATCAACGACAGTTCGACAAATGCTCTTGTCGGCGACAACAACTTGTATTTGAAACGCAAGCTGTGGGGGTAACCTTGGAATATGGTCTTCCAAGTCAAAGACTATCAAATTCGTATCTGTGGGATCAATTCCACCTATAGCTTTCAACAGATCCCTTCGTTGTGTAGGACAAGACTGAAGGACTTCAAGGATAGACATCGCTGAAGGTGCTTGGGCCAGATCTTCGACAATGCTATAGTTCTGGGCCACACAAGCATGAGGATTGAATGCCGATTTCTTAACGACACCTTTCGGGGGTGGTCGTATAACTGTATCAAGGCTCGGTCGTTTGAGATGAAGAGGACCGTTTGCAGATGGATTCGGTGGAGAGGGCTGTACCAGATCAGGAGGTAATTCATCAACCTTCTCCTTAGGAGTATAGTCTTTAGCTCTAGTGGTAAGTGCAACATTGTCTTTCTTAGAATCACCGGTGCACATCAAAACATAAGATGATGTATAAGTAGAGGGTTGGTCATGGATGACCAACGAAGCCTATTGTTGAGACGGGAAGGGTTGGGATAAGACTGCCGGCATAGATGATTTTGGCTGTCCTTGAAGGAACTTGTTAACCTCGGAACGTCTCGGACAATCCTTCATGTAGTGATCGTCACCACAGATAAGGCAAGGGTAGCGTGGTTTGCGCTTATCCCGATCTTCAACAAGAGGGGTTTTGGTTTGCTCATTCGAATTATTATTTTTACTCTCCTTATTCTTGCCTCTCCCTTTCTTAGATTTTTTCTTACTGGTCGACGTAGACTGAACAACGTTCACTTCAGAGGTTTTACCGGCAGGAGGAGAAGGAGATGGAGCACTTTGAACATTAGAAGAATTGGATTTAGGGGTTGTGTTTGAAACATAATGTGATTGGGCATGAGTAGTCCCAATCACACCATCGGCTGCATGTGAAGCAGATGGGGTGGTTGAAGCACTGGAAGCACCAGGACGAGGCAAGTTCGGTAATAGATCATAAAGAGTTCCCATTTGCGAATAAACGAGATCAAGATACTGAGCACGAATTATAGCCTACTCTTCTGTAACAACACCGCCCATAGAAATGTCTTTACCGATTTTGTTCACAAAAGATTTTGTAAACCACTCTGCCAGTAACTGATCGGGAAGCTCAAGTTTGATGAGACGTCACCTCCTTCGCCACTCATGAATATGATCAGATATATGAGTGCTTGTATTTTGTTTGAAGGAAGTTAAAATCTCAGTCCCAGTATCGTAACGGATCGGTAACTGGTAATGTGTGAGAAAATCCATAGCAAGGGTGTGAAAATCAGAAAAGAAACCTTGTGGTAACTCAATGTACCACTTTGCAGCAGCTCCAGTGAGGGTTTGTTGAAAAAGACGGAGACGAATGGATTCTTCCATTAACGAATTGGATGAACACCATAAATGAAAAGTCATGACATGATTATTAGGGTCCTCTCCCGCCTTGCCATAGAATTTCGGGATGTCCAATGGAATCTTTGCAGGAATAGCAGGCCATTGGGGAGAGTGACGGATAGGATCGTTGAGAATCCTAGACAAATTTGGCAAATCCAAAGTAGCAAGAAAAGGAAACTGCCGATTCAATTGCGGGTACTGATGACTTTGGGGTGGAAGCCCCGTTGGCAGACCAGTAGGAGCATAAGAAGTTTGTCCGTAGAGGGAAGCTCCAGGTTGGTTTGGTGGTGGCTGGATAGGGTAGTAGATCCAAGGATTAGAACCTTGAGTTTGAGCAGGGACCTGAGGTTGGGAAGTTTGACCCGAACCCCAAATAGGATTAGTCACACCTGGATATGGTTGGCCTACAAGAGGGAATGTTGCTTGCCCCCCAGCAAGAGGTATGTTTCGTAAAAGCTGTTGCCAATACTGGGCCAACTCAGAAGGTATGTTTTTCCCAAAAGGAGAGGTTGGTCCCCCTACCGTAGGTATAATTTCCCCCGGGAGTTGTGTACCAACCGTAGGTTGTGTGGTAACTATGTTATGTCCTGGAAAAGGAAAAGGAATCGTACTACCTTGTCCACCAACCAGAATGTGCAAGTTTTGTGCAACAGTTGAGATAGTGCTACTAGTATTAGGATTTCCAGTAGGAAACTGAGGGAGTGTCGGGATGAAACCAGGAATAGGATGCCCAGGAAACATAGGACCACCTAGAGAACTAGCTGGGGTTTGGGGAGGTGTTGGATGGGAAACATTCAACAAAGGATTTAACACATGGTAACCAGGGGGTAAATTCGGGTTGACCTCAGGCATTCGCTGGGTGTTGATAGGGGAAAGAGTAGTTGCAGGAATCTTGGTTTGGACACTCGTAGTATTTGTGAGATGAGCCATCTCGGGAGGAGGAAAAAAATGATAAGTGGTAGTCTCTGGTGTAGTTTCTGGTTCAAGAGACACATGAGGGTTGATTTCGTAGATAGACGGTGACTCAGTACCAAAAAGAACACGTCGGAAATCACCCGACCAAAAAGGATCTTGGCCTACTACACCGTGAGAAAGCCTAGCAGTTGATTCGGAAGATGTAACAACGGTTTCTTCAGAAGGATTTAATCGTCCAACAGGTCATTCACCACGACGAATGCGATAGTCCTCTATAGTATGGGTAATTTGAAAATCAGCAAGAGGATCAGTGGGTTCTACTTGTGGAGGCGGTGTAAAAATTTCTGGGACTTCACTTACATCCACGTGTGGTAAAGTAACAAGGGGGATTTCACCCGGATGAGGAGAGTCCTCAGGGGTACCCTCAGGTGTTACTGTATGCAAAGGTTGTGAAGCTTCCAGATGTTCCAGGGACAAACCTTGCATCCTACGTGAACGACGTGGGGGAGCAATTGTAAACAAGTAAAAAATTCCCCAACGAAAATCCTATGGTCAACTTCGAGAAACAATCAGCACACACTAGTAAACAAAATCTAGAAGCAATCACCAAGCAAACAATAACTTCTAATATCGAAGCCACTAGTTGGTGATTAAATCCAACGTCGCAACAACGAGACAAGAAGGAGCGGGGCTAAGGTGGAAAAGCTACGTTGACGACCTGCTTAACAGACTTACGCCCTGGTGCAAGATCCCACACATAATCGTGGGTATACCCTCCAAGGAGCCCGAGTGAGTTTGATCAATGTTGATTCCAGGTACCATGAAGAATTTCCCCTCCACAGTCACCTTGGGTAAGAACCTAGAGATAAAGGCCACTAAGGTCACCACAAACAACAGTACAGCCTGGGGGAACAGTCGTCAGTCCGATCCACACGCAAGGGCAGGATATCTAGCCCGAAACCAACTCAAAGGCTTCCACTCATAATTGTGGGTATACCTTAGAGTGATCCCCGTAATACGTGCAATCTCTACACCGATGTCAACAAAGCAGGGTTAGTAACTCTGCCAACACCAATGTGACCTAGTGCTTGACCCTTGTGTTAGAAGGGCGTCCCAGGACAATATGCTGCCAATGGAATTTAACACTCCCTAACTCAAGATGCTATCGTGTGTTTTTGAGATTTTGGAGAGTGTATCTCTCTTCCTACTCCAAAGCACTAGCCTAGCTAAATGTTGGTGTAAAAAATCCCTAGAAAAGAGTTACTAGGTAAATTTTAATATTACACAATGTTTTTAAAAGCTGTTGTTTACTCAAAGATAACGGAAGTGAAACTCGTGATGTATGACTCTGACCCAGAAATGCAAGGACAATGATGAAATATAATTCTTTTCATTCCATGAATCCTAGTTACGGGAGAGAGAGTATCTTCCAAATCAATCTCAATACCACAATGCAAGTGCAATGCTCAATTTCCGTGCAGATGCCAATGTAAACAATCATATATCAATGAACGATTTCCATATGTCTTTTTCAAACAAACTCTAAAAACTTGATTTTCAATGTTTTCGCAAAGGCAAAAACAAAATCTTGAAAGAAAATTTGTTGTTCACTTTCCAAGAAGAAGTCTAACTAATGAGAAAAGAAAACCAAATCATAAAGACTCAAACAAACAACCCAATCCAATAATTTCAACGAAAGTAAACACAAAAAGAAAACCAATGAGTTCCTCAATGCAAATGAAAAATATCTTTTCGAACCACTACGCAAGTCAGAAACACAAAATGCTTGACTCTCTACCAATCACTGGTTCCTAGTCAATCAGACACACTCAACTCTAGAAATCAGAGAGAAAGAAAATGCCAAACAGAGCCAAGAAACGAAAGTCAAGCTACCAAAAGCAAGAAAGACCTAGAAACCCTAAATCTGTTCCAGCAAGCAAACTAAAGCAAGAGATGTATAAATCAATAGCTCAATAAGCCAAAAAGACACAAATCAACTGTTCTGAGTAATTGAAAAAGTCAAACATCAATTTCCAAAATTTTCCAAAAGCTGCTCGCAGGCCAGCAGTGATACACAGTGCGAGAAGATAGTGTTCTCGCAGGCCACTGTGGAGCAATGTGCAAGGGGTTCGCACTGGACTATATACGCAGAGTGCGAACTTGAATGGTTCTCGCTGGCTGTCAATGGACACAGTGCGAGAATCCCTGAAGATAATGAAAAATTTGAAAATGAAAGTAAAATTCAAGTTGGCTTATAGACCCAGAAGGTCTCTCAGGATATCCCGAGGACTCAGACACTGACAAAACAGGAGAAAAATGCAAATAGAGAAAATGGCCACAGAGAATTCAAAAACCATAAATAAAAAAGGGATAGATCCCCAGTGGAGTCGCCAATTTTGTTTCAGGATAAATCCGTAAGTGCGGACACAAACCGATCTCCCTAGATCCACCTGGATCTAGAACAAAACAAGACATAATAATACACTTTCCCTAGATCTAGCCTATTGAATGAACTACGAGGTAAGGATTATGGACATATCTTATGAACACTTTCCTTATATCTCTATTGTTCCAAGCTTTGCTCCAATGCTCTTGCACCGTCCAGATCACAACAGTACAAACCAATCGAAGTAAAGACGAATTAATATATTCAATAGCTAGTCTATACATATGATCAAGGAGTTATGTAATAAAGTGACATCATATTTATGGGAAAGGGACATATTACTGTATTGAATTAATTGAAATTGAAACTTACAACCTGAGCCTTGATGTCGTAGGTATCCTTTCGATGACTCCTAACTCTGACACACACACTTGTTCATGCATGAAGAAAATCAACCACTTTTAATGACTTTGCAGTAGTCTCTTGCTGCTGTAGCATCAGTCCTCCATACAGTCATGCACTAATTCTCCAATCAATCTCTTGCTATCTTGCTTCTAACTTTCTTAACCCTTTCCATGAGCAATCTCCTCAATATATAGGAAAATATAGATTAGTTACTTGGATAGGAAATGATTCCAAGATATCTGGAATGCCAACACTTGAACAACCATTCGAAGCCAACTCACGTTTCTAGAAGATTCAAGATTTTAATCTTTTTCCTTCCTTTGGAGCATGTTCGCACCCTGGCTATTAGTTACAGTGCGAACTGTTCGCACCCCAGCTTAATGCAGCCTACGAGAATCAGGAATTCTCGCAGGCAAATATATAGGTAGCCTGCGAACATTCTTTAAAAGCATGATTTATGGAAGAAGACAAATGTAACTTTTCTCAGGAAAGTGTTCTTAGTGAAGAGGTTGATTCTCTATTATCATGACATTATCATGACATCATCTCGATGACCAAAATTGTGGATAACAGACAATGAGGCTTAGGATTGCTTGACTTATCTTTCCTATCCCTTGTCCATCATATCTCATCTGCCTTAGGATATTTGAACCTATTATCCTCTATCCCAGGGATAAATAAGTAGATAATGTCTTGAGGCCCACATGTCCTAGACATGGAATATTGAGAGCCATATGGATTGAGCTTGGCCCTGGAGGGCACATATTTTCTTCAACATCTCCTATCTATCAACAACAACAACATCCATCCCATCAGCATAGTTCTGAAGTAGAAGTGGGTCTTTCTCCATGAGGTAACAAGTCTGGGTATCATGGTATGTGTCACTCTGATTCTTAAAACATTTGAATACATGCATTGAATTATCTTTTGTTTCATTACGTTTGCTTGGAAATTATGTCCTTTAACTTGTCCATACCTGGGGGGATGACAGAGTGCCCTAGTAAGTTGGTTCCCTTAGGGATGCGCTTCCACTGGGTGGGTCTATGAAAGGTCATCGTCCATTCCTTCCATACTTACCACTTTTCATCACTATCCCTATCATCATTGTTGGATAAATTTCTATTTTCGATACACTAGTTCAGTGGGAGTTAACTGACTAGTTCTATTTTAAAATTTCTATTTTTACCATCACTATTATGAATGCATGAATTCCTAAGGAAAGCTAACTACTTGATTGATTTTCTTAATTATGGAATGATTTTCCCTATATATGAGTGTATTCCACTCATTCATTGTATCATATTGATCATGATCTATGTATCAATCATCAACTCATTAGAGTAGTGTGAATATATTTTCTCATTCTTCCATATTGGATCTCTCTTCCTTTATTGATAAGCTTTGTTTGTACCTTCTTTAGCTAGATCTCCTGTGTAGGTTTCCATGAAACACTGACATGGTATCAGAGATATGCCTCTTGGAGCAAGCTAGACAAGACAAAGAATAAGGAAAATCGGGGTTTCGACGAGCTGAATTTGTGGTCGTACCTTTCATCATTTATTCCTCCCAAAATATTATGTTTTGGAGGAAACGACTTCCCTAGAAATTAAATCGGCCCATTTTGGAAGTGGGTTTTCAACCGTTTGATGAGATTCTTCACCATTTTCTCAGAAAGTAAGCCGCAAGATATCCTCCTGAAACTGATATGAATCCGTGGCTGTACCTTTCTACAATGATTTCTCCCAAAAATATTAATTTTTTGAGGAAACTGCCTATGAAGAAAGTAAATCGGCCCATTTTTGAAGTGTATTTTCAACCGTTTGGCGAGATTATTCACCGTTTGCTCAAAAAGTAAGATGCAATATCATCTCTTGAAACTGATACAAATTTTCACTTAAAGTGCCCTTTCTGTCGTGATTTCTTATTTTTTCACTTGCAGATTGAGAGTAAATTTTTAGGGGTTCTTAGAAAAAGTGGGAGAGAGGGATATGACAACTATTATACAGTCAAACTTGGTGGTAATCCTCACACCATACAATTATTTAGATTGGAATCCCAACGGGACATTCCAACTCAAAAGAAAAGGACTGTATAATTTGATGATGGCAACAGAAACAAAACCTACATCAACGATTGAGAAGATGAGATGGGAGAACCGCAAGGATGAGGCCACATGACTACTTCTTGAGTTAATATCCATTGATTTGTGGTTTCATGTTTCTGCATGCAAGAATCCAAACGAGATCTGGACCACCTTGGAAGGACTCTTTGGAAAGAAGGATGAGATGCGAGGTCATATGCTTGAGGTAGAGTTGAATACCTTAGACCCTAAAAGTTTTGATAATATACAAGATTTTTTTACTAAATTTAAATCTTTGCTATTAATATTGGGTGAATGTGGTATTGATAAGTCTACACAAGATAAACAACTTATTCTAACAATCTTTTCCAAGCTAGATCCATAATACGCTATATATGTCTCCAATTTCCATTCTGGCGGATGTCTTTTTAGAACAAATTGGAAAATGCCTACGTTGGCTCAGTTCATTGAGTCTCTTACACAAGAGTAGACAAAAATCATACATATGGGCCTCATGAAATATCCCAAATCACATGCACTCACCATGCATGATGTAAAAGGGTCATTCAAACAGAACAGGAAGGAGGGATATTCCAAACCCTTTAATGATTCTTCAGGTTCCAAAAACTCTTTAGATTCGAAGAAGAAGAAGGGAAAGCAATGCACTTACTGCAATAAACCGAATCATAAAGAATCCACATGCATGAAGAAACATATCGATCTTATGGAACATACACTTCAGTAGAACAGCCTTGGAAACTTCATTCCAGAGGGAGTCAAGAAGCGGAAGGAAGAAGATCCTTCTCCTAAGAAAGGTAATCATCATGCTCTATTGCAATTAATTCCTCATCTGATTCATGGATTATATATTTTGGTGCATCCCATCATATGGAAACGAAAATTGAAGTGTTCTCTTCTTTGAGTCCATGCTAAATACCCCCTATTCTCATGGGGGATGATACTCCAGTAGTAATAGAAGGATAAGCGAGAGTGGAACTCCACAATGGAAGTTTTGAGAATGTTCTACATGTTCCAAATCTTTCTATGAATTTTCTCTCAGTTTATCAGATCACTCAGAAAGGTAAAAAGGTTGAATTTACATCGGATCTAGTTTTAGTAATTGACATGAATGACAATTCCATTATTGTAATTGGTGAGGTGGATCACAAGTAAAGGTTGTATAAATTCACTAAGTTTTTTGATGATGACTCCTCTATTCTACTTACACATAAGGAGAGTAATTTACATGCATCTTCAGTGCAACATGCATATACTCTTGTTCTTCCATCATTTTCAGACATCAGAGATGATTCCATACACTCAGATTTTGTACATGGAAATAAGCAGGTAGTACATCAAGATAAGAATCCAGTTTCAAAGCTTCAGCATATGCCCAAGAAGGCACATACCACACTTCATGTAGTAGGCAACCTTGTAGGGAATCCATTGGATTCGAGGAGGAATCAATCTCATGATGAGGAGCCTTCTCATGTGTTTTCAACTTCAGAACTTGCGATGCCCATGCATTGCTATATGGTTCAATGTACTGATCCACATAACTACAATAGGGTTCTGGGAAATCCATTATGCAAGAATCCATGCAGGAGTATGACTCACTCCTACAGAACCAAACTTGGAATCTGGTTCCACTTCCACCAGAAAGGAATATTTTTAGGTGCAGATGGGCCCAAAGGATCAAGAGGTACAAGGCTCAGGTTTCCAAAGGAATTCATCAAATCCTTAAATATTTCTACATTTTCATGAAGACTTTCAGTGAGCCGAAGTTTCAGACTTTGTGCGATCGTCTTGCAGTGAAGAACATAGTTTCCTAGCATCTACTATTTTCTTCTTTTGATACATTATCTTTTGAGGGGGGGTTTTGTTCCCACATGGTTTTCCCTCTTTCCTCACTTTTATTCAATGTTCATTAGTTGCATTGAACACAAGTATCTAAAATGGCCTAGTAACCACGACTCATTTTTTACTCCATAGTGATGTTTAGGGGGGGGTGTTGGAGAAATTTCTATTTTCAACACACTAGTTCAGTGGGAGTTATCTTACTAGTTCCATTTTAGACTTTCTATTTTTACCATCACTATTATGCATGCATGCATTCCTAAGGAAAGATAACTACTTGATTGATTTTCTTAATTATGGAATGCTTTGCCCTATATATGAGTGTATTCCACTCATTCATTGTATCATATTTATCATGATCTATGTATCAATCATCAACTCATTGGAGTAGTGTGAATATATTTTCTCATTCTTCCATATTGAATCTATCTTCCTTTATTGATAAGCTTTATTTGTACTTGCTTTAGCTAGATCTCCTGTGCAGGTTTCCATGAAACACTGACAATCATTCCCCTATATTGGTTAAGGCATTTGGTTTTCCAAGCTAGAAAGGGTTGTACCTTGCCTTCTGGGAAGAAGGGGCTAAAGGCCTAGAGGGTAAAAGTAGTTGGAAAAAGTTAAAATCCAAGATGAAACCTTGAGATGATTTTCCCAAGGATTCCCGAGAAAGAAATAAAAGGCTTCTCAACAAGAAAAGGGGACCCATAAATAAAATAAAACCCAAGGCCTAGTTGGTGGATATGAGGTCTCATCACAAGCCAACCTATTAAATCCATGGGCATGTAGCGTTATGACACTACTATTCATTTGGTCACCAAGCCAAGGTAGTGGCTCTTGGTGGCATAGCCAAGAGAAAGGGGGTCTCATCACGAGCCAACCTTCTCATTTCCATGAAATGCTTGTGGGTAACGTTGTCACCATGCCAAGACAATGTACTCCAACTATTCTCTTGAAAATAAAAAGAAATAATACAAAGAGTAAAAGGCATTGAATGGGCTAGGAAACAATTGCATCGATGACAAGGTGCAACTCACCCTCTATAGAGGCACCCACATGTAAGACCTACATTTCCCTGTCATCATTGCACCCCTTGCCCAAACATTCCCTACACCATATCATACATTTACATGAACTAGATTGGTCTTCACATGGGAAACACCCCACACTTGAGGAGTATTATCCCAATAGAAAATCCCAAGACCCTCTCCAAACCTGGCTTGTTAAATAACATAACGTCTTTGAGAATTTGTCTGGGTAAAGAGGGGTTTGATGCACATGTTTGGGTAACTTGATTATTAGATGTGATTAACATTGTTATGATCCCTATGACTTATGATCCCATGGAGGGCGTACTTATTGTTGTTGCAGGACCATGCCTGATGGACAGGTACATATGGGGAGATGATTAGTTCAGACCTCCATGGGACATAGGGATATGTGAGGATTTCACCAGAGAAAAAGGAGGACCTTCCACCATAGGCACTTTGGCAGGCATGGACCTAGGGGGGTCTTTCCCTCCCACCATGACATTGGCCCTTTCCGTCATCAGTTTGAGCCTTGACGTCATCCAATTAGGGTTTTGGCATGAGGATAACTTGGTTGACATGTGTGGCAACTTCTCAGGCCTTTTGAGGCTTAAAGTTTCACTTTGGAGGCCTATCATTCCATGAAGGGGCCTAACATCACCCTAGGAGGGGCATGGCATCATCCCTAAAGAAAAAATTAGGGTTTATTGTTAATTTTATGTAAAATTGGATTTTTGATGTAAACTGGCCATGTCGGCCTTTTTTGACCTAAAATGTAATTAAAGGTAATTTGTATTGTATAAATAGAAAGTCAAAACTCTCATTTTTTCATCATCTTTCAGTCACACAAGTGTGAGGTCTGAAATTCTTCCTCTTTTAAGGCTTATTGGCTGAAATTAAGTGGTGCACAACTCTTGGAGGAGGCTATTTTTGGTGTATTTTTGCATTTTGATGGTGGGAAGTCTTCAACTAGGGTTTGTGGCTAAATTATTCTCGATGAAGTAAGTAGAAATCCATAATCCTTCTTTATTTTGAATGGTTATGGTGCATTTGCTTATTCATTTCTAAGATTATGAAATTGCTAGTTTGAAACCTGTTGACGGGCGAAATTGAACGCTCATCAACTGGAGGGGTGGATCCGGTCCAGGGTTGTCTAAATAACCCAAGCCATTTGGGATGATCCACTCCGACGGGTTTAGCAGCTCCGTTGGCCAATCTAAGTCCTAGGAAAGTGAAAGAAAAACTAAACTAAAGAAACTAATCTAAGTGAAAAAAAACTAACTACAACAAACTATATACAAATCTAAAACATATATACAGTTTACTAACTAATATTATAGAGCAATCGTCCTACTTATTAAATGTTCAGCTATCAATACAATTAAATCTCAATTACATATGTACAGTATTTACATAATACAATTTTTAATCGAAATTTGCAAAAATCATGTGTAAATTGTCTTAGGACAGCGAAGCTATTATTTTGATTTTTTGATTTTTTATAACTTTTACAAACATGAAGTAAATTGACAGCTATCTAACTAAGCAATAAAAATAATAATCTATGCTGAGAAATGAAATGATAACTATCTAACTAAGTAACAACAATCCGTATTATATATCTATCTAAACTACAATGAATATTTATTAATTAAACTATTAAAAAAAAATAACAAACTGACCTGAAATTAGCGCTCCCAATTTGTCCTGTGCACAGTACTCGATTTTGCTATTCGATGGGGGAAACCCGCACCAGATTCTTCAAAAACTTCGCGTAAACACGAAGCAATAATGCTTCTGAATGCTGATGATATAACAGGTAAAGGAGGCAGAAACAACAATCTTATATTTTACAAATAATCACATTAAGATAAATCCCTCTGCAAAGATTTGCACATAACTGCTAATTTAACATAGAAGAGAAACCTTCTATTCATTAAATTCAAACAGAGTAATTGCTGTGAGTAAAATAAGAGACATCAAATACGAACAATATTTAAACCAAATCACATCAACTTGCAACAAATTATGATAGCTAAAGTAGTCGATAATTTGATTACAAACTGATATGAACAAAACTCGAAATAAAAGTTTGATATATTGAAAGCTAAAGCTGTTACAAAACATCCACTTTCATTCTAGTCTGAATCATCAATCCATAGTCTCTGTCTCCAAGCAGCGATGGGTTTTTTACAAAAAATAATGAGTATATAAAGGCCACAGGGTGAAACATCCCCTGTGGAAAGTATCAAAACTCTTCACAAAAATATGGGAACAATCTCCCAAATTCCTATTTCTGCCTAAAACTAACAACTTAAACCAAAACTATGTAACAAAAAGTACTAAACTGCCACAGCAGATCCAATTCTCATTGAAATTCGTGTGTACCTGTAGATGGATAAGAATAAACAAGTTTAGATAATGTTTTATTTGTAAAATTAACAAAAATCCAACTTTTATGACTAGCTAACAGAATCTTACGATTCTGTAGCTGGTCATATTTACAAACAAAATCATTTTAAATCAATACAAATGACAACAAGAATGTATGCGGTCAACCAAACAAAGCCTTTATTACCAATTCAAAAAAAGGCAAATCATTCAAGCTTAAACAAACCAAATATTTTATGCCAATTCAGGACTAACGAAATCGTATTGAATCAATTCAATCGAAACATATTATGTTCTATTTATTAAACCAATCTTTGATACTAATTCAAAGCAACACAATCGACTGTGCTAATTCAAGAACAACAAAATCGTATTAAATCGATTTAATCAAAACAAAGATATATTCGATTTAGCAAGCAAATCTTTTGTACTGATTCAATGCAAACACAATTCAAAACAAAATCATTCTTGGTAATTCGAAAATAACATAATCATTTTTGAATCTATTCAAACAAAACAGAACTAATTCAGAGCAAACACAATCGACTATGCTAATTCAAACCAAATAAAAAAAAATCGATGTTGAAATAACATACCTGGGCTGTAGGAATACGATTTGATCAGGATAACTTTGAACTAACAAAAGCAGTGGCTGCCTTTACATTTTAAAGAGAACAGAGCCTGTTGTCTTTCAACTTGCTGACAGACTGCTTGATGAATCTTTGGATTGATTTAAGGGTTCAAGAGTGTAAGAGGTTGGACGAGTGAGAGGGGTTCTGAGGCACAAGCCTGGATAATTCATAGACGTTTCAGCAAATGCACACAGACCCAAAACGCACCTTTCAGCCACGAAGAAGATCTGAAATTTGACCTCTAAAACATGAACTATAACTCTGGAATAACCTAATTTATGAGGAAATCGCCTGTAATGAAGGTAAAGGGGCTAATTTCGGTTCTGGGTTTTCAAGGGTTTGATCTGATTCAAAACCGTTTACCCAAAATTGCCCATGCAAAAACGTGTCTCTGGGAGGCAATTACGTGGTTAGCCTTAGTAGTCTTCTCTGGAAATAACAAACAATAACAGACTCTGAACACCCTGGGGTTAAATTCGCACTACAGGGGCCATGGGAGAGAGCACATAGTGAGCAGGGTAAACGGTGAGGGGGATGGACAGGGTAGACACAGGACCAAATGCTCGCAAGTTTTCCCAAACATAGGTAGCCCAAGATACAAGGCAGACATTAATGCCTAAGTGTGCGAGGGTGGTGGAATGAAATGAAACCATGCAAAACATTCATATTGATATGTACAATCGACGACGCCTTGGTAATTAAAATCATTCACATCACAATCCAAATATCAAATGGATTAATCACATACTCATCGAAATCCATAACATTCATAACCAAAAGACTTTGACCAAATGAAATATCAAATAACCATTTGAAAACCATAGTGTTCATGGCCAACAATAGTATGTGTATGATTTAAAACAAAACAACATTTCAAACATAGCACCAAAGCTTTGATCGTAAATTTTATGCATTGTATGAAACCATTGCACCAAGGATTTAATCAAAGACACCAAAGATCATTGCATGGCGAACCTATAAATTGAAACCATATCAACCAAAAATGCAAAATGAATAAAAGTTTGGTGTTTTGACACATGTGTGACCACTATTGAGTTAGAAGTGAAACGACCACATGAATAAGAGTATTCATAACAATCCAAAGATGATTTTAACACCATCGACATGACTTCCAACTCAAGGTTTTCACGCTTGCAGTCATGAAAACAAAAATGAAAAGCAGGTGCACAAATGCGCAAGATAATCATGTCGTTTTATTTAAAAGATTGTGATGAGTATTAAGGGTTCAAAACCCTTGTGTGGGCAGCTTGTAAGGAAAAGATAAAAATGAAAAATGGCTGCCAACAATGGTGACACACTGGTAGAAGCAGTTATCTTTGCCATAAGAACAAATCTAGATGAGAATAATTCTAACTCAAAAAGCACCAGAAAATTGTTTAAACATCATCATTAACTAAAGAATTCTAGCTATGATTAAAAGATGAAAACTGATAACAGTCTTAAGACAAGTGAGTCATGATATTAAAGATAAAATCTCCAATACTGTTGACAGAGCCACTGCTGCCAGCAGACATTCATAGCCTCGACAGGGTTTCCATTTAACCCACTCTGATATCCGTATCCTACCAAGAAGTTCAAGATCAAAATAAAGGACATTTTAAGGTCAAGAGATTCCATATTTGCAGATTTTCATATACCCGACATTGCTTCGCTGCCAGCGGGCCTATTCAGTACCCCAACGAAGTTGTCTTGGCATCATGCATGCATTTACCCGCCGCCAGCAGACCTGTTCAACATCCTGGCGGGTTTACAAGCACTTCCCACAACTCTTTTATGATTTATTTAGTTTTTAAAGATATATAATTGAGCAGGGTGACGCTGAAAATTATGATATTTTAGACATATTTTTATAGACCTTGAAAGATTTTTTTAAATTATCCTTCATTAAGATTCAGAGATGGTTTGTTTACAAAACCGACCTTCGAAAGCAGGGAGACATCTTCTGAGTTATTCCCTTAAGGAATAGGGACAACGTAAGAAGATAATGGATGATCATGATAGGCTTCACTTACAGACTAAAATTAACTTCTTTCAAACAATAGTCTTTCCTCAACATGGCTATAAATTTCAGAGGCATATCACAATAGATGTTTAGACAAATTTTCAACAGTCATTTCAGTGAAAGAATTTTCTGTTTTCTTTGTCTGAACAGTTCAAAATGCAGGTATGTGTATTTCCAAAAAGAAAGACTGATAAGCATAAAAGGAAACAAAACACACCGGTGAAGAAAGATTTGAAAGCAAAGAAATCCAAACAAAAAAAATATGTACAAAAGGTGCATTTGAAAACCTCATGCAACAAATCCCTTGGGAAACTGAAAGAAAGTAGGGAAATCCCGTTTGATGGGAAAGCAGTCTTACTCGTGGTACTTTGGGTCAGGGTTGATTCAGATTTATTTATCTCTTTATTTTCCATTTAAGATTTTCATGACGATACTGCGTTTTTGAAAATAAATGTTCAACTAGAAGTAAAGAGAAAAGGATCAAGGGGACTTCCCTGACAACAACCGTATTATGGTTCTCGTGGTGCACCCACTTGCATGTTAGCCTATGGATCACCTTTACCAATCAATAAGTCTAAATTGTCACCTATATTTTTATTATTCATTTAGGATATTAGTAATATATCCTCAAGTGATGACTAATGAGTTAGTTAAGATTGCCTAGCCTAGTCATCATGCATGATTTTAGGATCTAGAGAAAATCTCTCTATGAGGTGGCATCACCCATTGTACTATAAATATGTAACATTGGAGTGAATAATGTATGTGTTGGCTATTATTCCTTTTCCACCATGTTGTTGTTCTTGTCTCTAATTTATTTTGTTTAATTTCTTCAATTGGTATCAGAGCCCGAGGTTGTGAATCCGATTAGATGAGGAGACGCTGCTGAATTTTTTATTTGTTCGGATCACAAAGCCTGCTGAAATTTGTTGAGGAGATGGCTGTTTATTGAGACACGTGGATAGGATGAGAACTTGTTGAGTCGGAGAGAGAGGAACTGTTTCGCTGAGGAAAATCGTTGAATCGCTGGAGATTGCTAGGCACTAATCGCTGCAAGATCCGAATCTGCTGCACATCAATCATCAGAGTCCAGTTGTGCACAACTGTTGAGAGCAGTGTTGTTCGAAGAGCGATGAAGGTCCAGCAAGGAATTAGCAAGAAATGAAGAGGATCAATGACATCTTCTAGTGGATTGACGACACTTGCCGATGATGTAATTGTTGCCTCGACTTTAGGTTGCACAGTTCTACACTGAGAGCGTAGAGATATCATCTTTCAAATCTACATAATTGATTGTTGATCACAGGAATCCAACATACATTGATCAGAAGCCAACACATCCACCCCTGCCTACCTGTGAAGAGCCATCACAGACAATCTGCCAGTTTTTCCCTTGGTTTTCTATTGATATATATGTTTATATGATGTGGAGCTACCACAAAATTACAGGATGAAATTCATTGATGTCGAGGAAGGTAGAGTAGCGATCAATGTGCAAAAGAGGAAACCCATTTCGTGCCGTGTAACAGTGTAGAGATGTCAAACTGTTCAAAATCAACCTATCAACAAATAGATTGATGGATTTCCACCGTTTAGACAAGCTGGAAAGAAACTCATCCATCGTTGTGCAAATCGCTTCTTTGTCCTTGTCTCCTCACCATATCCAGTCAGATCGCCGATTGAGGAAACCCATGCAGACGTGATATATGAAGAGGTGAGCTGCAAGTGGCATCGCGAGCTGCCTAGCCCAGATTGCTGAAAGCATAAACCACTGCAGATGAGGTGAAGAATTTGGAACCAGACCCAATCCGACATTATCGTGAGGATAGGAAATCATTGTTGCTGCCCTGTTGTTTGATTTATGTTGTTCACTGAATCCGAGGTTCAAATTGTTGAGAGCACCGTCCATGTGCTTAAAGAGCTACTGATGAGATAGGAGAACAATCACTCATGGGAATTGAACCATCGTCTGAGTTAAATCCTGATCATACCGAAGAGCTAATGGAAATGGATCGAGTTGTTGTGGTTATTTTCTCATTGGATCTAAGTCTCCTCATAAGATTGGATGATCTTTGTTTTTCATGTTAATTGGCACAATTTTCAAGTTTGGGCGGATTGTTTCCTACGAAAAGTATGAAAATAAAATCCTTTTTATTTCAAGAATGTAAAGAGAAACATATTATGCATATAAGACAAGTTTAAGCTTGAAAGAGAGCTTGGAACATTTGTAATCCTCTCTTTGAATATCCTTGTGATATCAAGAAAGAGATTAGGATGAATTCATTGTATTTTGACACACTATTGTGATCACAAGGAAATCCATAATAAAATAGATTATTTTTGTTCGTGTCCTAGATCCGCCTGAAATTGAATAAGGGGATCTTAGGTACACCTTGTGCTTGTGTGATGGTGGTTTTCTTATGGGTGCTTTATGTGGTGATTTATGTCTAGTATTGACATAATTATTGATCATTTAATACAACACACATGAAGTTAAGGAAATTCAAGCACCCAGTTAATGAAATTCAAGCACAATGGATCACAAGTAATCAAGAAGTAGTGAAGATATTAAATTATCAATCATATCAACAATTCACAAATCAAGCTTGTAATGGAAGGATAATTGGACATGACTTGGAGTTGAAAACATCATCACATTTGAAGACCAACTCAACTTTCAATCATGATTTATTGTAACTTGCAAATAGTCATTTGGTAAGTTTACTTGTGTTTATAAATCAAGTGAAATTGAATTTGTCATAAGGTGCATTTTTGGCTGAGCCCGACACCCTAGAGTCATTTTTGAGTCGTAATTGACAAGGATGATTACTTGAAACTCATATCATTGTAATACTTTGGGATGCATTTTCGGTGGTAA
>ML788939.1:99852-127915 GCA_009831015.1 Picea engelmannii | reverse complement strand
ACTAATATACTAATTCTACCTATAAATCTAACTAAACTTATATCTAAACTAAACTACTAATAAATACACTAAACAAACAAATGACAAACTGACCTGGAAACGCTCTAGATTTGTCCTGTGTATGATGATCTTCGAAGCTGGTCGGAGGAAGGAAAATCGCACCGAATAATCCAGAAGCTTCTCGTAAATGATAGTTGCAATGCTCTTTGAATTCGTTTACAGGACAATCAAAGACATAAAAAATCATAACAATTATATGATTTATAAATCTCTGCAATTAGGTAAACCTGTTATGCAAAAACTTATACTTAATAATTCAATTGATGAAGAAGAGAAATCTATCATTCACAAACTGAATCAAGTAATTGCTATGTTTTTTTTAATACTGGAAGAAATCAGATATGGATTATATCAATTAAATCATATCATTTGCAAAATACTAAGATAGCTAAAGTAGTCATTAACCAAATGCAAATTGATACACATAAACGTGAAACAAAAGACTGATATTATGAAAAGCTAAAGCTGTAGCAAAACATCAACTTCTGTCTCAGTTGGTATTAAAATTCCATATCCTTGTTCTCCCACGAATGAGGATGCCCTTATTACAAAAATAATAAGTATTTATAAGCTTTTCCATAGGGTAAAACCTCCCTGTGGAAGTTATCAAACTGTTTACATAATCTGGGAAGATATTCCCAAGTTCAACTAAACTAGGAAACTAAAATAAAACTAAAGCATCTAAATATCCTCTAGACTGTCCATCAAATCCCATGCAATTTGAATTCACCTGAAAAGGGTCCAAAATAGACAAGTTAGAAGACTCTTTTATTAATAAAATGATAAAAATTTAATTCTATAGACTAGCTATAGAATCATCTGATTTTGTAGCTGGTCTAAATAAGATACATAATCAACATCAGAATCGATTCAAAATATTTTAAAAGAATTAAATACAATTATCTTCCAATAACCATTTAAAAACAAATCATTGAGATTGGAATGATTATATCATCCAAAATTAAACAGGATAAAAAATGATTCAACCGAATACAGAGATAACAATACTCTGTTCTTTTGTTACCACAAAATCGGATCCACAGAGTCATAATCGAACATTAGTAAGATTGTTTCATATCCAATTGAAAACGATAATCAAACATATCGTATGCGATTGTTAAACAAGAGATACGATCGAATCCAACAAAATCATTTTCCAATCGTTATAGCTATAACGATATAGAAAAAATATTCATACCATAATCGAATTAAATCAACACTAGTGCGTAACTGTCTATAAATGAAATTGTGATGAAATCACTCAGCAGGCAACAAGATTCACAAGAATTATATGATCGTTTGTTTTTAGTAAACTGGGTAGACAATATCGATTTCCTTTGATCGAAATTATTTGTTTAAAATGAATTATTACCGGATTCGAACAAATATTGACCAATTCATTTGCAAGTTAAAAACAGACAGAGCAACACTTCATGATGTGAATCTAACTCATGAGAGAAATCTAATCAACTGAATTCGATTTAAGCGAATCAAACATCAAGGAGCCTAACATAATCATCGTAAATCGAAACTGTCCCACGATTTAGGTATGAATATTACTAGCATCGACTTACATGAGCATATTGTTTTTATAAAAAACAGAGTCGTTTTTTCCCAAATTAAAACCGATCAGAACAATATTCACGATTTTTGAAAATCACATGATAGAGCATATCGTAACGAACAAACTTTTTGAAATAGTTTGCCAATCAGAGCATCCGAACCATAACGAGATCAAATCCAACACTATCGTATTCTAATTTGAGCATGAAAACTTACTGTTCAGAGTAGATACCAAACAAATTGTAATGAAAACACACCATAACTTTCCTTACTTCACTCAAACAAACTTAGCAAATGAAATCCAAACGAATAACCATTAAATCCAATAAAGAACTATGAGCAAATCATATATCAAATCGAAATTCCTTCTATTTTTATCAAAATGAAACCATGAATAGGATGATCACCGAATGACAGAGGCATTTGGATGAGTGACTGAGCTATTTAAAAACTAAATTTAAATCATTACATCAGACTAGATTATTTTCAAAACAAAAACGCTGTCAAAACCATACCTGTATAGCGACGAGGCTGCATGATTATGCCAGCTTGGAATTTACAACAGTCGTGGCTGATTCCACGTTTTTGAATAGGATGGAGCTGGTTGTCTTTTGATTTTTATCTGTTTCTTGAAGCTTAGCTTTTTGACTGGTTAGCACTGCAATCTGGTCTTCCAGTGATTGAATCTTTGATTGGAGTATAGGAACATCAATATAATATCGTTCTAACATAAGGATTATATCATAAGGATTATAAAGATTAACATAAGGATTATATATATATATATATATATATATATATATATAAATTAATCATAACCCCTATGCATTTTCATAGAATCAATAATCAGGCAAGTCATATAAAGTGCAAATCCAAATGCCTTACAAACTCAATAAAACCAAGTTATACAATCAATCAAAGTATGAGAACCGATTAGAGGATCTTGCCAGTTGTATAATGATCAATAAAAGGTGAGCGCAATAGGCATGATGACAAAAGAGATATTCTCAGTTCAGATAATGATCGAAATATGACTTTGAAAGGAGAAGTTTTCACGCTTACAGTCGTGAAAACAAAACGAAAAAAAGTGTGTAAATGTCGCAAGAAATGAAAATTTTGTCTATTTGAAAATTGCGACAAAACTTGATGTTTGCAAGACATAGGTGTAGGCAGCTTATAGGATCATAAAAAAAGGTGAATTGGCTGCCAACAATGGTGACACACTAATAGAAGCATTTATCTCTGTCAAAGAAACAAGTTCAGATTAGGACGGCAAATAAAATTTCAACTTGAAAATAACAACCGGAAAGTCGTACAAACATTATCATTAACCATCTTTTCCAGCAGTGTTTCAAAAGATGAAAACTGATAACAATCTACATATCAACAAGTCACAATATTAAAGGTAAAATCTCCAATACTGTTGGCATGGCCACTGCTGCCAGTAGGCATCCATAGCCTCGATAAGGTTTCCATTTAACCCACTCTGACATCTGTATCCTTCCAAGAAGTTCTGGATCGAAACAAAGGACATTAAAGAGGTTTATTTTTTGCAGATTTTTGTATACTTGACATTGCTTCGCTGCCAGCAGGCCTTGTCAGTACCCTGACGAAGTTGTCTTGGTGCCATGTATGCATTTACCCGCTGCCAGCAGACCTGTTCAACATCCCGGTGGGTTTACAAGCACTTCCCACAGCTCTTATTCATAATTTATTTTATTTTGTTTTTATAGATATATATTTGAGCGGGGTGACACTGGAAATCTTGATATCTTACCATATTTTTAGACCTCATCAGAATCTTTTAGAACTGTCCTTTATTTATCTCCAGAGATGTTTTATTTACAAAAAAAACTTCCTAAGACAGGGAGACATCTTCTGAGTCATTCCTTTATGGAAAAGGGACAGCGTAAAAATATAATAGATGATCATGACGAACTTTGCTCAGAGATCGAAATCAGTAAACTTCTTTCAAACAACAAAATTTTTCAACACAGATATCAATTTCAGCAATATATCATTGATGTTTGTACAAATTTTCAGAAGTTATTTCAGCAAAGAAATTTTCTATCATCTTTGTCTGAATAGCTCAGTGTACAGGTATGTGTATGTCCAAAAACACAAACTGATAAATTCAAATCAAAATAAAAAAACAAAAAGTAAACTAAAAGGCAAACAAAAATAAAAAATATATACATAATATACAAGGGTAGTTATCAAGCAAAGTATCTTTTCAGGGCTTGGCCATTCACCGGATAAGTGTCAAGCTGCCCTTTGAGATTCTGCAATCGAAAAGAACTCGGACCGATCATTTCCGTAATTAAAAATGGTCCAAGCCATAAGTTTTGAAATTTAGAGTACTCGCCCTTTCCTTCGTGTGGTTTGTCCCACTTCAAGACGAGATCGCCTACTTCAAAATTCCTATCAGAAGCAGAATTAGAATCAAACTAGCTTTTAACCAATTGTTGATGTTGATCTAACTTACGCTTAGCTTGGGCTCTTACCTCTTCCAACTTCATCAAAGCGTTAATCCGGTTTTCTAAAGGGGGACAATTTTCTTCTTGGACTTTTTGTGACAACTGAAGCGAAGGAAGAGGAATGTGAGGTGGCAGAAATGCTTCTCTGCCATAAACGAGAAAAAAGGGGGAGTTACCTATAACATCTTTTGGCGTTACCCTATCGGCCTAAAGCGCGTTTAGCAGTGCATTGTGCCAATTTTTGTGATTTTCAACCACAGTTCTCTTGATAATTTTAATCAAGTTCTTGTTTGTTGATTCTGCTAATCCGTTGCCCTGGGGGTAGTAACTAGCAGAATACTTCAGCTTTATTCCTTTCTCCAAAGCAAAATCGCTCATCTCAAGAGAAGAAAAGTATGAAGCGTTGTCAAAGACTAGACAGTCAGGGATACCGAAACGAGTGATAATATTCAAGTTCAGAAAAAGTGATCACCTGACTGGTGTTAACAGTTATTAACGCAACAGCTTCAGACCATCGAGTAAAGTAATCTATGGATGTCACAATATACTTGTGCTGTTGCAAGGATGGAGCGTTAATTGGACCTATGATATCAAGGCCCCATTGCTGGAAAGGAGAATTTACTGAAACGGGTTGCAAGGGAAAGGCTGGTTTTTGAAACCGCCCTGATGCTTTCTGATAGATGATACATTTACGACACAAGGCATGGGCATCCCTAAAAAGCATGGGCCAGTAGTAATCGGCTCTTAAAACCTTATGAGTAGTGGTGTCACCACCTAAGTGACCACCAGCTTCTCCTGCATGCAACTCTAGCAAGACTTTTTCTGCTTCGTCTTTCTCGAGACATCACATCAGTACGCCGTCGAAATTCTGACGAAACAGTACACCATTAACTAGATGAAAGGAGGTAGACTTTAGTCTTAACGCTCTTCTCTTGGCGGGGTCTAAGTGATGGGGTGCTGACCCATGTTCAAGACAGAATCTAATATCGCCGTACTAGGGACTAACGAGGTTTTGAGTGCAACAGATCAAACTTTGATCGCTTTGTCCTAGGTTTGACGTATCACTATCTTCTTGCTGCCCTGTTTCCGAATCAACAACAAACTTACACAACCCTTGGCCTCTCACGATCTGAGCTGGGGTGATTTCTAAGTCATACTCCTGCAAGGAAGTGACCCAGTTAGCTCTCTTTTCTCCTAACTCCTTCTGCACTAACACGTTCCTTACGACAGGGTAGGGGACAATGACTTTCATCCTTGACTTCAAAAGATAAGACAGGAAATGCTTAACTGCTTTGAAAACAGCGTAGGCTTGCCGATCAACCACTAGGTAGTTAAGTTCAACACCTTTGAAAGCAGAGCTCATAAAGGCAATGGGTAATTCATTGTTCTCGGTATTCTTCTGAGTTAGGATGACGACATAAGAACGATCAGAGGTGAAAGTATAAAGCATAAAATCTTGAGAGAATTCAGGTCTCATGAGAGACGAAGCGTCTATTATGGCCTTCTTTATGGCATTAAAAGATTGATTTTTTGTGGGTCCCCAGTGATATTGGGTGTCTTTCTTAATCAAGTTTTGTAGAGGCCTAACCATTTCGGAGAAACTGGGGACGAATCTTCTCACGAAGTTAATCTAGCCTAAGAAAGACTACATGGATTTTTTGGATGTAGGAGGGGGAAGTTTAGCGATGACTTGAGTCCTTTCGGGATCAATAATCATTCCTTCACTAGAAACAATGAAACCTAAGAGTTTACCCCGTTCTACTGCAAAGGTGGAATTTTTGGGGTTCAAAGAGATGCCGTATTTACGACATCCTAGTAGAACGACTCGTAAGTGAGCTAAATGATCGTCTTTGTTTTTAGAATAAATGATCACAGCATCTAAGTAAACTACGACGAAGTGATTGATTAAGCCTCGAAAAACAATGTCCATTTCTCTCTTAAAGGTAGCGCCAACATTAATCAATCCAAAGGGCATTTTGCGATAAACATAAGTGCCCCATGGGGTACAAAAGGTAGTTTTGAGTTGGTCTGGTGGAGACATCAGGACTTGGTTGTATCCAGAGAAACCATCCAATAAAGATAGCCTCTCGGAGCCAGATAACTACTGAAGGATCTGTTCCATGGGTGGGACAGGATAGTTGTCTTTGTCAGACGCTCTATTGAGGTTTCGAAAATCGACGCAAAGTTGAATTTCCCCGTTTTTCTTCCAAAATGGGACAAGGTTGGATACCCATTGAGTGTGCCTAATAGGAAAAATTATCTTAGCACTTAGGATCTTATTCAATTATTTTTGAATGGTCGGTTCTAGTTTAGGGTGCATCTTCCTCAATTTCTATTGGAAGGGTAAAGTTTGGGGCTTCATCAGGATGACATGCTATATAATATTAGGATCGAATGTTTTGAGATCATCATACGTCCATGCAAAGACATCCTTAAATTCTTTAAATAATTTAACAAATGCAACTTTTTCTTGTCTAGAACATCCCAAGCCTAGATTAATGCACTGAGGATTTTCACTAGTTCCTAAGTTCACTTTTTCATAAGACAACGAGGAACTATTGGTTTTACAATTAACCGTCTTTTTAAATTTATCTTCAAAATCATAAAACTTCTCTAATCTAACTATGGATTTGGGTATGGAATTTACCATGTCCGATAGAGCTTCAGGAGATTTCGGATCAGGTATTACCGTAAAATCGTGCAAATTGTCGTCGTGCATGCGTTCATCTATCACTGTGCCTTGAAAGGTTTCTTCCATGTGCAGAAAGTTAGTGATCTGCTGATCATTGTCAAATACTCTCCAGTTTGTGATATTGTCAGGAATAGATGGTCGAAACAATAACTGGACAGAGAATGTGTCTGGGGATAAGCCTTCTGCAGGGAGAATTTTAGAGGCTACATTAGCTAATATATCCGCTTCAACATTATTTAGTCTAGGAATGGAATTTATATTGAAAGTGGAAAATTTATTCATAAGATTCCATACCTCAGACTGGTAACTTTTTAGATGCGGGGAAAGACAGTGTATAGAATCTCGTACCTGTCTAACCACTATTTCAGAGTTGCCAAATACAACCAGGTTTTGAATGTTCATATCCAGAGATTTTATGAGACCTTGCAATAAAACCTCATATTCTGCAGTATTGTTAGTACATTCAAATTCTAGTCTACAAGCCATTAATGTCTTGTTACCTGCCGGATCGATAATGATGCAGCCTGCGCCAGGTCCTTCTTTAGACTTAGAGCCGTCGAAATATAGAGACTAAATTTGATTTCCATTGGGCACATGGGACTGTTGTATAGAAGCTGTTGGTTGCATATATGCTACGATCTCGGACTGCTGTTCCGGATTGATGATAGGCGAAGCCTCGACCATGAAATTGCCGAAGAAGGTTTCCATCCCTTGGACTTCGGGTGAATCAGCAGAAGGTGTATATGGTTTGTTGGGATCATTCAAATCTGTTACTGTGAACTTAAGGTAGCGCTCACGATTCACTCTGATCTTGTTAGGCTTACCGTTCTCTGGGAGCCATAAGTGAGACCAATCTGTTGTGAAGTAACCATGTAGCTGCTCCGACCAGTCCTTGCTTAAAAATAGACCATACACTTCTGGAATATCCACAACAATTATATCAATAACTTTATGAACCTTTGGGTTAGACGATAATCTAATCAATACATTTTTTAGTTCACCTATAACTTTAACA
Source organism: Picea engelmannii (assembly GCA_009831015.1). Lineage (NCBI taxonomy): Eukaryota > Viridiplantae > Streptophyta > Pinopsida > Pinales > Pinaceae > Picea > Picea engelmannii. The sequence goes on along the minus strand of ML788939.1, from coordinate 120,108 downwards.
TTTGTCCGATCAAGTTGTATGATTTTTAAAGTAGATGGTTCCACTTCAGCATTAATATTTTGGCAGACAGACCAAGGCATCACATTGGATGATGCTCCTGAGTCCACCATACAATTATGCACATTTCTGTTGAAAATCTCGAAAGTTAAAAGAAATGGAGGTACATTCTTGCGAGTGCTAGGGGTAATAGCTTGTGGCTTCTTCTCGCAATTTCTAAGGCTATTTTATCTACATTATTTACATTATTTACAAGGACTACAGGAAGGCTTCCTTTATCTTGAGGATCAGGATTATTTTTAGTGGAAGTCTTCTGAGGGACTTTGCTTTGCACAACCTTGTTACCATTGGAATTGCCATTTTTGCCATTCTCTGAAATATTTTGCAACATTTTTTGTAACAAAAATGGAAACTTCAACAATTCATAAATAGAAATGTTAGCCCTTAACTTTTTAATATCTTTAACAACATCATAATCTAAGTTGGGGCTGACATTACTCTGTTTAGTTTCTGCTGATTTAGATGGCTTTGGAGGTGAAGTTGTGGCATTTTCGGAAGAAGGTTTATTTGTTGTCTTACTCCTAGTGTTGTAAGGATGAACAGTCTCGAAGTTAGATTGGAATATGCTATCCGAGAAGTTTCCAAAAATGTTTGGAGAAGACTCTTCTTCTTGGACTGTTTCTGCTTCAACTACCTCCTGAGAGATCTCAGGGGGTATCAAGTTATCTTGGGCTTCTAGAATTGTTTGAAGAGCACATTGCAAACTTTCTAGATTTAAGCCTTTAGGGTTTGGATTAGGTCGGTTGGTAGGAAAAGGCTTCCGGAAAGGGGGTTTGCAGGGTCCTTTACTCGAGGAAGCTTCTTCAGTCGACCTTTTTAAGTCTATAACTTGATTCGACAGTTTTTGAACAAGTTTAGTTAAATTTTCCAAATCAGAGTTTTCAGGTTGTGTTTTACTTTGAGGAGGTCTGGGGAGAATTTCAATCTTCTTTTTGGAAGAAGAACTAGTTTTAGTTTCATTGCTAGAAGAGTCCTTAAGACTAAGTATGTCTTTCTCAATCTGACTGGCCTCTTCGAAGGCTTCTAACAACGTGGCCTTTTTAGATCGTTTAACCCAAATAGCTATGCTTTGATGCAAAGCTTTAGTGTAGTAAGCTATTATAAGACTCTCAGCAGGCATGGAATCTGCAGGGATTCGATTTTTAAGTGTCAAGAATCTTTGATTAAAGTCTTTAACTTTTCCTTTTGGGTTCATTCTTAAGCTAGAAACATCCATGACCAGGACTTCCGGAGGTTTAACGTCTCCGAACTTTTCCAAAAAGCATGACTCAAATTTTTCCCAAGACACGATGGTATGGGGTTGCTGGGCAAAGTACCATGTCTATGCATTACCCTCAAAAGTATAAGGGAACAACCTACAGACAACATCTTCATGTTCAACATTACAGAGTCTAATGTCTAACATAAATTTTTTAATATGATCTTCAGCTATCTGTTTCGAATCAGGATCAAACTTGGGAAGCCATTTCTCCGGGTGCTTAGGTAAAGGGTGATGGGCTCCAGGTACAGATACAACATCCTGATCAAGCCAGGGTCTAGTAGGGTTGTTCTGATTTGCCATTGTGGTAGTGGGCGTGGAAGGCTGAGAAGGTGAATTGCCTTCGTCTGATGAGGAATCTCTTCCAGAAGAGGAAGGATATGATGGAGGTGGTGAAGGAGGTATCCCAGATCCTCTTGCAACAGGATTTGTGATTGGATTTGTGGGATTCACAGTGAGGTTAGTATCTCCTAATTGTTCTCTGATATCGGAGAAGTCTAAAGGTTGACTCCACAGACGGTTTGGTTGCCTAAGACGAGCTAAGGCACTATGTGTTTTAATAAGAGATTGACGGACAATCTCTTGTATGTTTCCACATGTAGGATTAGGGGTTGCTGGCTCAACTGTGATCTGTGGATCGTCGGTTGAAGTAGTTGCTGTTTGAAGGGGAATATTATCATGTGAATGACTTCTGTCACTTTAGGTGAGCGATTAGGGGGGGAAGGAGTCTTGCAACCGCCTCATGCCATTAATTAAGTTCATGCCCTCCTTCTAGTACCATTTTTTGACGGGCGAAATCGACTGTCCGTCAACTGAGAGAGTGGAACCGGACCGGGGTTGTCTAATAACCCAAGCCATTTGGAATGAACCACCCTGATGGGTTTAGCGGCTCCATTAGCCGATATAAGGTCCTAAGAAAACAAAAGAAAACTAGTCTAAACTAAACTAATCTAACTAAAACTAAATGAAACAAACTAAACTAACTAACAATAAATAAAACAAACTAAACTAACTAACAATAAATAAAACAAACTAATACACTAATCTAACTAAAACTAACTACTAAACAAACAAACTAATCTAATATCTCTATATATACAAACTACTAACTAATACTGTAATAACTACTATCTGAAATATAACTTATTTACAAAATGTACAAAGTTTATGATTTACAGATTTAAGTAAAACCTGAAAAAATTCATTTGTAATCTGCCCTAAGACAGAGGAAGGTATTTTTTGTTGATTTTATAATTTTATAAACAAGAAATAAAACATAAAACTAACTAAACTAAACACTAATATACTAATTCTACCTATAAATCTAACTAAACTTATATCTAAACTAAACTACTAATAAATACACTAAACAAACAAATGACAAACTGACCCGGAAACGCTCCAGATTTGTCCTGTGTATGATGATCTTCGAAGCTGGTCGGAGGAAGGAAACTCACACCGAATAATCTAGAAGCTTCTCGTAAACGATAGCTGCAATGCTCTTTGAATTTGTTTACAGAACAAACAAGACATAAAAAGTCATAACAATTATATGATTTATAAATCTTTGCAATTAGGTAAACCTGTTATGTAAAAACTTATACTTAATAATTCAATTGATGAAGAAGAGAAATCTGTCATTCACAAACTGAATCAAGTAATTGCTATGTTTTTTTTAATACTGGAAGAAATCAGATATGGATTATATCAATTAAATCATATCATTTGCAAAAGACTAAGATAGCTAAAGTAGTCATTAACCAAATGCAAATTGATACACATAAACGTGAAACAAAAGATTGATATTATGAAAAGCTAAAGCTGTAGCAGAACATCAACTTCTGTCTCAGTTTGTATTAAAATTCCATATCCTTGTTCTCCCAAGAATGAGGATGCCCTTATTACAAAAATAATAAGTATTTATAAGTTTTTCCACAGGGTAAAACCTCCCTGTGGAAGTTATCAAACTGTTTACATAATCTGGGAAGATATTCCCAATTTCAACTAAACTAGGAAACTAAAATAAAACTAAAGCATCTAAATAACCTCTAGACTGTCCATCAAATCCCATGCAATTTGAATTCACCTAAAAAGGGTCCAAAACAGACAAGTTAGAAGACTCTTTTATTAATAAAATGATAAAAATTTAATTCTATAGAATAGCTACAGAATCATATGATTTTGTAGCTGGTCTAAATAAGATACAGAATCAGCATCAGAATCGATTCAAAATATTTTAAAAGAATTAAATCCAATTATCTTCCAATAACCATTTAAAAACGAATCATTGAGATTGGAATTGTTATATAATCCAAAATTAAACAGGATAAAAAATGGTTCAACTGAATACAGAGATAAGAATACTCTGTTCTTTTGTTACCACAAAATCGGATCCACAGAGTCATAATCGAACAGTAGTAAGATTGTTTCATATCCAATTGAAAATGATAATCAAACATATCGTATGCGATTGTTAAACAAGATATATGATTGAATCCAACACAATCATTTTCCAATCGTTATAGCTATAACAATATAGCAAAAAGATTCATACCATAATCGAATTAAATCAACACTAGTGCATAACTGTCTATAAACGAAATCGTGATGAAATCACTCAACTGGCAACAGGGTTCACAAGAATTATATGATCGTTTGTTTTTAGTAAACTGGGTAGACAATATCGATTTCCTTTGATCGAAATTATTTGTTTAAAATGCATTATTACTGGATTCGAACAAATATTGACCAATTCATTTGCAAGTTAAAAACAGACAGAGCATCACTTCATGATGTGAATCTAACTCATGAGAGCAATCGAATCAATTGAATTCAATTTAAGCGAATCAAACAGCAAGGAGCCTAACATAATCACCGTAAATCGAAACTGTCCCATGATTCAGGTATGAATATTACTAGCATCGACTTACATGAGGATATTGTTTTTATAAAAAACAGAGTCTTTTTTTCCCAAATTAAAACCGATCAGAACAATATTCGCGATTTTTGAAAATCACATGATAGAGCATATCATAACCAACAAACTTTTTGAAATAGTTTGCCAATCAGAGCATTCGAACCATAACGAGATCAAATCCAACACGATCATAAACTAATTTGAGAATGAAAACTTACATTTCAGAGTAGATACCAAACGAATTGTAATGAAAACACACCATAACTTTCATTACTTCACTCAGACAAACTTAGCAAATGAAATCGAAACGAATAACCATTAAATCCAATAAATATCTATCAACAAATCATATATCAAATCGAAATTCCTTCTATTTTTATCAAAACGAAACCATGTACAGGATGATCACCGAATGACAGAGGCATTTGGATGAGTGACTGAGCTATTTAAAAACTGAATTTAAATCATTACATCAGACTAGATTATTTTCAAAACAAAAACGCTGTCAAAACCATACCTGTATAGCAACGAGGCTGCTTGATTATGCCAGCTTGGAATTTACAACAGTCGTGGCTGATTCCACGTTTTTGAACAGGATGGAGCAGGTTGTCTTTTGATTTTTATCTGTTGCTTGAAGCTTGGCATTTTGACTGGTTAGTACTGCAATCTGGTTTTCCAGTGATTGAATATTTGATTGGAGTATAGGAACATCAATATAATATCGTTCTAACCATGAATTGCATTGGTCACAGGGTGACTGTGTGGGTTTAGACAGAGCAGGCGAGGGTTTGGGAAAATGACTGAGGGTTTCACGAGGCAATTTAATACCTGGATAGTCAGGGTCGTTTTTTAGGCAGGGGGAAGGTTTGACACAAAATCATAAGGGGGATCGACACATAAACCTTGCGAGGAGAGATACTTGCTGGACAGAAAATGCTCAATATCAGAATCAGAGTCCTCACTTAAGATGATAGGATTAGACTCGGCAGAGGGTTTTGGTTTGTTTCTGGCCATTCTTGAAATGACCCGGGCATTCCTCTTCCCTTTGGCATTAGTAGTAAGGTTTTCCTTGGGCTTTTTGCTCATAGGATTTTTAACGGCCTCTGCACTCTTAGTTACAGTGTTGGGTAAGTCACCACCAGGGTCAACCGAGGGTTTAGGCAGTAGGAGATGTAAGGGTATAGACAGTTCAGCCTTAGTTTCAATTACCACAGGTTTATCAACCTGTACAGGGTCGGTGTCCTCAAAGCCATTACGGGTGATGAAAGCCCTCCAACTATCACCCTGCAAACTCAAATGATAAACAACGATGATATTAATAAGCCCATGGTGGAACAGGCTGCTGTCAGCCTGCTGCCTTTTATATCTTTTCGACATATTATACAGGGTTCGATGAAAATAGAAAGGCATGTTTAGAGGATACCTTATAAAAATCATCAGTAGACGCAGGTGGTAGAGGAACACAAGTCCGTATCGACCTTCACAGGTCACGAACTGCTTAAGTATCATTAACAAGTCATGCCATCGTGGTTTGAGCGTAGATATGGGCATACCTCTGTCACAAGAGGTGACTTTGCGTGATTGAAACAACAATGTCCATGGCACTTCATCGACCTTGCAATTCTTAAACCAACGCTGTCTCGAGGTAGGTAACTTCGTAGATGAGCTGATAAACTGTTCATCGATCTCTAACTGTATGTCGCCCACCTTGGCTCGACATCCATCGAAATTCATGGAAAACTATCGTGCTACGAAAAGGTTGAAACCCTGAAATCGTTGTATAAAGGGAAGCCAACCATTTTCCTCCAGGTCTCTGCGGGCATTGTCAAACATTAACAGGGCTTGATTTCCATTGGGCTCGACTCGCACGACTGGTGCCATGGAGCCGAACACATGGTAAGGGAAGGGTTTGGATTCACCAACACACACAGGAGCAGAGCTACCCGAGCTAACAACAACGAATGAGCAAAAGGGATAAGCATAAATGCGAGCATGCGAAGGCGGTGGAGTTATTCACTGCCATGCAAAACAATTATGGTCAAAGTACAACCACCGATTTACATAGTAATTCAACCCATTATAGCATAGTGAACAGTCATATCACTTGGCCGACTAATGAACAATGTTAAGTGCGTGCGTGATCAACGTTATACCAAGGTTTTGTTAATCCACCAACAGTCAAATTGAAATCCATACCAAACTCAACTATGTGCCAATGTATCAACCAATATCAATAGTTTAATCAACGTGCCAAACGGTATTCATATAGTTGACAAGCCAAAAGTTATGAAAAGATTAACATAAGGATTATATCATATATATATAAAAAATTTAATCATAACCCCTATGCATTTTCATAGAATCAATAATCAGGCAAGTCATATAAAGTGCAAATACAAATGCCTTACAAACTCAATAAAACCAAGTTATACAATCAATCGAAGTATGAGAACCGATTAGAGGATCTTGCCAGTTGTATAATGATCAATAAAATGTGAGCGCAATAGGCATGATGACAAAAGAGATATTGTCAGTTCAGATAATGATCAAAATATGACTTTGAAAGGAGAAGTTTTCACGCTTACAGTCGTGAAAACAAAACGAAAAAAAGTGTGTAAATGTCGCAAGAAATGAAAATGTCGTCTCTTTGAAAAATGCGACAAAACTTGATGTTTGCAAGACATAGGTGTAGGCAGCTTATAGGATCATAAAAAAAGGTGATCTGGCTACCAACAATGGCGACACACTGGTAGAAGCAGTTATCTCTGTCAAAGAAACAAGTTTAGATTAGGACGACAAAGAAAATTTCAACTTGAAAATAACAACTGGAAAATCGTACAAACATTATCATTAACCATCTTTTCCAGCAGTGTTTCAAAAGATGAAAACTGATAACAATCTACAGATTAGAAAGTCACAATATTAAAGGTAAAATATCCAATACTGTTGGCATGGACACTGCTGCCAGCAGGCATCCATAGCATCAACAGGGTTTCCATTTAACCCACTCTGACATCTGTATCCTTCCAAGAAGTTCTGGATCGAAATAAAGGACATTAAAGATGTTTCATTTTTGCAGATTTTCGTATACCCGACATTGCTTCACTGCCAACAAGCCTGTTCAGTACCCTGACGAAGTTGTCTTGGCACCATGCATGCATTTACCCACTGCCAACAGACCTGTTCAGCATCCCGGTGGGTTTACAAGCACTTCCCACAACTCTTATTCATAATTTATTTTATTTTGTTTTTATAGATATATATTTGAGCTGGGTGACACTGAAAATCTTGATATCTTACCATATTTTTTAGACCTCATCAGAATCTTTTAGAACTGTCCTTTATTTATCTCTAGAGATGTTTTATTTACAAAAACAACTTCCTAAGACATGGAGACATCTTCTGAGTCATTCCTTTACGGAAAAGGGACAGCATAAAAATATAATAGATGATCATGATGAACTTTTCTCAGAGATCGAAATCAGTAAAATTCTTTCAAACAACAAAATTTTTCAACACAGATATCAATTTCAGCAATATATCATTGATGTTTGCACAAATTTTCAGAAGTTATTTCAGAGAAGAAATTTTCTATCATCTTTGTCTGAATAACTCATTGTACAGGTATGTGTATGTCCAAAAACACAAGATGATAAATTTAAATCAAAATAAAAAAATAGAAAGCAAACTAAAAGGAAAACAAAAATAAAAAATATATACATAATATACAAGGGTAGTTATCAAGCAAAGTATCTTTTCAGGGCTTTTCCATTCATCGGATAGGTGTCAAGCTGCCCTTCGAGATTCTGCAATCGAAAAGAACTAGGACCGATCATTTCTGCAATTAAAAATGGTCCAAGCCATAAGTTTTGAAATTTAGAGTACTCGCCCTTTCCTTCGTGTGGTTTGTCCCACTTCAAGATGAGATCGCCTACTTCAAAATTCCTATCAGAAGCAGAATTAGAATCGAAACAGCTTTTAACCAATTGTTGATGTTGATCTAACTTACACTTAGCTTGGGCTCTTACCTCTTCCAACTTCATCAAAGCGTTAATCCGGTTTTCTAAAGGGGGACAATTTTCTTCTTGGACTTTTTGTGACAACTGAAGCGAAGGAAGAAGAATGTGAGGTGGAAGAATTGCTTCTCTGCCATAAACGAGAAAAAAGGGGGAGTTACCTATAACAACTTTTGGCGTTACCCTATCGGCCCACAACGCGTTTAGCAGCGCATTGTGCCAATTTTTGTGATTTTCAACCACAGTTCTCTTGATAATTTTAATCAAGTTCTTGTTTGTTGATTCTGCTAATCCGTTGCCCCGGGGGTAGTAACTAGCAGAATACTTCAGCTTTATTCCTTTCTCCAAAGAAAACTCACTCATCTCAAGAGAAGAAAAGTATGAAGCGTTGTCAAAGACTAGACAGTCAGGGATACCGAAATGAGTGATAATATTCGAGTTCAGAAAAGCGATCACCTGACTGGTGTTAGCAGTTCTTAATGCAACAACTTCAGACTATCGAGTAAAGTAATCTATGGTTTTCACAATATACTTATGCTTTTATGAGGATGGAGGGTTAATTGGACCTATGATATCAAGGCCCCATTGCTGGAAAGGAGAATCTACTGAAACGGGTTGCAAGGGAAACACTGGTTTTTGCAACCACCCTGATGCTTTCTGACAGATGATACATTTACGACACAAGGCATGGGCATCCCTAAAAAGCGTGGGCCAGTAGTAACCAACTCTTAAAACCTTATGAGCAGTGGTGTCACCACCGAAGTGACCACTAGCTTCTCCTGCATGCAACTCTAGCAAGACTTTTTCTGCTTTGTCTTTCTTGAGACAACGCATCAGTACGCCGTCGAGATTCTGACGAAACAGTACACCATTAACTAGATGAAAGGAGGAAGAATTTAGTCTTAACTCTCTTCTCTTGCCGGGGTCTAAGTGATGGGGTGCTGATCCATGTTCAAGACATAATCTAATATCACCGTACCAGGGACTAACGAGGTTTTGAGCGCAACAGATCAAACTTTGATCGCTTTGTCCTAGGTTTGACGTATCACTATCTTCTTGTTTTCATGTTTCCGAATCAACAACCAACTTACACAACCCTTGGCCTCTCACGATCTGAGCTGGGGTGATTTCTAAGTCATACTCTTGCAAGGAGGTGACCCAGTTAGCTCTCTTTTCTCCTAACTCCTTCTGCACTAACAAGTTCCTTACGGCAGGGTAGGGGACAATGAATTTCGTCCTTGACTTCAAAAGATAAGACCGGAAATGCTTAACTTCTTTGAAAACAACATAGGCTTGCCGATCAACCGCTGGGTAGTTAAGGTCAACACCTTTTAAAGCAGAGCTCATAAAGGCGATGGGTACTTCATTGTTCTCGATATTCTTCTGATTTAGGACGGCGGCATAAGAACGATCAGAGGCGAAAGTATAGAGCGTAAAATCTTGAGAGAAGTTAGGGCTCATGAGAGACGGAGCATCTATTATGGCCTTCTTTATGGCATTAAAAGATTGATTTTCTGTGGGTCCCCAGTGATATTGGGTGTCTTTCTTAATCAGGTTTTGTAGAGGCCTGACCATTTCAGAGAAACTGGGGACGAATCTTCTCACGAAGTTAATCTGGCCTAAGAAAGACTGCATGGATTTTTTGGATGTAGGAGGGGGAAGTTTAGCGATGATTTGAGTCCTTTTGGGATCAATAATCATTCATTCACTAGACACAATGAAACCTAAGAGTTTACCTTGTTCTACTGCAAAGATGGACTTTTTGGGGTTCAAAGAGATGCCGTATTTACGACATCGTAGTAGAACGACTTGTAAGTGAGCTAAATGATCATCTTTGTTTTTAGAATAAACGGTCACATCATCTAAGTAAACTATGACAGAGTGATTGATTAAGCCTCGAAAATCAATTCTCATTGCTCTCTGAAAGGTAGCACCAGCATTAATCAATCCAAAGGGCATTTTGCGATAAGCATAAGTGCCCCATGGGGTACGAAAGGTAGTTTTGAGTTGGTCTGGTGGAGACATCAGGACTTGGTTGTATCCAGAGAAACCTTCCAATAAAGATAGCCTCTCAGAACCAGATACCTGTTGAAGGATCTGTTCCATGGGTGGGACAAGATAGTTGTCTTTGTCAGACGCTCTATTGAGGTTTTAGAAATCGACGCAAAGTTGAATTTCCCCATTTTTCTTCCGAAATGGGACAAGGTTGGATACCCATTGAGTGTGCCTAACAGGAAAAAATATCTTAGCACTTAGGAGCTTATTCAATTCTTTTTGAATGGTCAGTTCTAGTTTAGGGTGCATCTTCCTCAGTTTCTATTGGAAGGGTAAAGTTTGGGGCTTCATCGGGATGACATGCTGTATGATATTAGGATCGAAGGTTTTGAGATCATCATACGTCCATGCAAAGACATCCTTAAATTCTTTAAATAATTTAACAAATGCAGATTTTTCTTGTCTAGAACATCCCAAGCCTAGATTAATGCACTGAGGATTTTCACTAGTTCCTAAGTTCACTTTTTCGTAAGACAACGAGGAACTATTGGTTTTACAATTGACCGTATTTTTAAATTTATCTTCAAAATAATAAAAATTCTCTAATCTAACTATGTATTTGGGTATGGAATTTACCATGTCCGATAGAGATTCAGGAGATTTCGGATCTGGTATTACCGTAAAATCATGCAAATTGTCGTCGTGCATGCGTTCATCTATCACCGCACCTTGAAAGGTTTCTTCCATGTGAAGAAAGTTAGTGATCTGCTGATCATTGTCAAATACTCTCCAGTTTGTAATATTGTCAGGAACAAATGGTCGAAACAATAGCTCGACGGAGAATGCGTCTGGGGATAAGCCTTCTGCAGGAAGAAGTTTAGAGGCTGCATTATCTAATATATCTGCTTCAACATTATTTAGTCTATGAATATAATTTATATTGAAAGTGGAAGATTTATTCATAAGACTCCATACCTCAGACTTGTAACTTTTGAGATGTGGGGAAAGACAGTGTATAGAATCTCGTACCTGTCTTACCACTATTTCAGAGTCGCCAAATACAACCAGGTTTTGAATGTTAATATCCAGAGCTTTTCTGAGACCTTGCAATAAAGCCTCATATTCTACAGTATTGTTAGTACATTCAAATTCTAGTCTACAAGCCATTAATGTCTTGTTACCTGCCGGATCGATAATGATGCAGCCTGTGCCAGGTCCTTGTTTAGACTTAGAGCCGTCGAAATATAGAGACCAAATTTGATTTCCATCGAGCACATGGGACTGTTGTATAGAAGCTGTTGGTTGCATATATGCTATGATATCAGACTGCTGTTCCGGATTGATGATAGGCGAAGCCTCGACCATGAAATTGCCGAAGAAGGTGTCCATCCCTTGGTCTTCAGGTGAATCAACAAAAGGTGTATATGGTTCGTTGGGATCGTTCAAATCTGTTACCAGGAACTTAAGGTAACGCTCACAATTCACTCTGATCTTGTTAGGATTACGGTTCTCTGGGAGCCATAAGTGAGACCAGTCTGTCATGAAGTAACCATGTAGCTGCTCTGACCAGTCCCTGCTTAAAAATAGACCATACACTTCTGGAATATCCACAACAATTATATCAATAACCTGATGAACCTTTGGGTTAGACGATAATCTAATCAATACATTTTTTAGTTCGCCTATAACTTTAACATTTGTCCGATCAAGTTGTATGATTTTTAAAGTAGATGGTTCCACTTCAACGTTAATCTTTTGGCAGACAGACCAAGGCATCACGTTGGATGACTCTCCTGAGTCCACCATACAATTATGCACATTTCTGTTGAAAATCTCGAAAGTTAAAAGAAATGGAGGTACATTCTTGCGAGTGCTAGGGGTAATATCTTGTGGCTTCTTGCTCGCAATTTCTAAGGCTAATTTATCTACATTATTTACATTATTTATAGGGACTACAGGAAGGCTTCCTTTATCTTGAGGATCATGATTATTTTTAGTGGAAGTCTTCTAAGGGACTTTGCTTTGCACAACCTTGTTACCATTGGAATTGCCATTTTTTCCGTTCTCTGAAATATTTTGCAACATTTTTTGTAACAAAAATGGAAACTTCAACAATTCATAAATAGAAATGTTAGCCCTTAACTTTTTAAGATCTTCAACAACATCATAATCTAAGTTGGGGCTGACATTACTCTATTTAGTTTCTGCTGATTTAGATGGCTTTGGAGGCGAAGTTGTGGCATTTTCGGAAGAAGGTTTATTTGTTGTCTTACTCCTAGTGTTGTAAGGATGAACAGTCTCGAATTTAGCTTGGAAGATGCTATCTGAGAAGTGTCCAAAAATGTTTGGAGAAGACTCTTCTTCTTGGACTGTTTCTGCTTCAACTACCTCCTGAGAGATCTTTGGGGGTATCAAGTTATCTTGGGCTTCTAGAATTGTTTGAAGAGCACATTGCAAACTTTCTAGATTTAAGCCTTCGGGGTTTGGATTAGGTTGGTTGGTAGGAAAAGGATTTCGGAGAGGGGGTTTGCAGGGTCCTTTACTCGAGGAAGCTTCTTCAATCGACCTTTTTAAGTCTATAACTTGATTCAACAATTTTTGAACAACTTTAGTTAAATTTTCCAAATCATAGTTTTCAGGTTGTGTTTTACTTTGAGGAGGTCTGGGGAGAATTTCAATCTTCTTTTTGGAAGAAGAACTAGTTTCACTTTCGTTACTAGAAGAGTCCTTAAGACTAAGTATGTATTTTTCAATCTGACTGGCCTCTTCGAAGGCTTCTAACAACATGGCCTTTTTAGATCGTTTAACCCAAATAGCTATGCTTTGATGCAAAGATTTAGTGTAGTAAGCTATTATAAGACTCTCAACAGGCATGGAATCTACAGGGATTCGATTTTTAAGTGTCAAGAATCTTTGATTAAAGTCTTTAACTTTTTCTTTTGGGTTCATTCTTAAGCTAGAAACATCCATGACCAGGACTTCCAGAGGTTTACCGTCTCCGAACTTTTCCAAAAAGCATGACTCAAACTTTTCCCAAGACACGATTGTATGGGGTTGCTGGGCAAAGTACCATGTCTATGCATTACCCTCAAAAGTATAAGGGAACAACCTATAGACAACATCTTCATGTTCAAAATTACAGAGTCTAATGGCTAACATAAATTTTTTAATATGATCTTCAACTATCTATTTCGAATCAGGATCAAACTTGGGAAGCCATTTCTCCGGTTGCTTAGGTAAAGGGTGTTGGGATCCAGGTACAACTACAACATCCTGATCAAGCCAGGGTGTAGCAGGGTTGTTCTGATTTTCCATTGGGGTAGTGGGCGTGGAAGGCTGAGAAGGTGAATTGCCTTCATCTGACGAGGAATCTCCTCCAGAAGAGGAAGGAGATGATGGAGGTGGTGAAGGAGGTATCCCAGATCCTCCTGTAGCAGGATTTGTGATTGGATCTGTGGAATTCACAGTGAGGTTAGTATCTCCTAATTGTTCTCTGATACCAGAGAAGTCTAAAGGTTGAACCCATGAACGGTTTGGTTGCCTAAGATGAGATAAGGCACTATGTGTTTTAATAAGAGATTGACGAACAATCTCTTGTATGTCACCACCTGTAGGATTAGGGGTTGCTGGCTCAACTGTGATCTGTGGATCGTCGATTGAAGTAGTTGCTGTTTGAAGGGGAATATTATCGTGTGAACGGCTTCTAGTCACTATAGATGAGCGATTAGGGGGGGGGGAGGAGTCTTGCGACCACCTCGTGCCATTAATTAAGTTCAGGCCCTCCTTCTAGCGCCATTTGTTGATGGGCGAAATTGACCGTCCGTCAACTGAGAGAGTGGAACCAGTCCGGGGTTGTCTAATAACCCAAGTCGTTTGGAATGAACCACCCTGATGGGTTTAGCGGCTCCGTTAGCCGATCTAAGGTCCTAAGAAAACAAAAGAAAAATAATCTAAACTAAACTAATCTAACTAAAACTAAATAAAACAAACTAAACTAACTAACAATAAATAAAACAAACTAAACTAGCTAACAATAAATAAAACAAACTAATACACTAATCTAACTAAAACTAACTACTAAACAAACTAACTAATTTAATATCTCTATATATACAAACTACTAACTAATACTATACTAACTACTATCTGAAATATAACTTATTTACAAAATGTACAAAGTTTATGATTTACAGATTTAAGTAAAACCTGAAAAAATTCATTTGCAATCTGCCCTAAGACAGAGGAAGGTATTTTTTGTTGATTTTATAATTTTATAAACAAGAAATAAAACAAAAAACTAACTAAACTAAACACTAATATACTAATTCTACCTATAAATCTAACTAAACTTATATCTAAACTAAACTACTAATAAATACACTAAACAAACAAATGACAAACTGACCTGGAAATGCTCCAGATTTGTCCTGTGTATGATGATCTTCGAAGTTGGTCGGAGGAAGGAAACTCACACCAAATAATCCAGAAGCTTCTCGTAAACGATAGCTGCAATGCTCTTTGAATTTGTTTACAGGACAAACAAGACATAAAAAATCATAACAATTATATGATTTATAAATCTCTGCAATTAGGTAAACCTGTTATGCAAAAACTTATACTTAATAATTCAATTGATGAAGAAGAGAAATCTGTCATTCACAAACTGAATCGAGTAATTGCGATGTTTTTTTAAATACTGGAAGAAATCAGATATGGATTATATCAATTAAATCATATCATTTGCAAAAGACTAAGATATCTAAAGTAGTCATTAACCAAATGCAAATTGATACACATAAACGTGAAACAAAAGATTGATATTATGAAAAGCTAAAGCTGTAGCAGAACATCAACTTCTGTCTCAGTTTGTATTAAAATTCCATATCCTTGTTCTCCCACGAATGAGGATGCCCTTATTACAAAAATAATAAGTATTTATAAGTTTTTCCCCAGGGTAAAACCTCTCTGTGGAAGTTATCAAACTGTTTACATAAGATGGGAAGATATTCCCAAGTTCAACTAAACTAGGAAACTAAAATAAAACTAAAGCATCTAAATATCCTCTAGACTGTCCATCAAATCCCATGCAATTCGAATTCACCTGAAAAGAGTCCAAAATAGACAAGTTAGAAGACTCTTTTATTAATAAAATGATAAAAATTTAATTCTATAGACTAGCTACAAAATCATCTGATTTTGTAGCTGGTCTAAATAAGATACAAAATCAACATCATAATCGATTCAAAATCTTTTAAAAGAATTAAATCCAATTATCTTCCAATAACCATTTAAAAATGAATCATTGAGATTGGAATGGTTATATCATCCAAAATTAAACAGGATAAAAAATGATTCAACCGAAGACAGAGATAAGAATACTCTGTTCTTTTGTTACCACAAAATTGGATCCACAGAGTCATAATCGAACAATAGTAAGATTGTTTCATATCCAATTGAAAACGATAATAAACATATCGTATGCGATTGTTAAACAAGAGATACGATCGAATCCAACAAAATCATTTTCCAATCGTTATAACTATAACGATATAGCAAAAAGATTCATACCATAATCGAATTAAATCAACACTGGCGCGTAACTGTCTATAAACGAAATCGTGATGAAATCACTCAGCTAGAAACAGGGTTCACAAGAATTATATGATCGTTTGTTTTTAGTAAACTGGGTAGACAATATCGATTTCCTTTGATCAAAATTATTTGTTTAAAACGCATTATTACCAGATTCGAACAAATATTGAGCAATTCATTTGCAAGTTAAAAACAGACAGAGAAACACTTCACGATGTGAATCTAACTCATGAGAGCAATCGAATCAACTGAATTCGATTTAAGCGAATCAAACAACAAGGAGCCTAACATAATCATTGTAAATCGAAACTGTCCCACGATTCATGTATGAATATTACTAGCATCAGCTTACATGAGCATATTGTTTTTATAAAAAACAGAGTCATTGTTTCCCAAATTAAAACCGATCAGAACAATATTCATGATTTTTGAAAATCACATGATAGAGCATATCGTAACCAACAAATTTCTTGAAATAGTTTTCCAATCAGAGCATCCGAACCATAACGAGATCAAATCCAACACGACCGTATTCTAATTTGAGCATGAAAACTTACTGTTCAGAGTAGATACCAAACGAATTGTAATGAAAACACACCATAACTTTCGTTACTTCACTCAGACAAACTTAGCAAATGAAATCCAAACGAATAACCATTAAATCCAATAAAGATCTATGAGAAAATCATATATCAAATCGAAATTCCTTCTATTTTTATCAAAACGAAACCATGTACAGGATGATCACCAAATGACAGAGGCATTTGGATGAGTGACTGAGCTATTTAAAAACTGAATTTAAATCATTACATCAGACTAGATTATTTTCAAAACAAAAACGCTGTCAAAACCATACCTGTATAGCGACGAGGCTTCTTGATTATGCCAACTTGGAATTTACAACAGCCGTGGCTGATTCCACGTTTTTGAATAGGATGGAGCCGATTGTCTTTTGATTTTTATCTGTTGCATGAAGCTTTGCTTTTTGACTAGTTAGCACTGCAATCTAGTCTTCCAGTGATTGAATCTTTGATTGGAGTATAGGAACATCAATATAATATCGTTCTAACCATGAATTGCATTGGTCACAGGGTGACTGTGTGGGTTTAGACAGAGCAGGCGAGGGTTTGGGAAAATGACTGAGGGTTTCACGAGGCAATTTAATACCCGGATAGTCAGGGTCGTTTTTTAGGCAGAGGGGAAGGTTTGACACAAAATCATAAGGGGGATCGACACATAAACCTTGCGAGTAGGGATACTCGTCGGCCAGAAAACACTCAATATCAGAATCAGAGTCCTCACTTAAGATGATAGGGTTAGACTCGGCAGAGGGTTTTGGTTGGTTTCTGTCCATTCTTGAAATGAGCCGGGCATTCCTTTTCCCTTTGGCATTAGTAGTAAGGTTTGCCTTGGGATTTTTTCTCATAGGATTTTTAACGGCCTATGCACTCTTAGTTACAGTGTTGGGTAAGTCACCACCAGGGTCGGCCAAGGGGTTAGGCAGTAGGAGATGTAAGGGTACAGACGGTTCAGCCTTAGTTTCAGTTACCATAGTTTTATCAACCTGTACAGGGTCGGTGTCCTCAAAGCCATTACGGGCGATGAAATCCCTCCAACTATCACCCTGCAAAATCAAATGATAAACAACGATGAGCTTAATAAGACCATGGTGGAACAGGATGCTGTCAGCCTGCTTCCTTTTATATCTTTTCGACATCTTATACAGGATTTGATGAAAATAGAAAGGCATGTTTAGAGGATACCCTATAAAAATCATCAGTAGACGCAGGTGGTAGAGGAACACAAGTCCGTATCGACCTTCACAGGTCACAGACTGCTTAAGTATCAATAAAAAGTCATTCCATCATGGTTTGAGCATAGATATGGGCATACCTCTGTCACAAGAGGTGACTTTGCGTGATTGAAACAACAATGTCCATGGCACTTCATCGACCTTGCAATTCTTAAACCAATGTTGTCCCGAGGTAGGTAACCCCGTAGCTGAGCTGATAAACTGTTCATCGATCTCTAACTGTATGTCGCCCACCTTGGCTCGATAACCATCGAAAGTCATGGAAAACTGTCGTGCTATGCAAAGGTGAAAACCCTCAAATCGTTGTATAAAGGGAAGCCAACCATTTTCCTCTAGGTCTCTGTGGGCATTGTCAAACATTAACAGGGCTTGATTGCCATTGGGCTCGACTCGCAATATGAGAACCGATTAGAGGATCTTGCCAGTTGTATAATGATCAATAAAAGGTGAGCACAATAGGCATGATGAAAAAAGAGATATTGTCAGTTCAGATAATGATCGAAATATGACTTTGAAAGGAGAAGTTTTCACGCTTATAGTCGTGAAAACAAAACGAAAAAAAGTGTGTAAATGTCGCAAGAAATGAAAATGTCATCTATTTGAAAGTTGCGACAAAACTTGATGTTTGCAAGACATAGGTGTAGGCAGCTTATAGGATCATAAAAAAAGGTGAATTGGCTGCCAACAGGTTTCCAATCCCATGAGGAAGAACAAGAAATTACTCATTCTTCTATCGAGGATAATGAAGACATGGTTGAAGAGTGAGAGCCTGAAGATATCAAACATGATGATAAAGTATTGATGTGTGCTCCTCCCTCTAATAAATCTATCCAAGAGCCTATTCTCTTGCACAAGAAGAAGAGGATGAGGTTACTCACTTTCCTTTTCAAGTTTTTGATGATATCTTATTCGATGACTCAAAAGGGGAAATGAAATCTTTGGACAAGACATATCCTCCTTATTATGAATTTGAAGATGTAGAAACAAGTCATGAGGATGAAACAATGATGCATGCCCTTCCATCTAATGAAGTCATCCAAAGCCTCGAAACTCCTGCACAAGAAGAAGTAGATACAATAAATTATTTTCCTTTCCAAGAGTCTAATGATGCTTTATTTTATGATTTGGAAAGTGAAGAAGTGTTATAGGAGCCCTTGGATGTTTTAATCCCTTCATGTTATGATAAAGTTGATGACTATGTTGATAATATTGATGAATTCATACATGTTGGAAAGTGTAAATGGGATGTGATTGGATATGATGGGGATCCCATTTACGACATTGAGGGTCATTTCCAAAATTTTCCTTTAAAACTATCATATGAGGTTACTAATAAACTTGACATTTGGAAAAAATGAGATGATACGATTACAAACTTTTTTTAGACACCCAAGGATGACATGGTGCTATGTTTTCCTAATGATTTTTGGTCATACCTTGAGGATTTTGACGAATATTCCTTTGAGCACTTGGATTTATTCCATGAAGAATATTATCAACCACCATTGTGCTCGGATATTGATAAAGGTGAAGACATTGCTTTCCCAAAAAAGGATCCTTATGAGAATGTCTCCCAACTCCCTTTGATTATTTTATATCACTATATCACTAAAGATGTAGTTGGGAAGCATGTACTTTGTCTTAAGTTTTCTCTGAGGAAAAGCTTACTTTTAGAATTCAAGGGTAGGTTGAATACCTCAAGAATAAGTTTGTTATCTCGATTTTCCAGCCTTCCATTAAGAAATTGTCAGTAATCCCCTAGGTTCTTGCTAGTTCCTTCCCGGACCTCAGATTGTGAAGACATCCAAGGTAGCCATACTTTAGACTCTCTTAGTCAGTCTATTGAACATTTGATTTTTCACGATCCCTTTTTGAGATGGATTGAGCACTTTCCTAAAGGTGTGAATTGGCATGTTTTAGTCCCTCCCTTCTGCCTCCATGAGCTAGAATTTTTGATTCCGTATGATACAATACATTTTCTAACTCATGTTATTTTTGTTCTTGACTTATCATTGTTTTGGTTTATGATGAAGCACAAAGGAATGTATTATGATGGATTGCTAGGATAGTTTCATTGGCTATTTGACTACACCTAACATTCAACCAAAAGGTAAATAGAGGTAGGTAGGTAGGCATTTGCATTCATTGTATATACCATCTGCATATCATGCTAGAGTAGTGTAGTTTCATTTCTAATTGTACATATTATTTCTTACTTATATTCATTATATTATATATGAGCCATGGGTGATATCACCACCCCAAAAATATTACTAATCATTTTTGTTGAGATCTAGCAGATCACAGGTCATGCCAGACATGATGAGGTTCTCATGTGCTCTACGATGAGAACATGTCCCTGAGTTGGATCCAAATGTTATCCCCTATCCTAGGGATAACTAAGGAGATCATGTCTTGAGGCCCACAGGTCCTAGACATGGAGTACTGAGAGACACATGACTTGATCTTGGCCCTGGAGGGCCCATATTTTCTTCAATGCCTCCTATCTATCAGTAGCAACAACATCCATCCCATCGACCTAGTTATGAAGTAGCAGTGGGTCTTGTTGTTGAAATGGGTACTTGACACTGAGCCGGGGGGGGGGGGG
>ML788939.1:70142-82094 GCA_009831015.1 Picea engelmannii | reverse complement strand
AGACATTTTCATTTGGAATCATATTGTACTTGAACATTTATGTGGGGTAAAAGGAGGTTGCCCCCTCGAAGAGGCTTATTATCTGAAATTATCTCTTTTTCAAAGTGTTGAGTACTTATTCTGAGGTTTTTCTATGCTATATTGATATTTGGTTCTTAACAGTCATTGGCTTGAATGACTTATTCAAATAGTTACTTTTTGTATTCTTGCAGTTTTTGTATTTGTGCCCAAACCTATCACAATTGTAACATCTCATTGTATGAAAAAATTTCGCTATGTGCCCAACAAAGTTACATCTCCAACATCTAATTAATTTATTGGATTTTCTTGTATATCCTTTCTCTAGTTTCTTGCAGTCTATTTCTTTATCGCCAAAACTATGACAAGAAAAGAAATAACCATTGAAGGTGTTTCCATTCTTGATTTTATTTTGGTTGGAGAGATTTGTCATCTGATTTTCTTTCTTAATGTATCCAAGACCAGTTTTGTCAACATATAATATTTGGTTCTTCAAAATATCATCTAGGATAGCTGAGCTATTCTGGAAATTGACAATCTTATTTGTCTTTTCATTCTTCTGTTTGAGATTGACTATTTCTAAGTTTAATATTTAACATAATTCTTCCTTTTTAGTCAACTGAATCTTCAGGGATTCTTCCACTTCTTTAGCATGTTCAAGATGAGTCTTTAGATTGATGACTATTTCTTCTGTCCCATGCAATAATTCTTTGCATTTGATAGTTTTGTCATATGTCTTCAATTCTTCCATATCTTGTTTTAGATCAAAAACTTTAGTTATCAATATTTTTATTTCTTCCTCGTATTCTAGCTGAATCCTTTTGAGGTTGATGACTTCTAATTAAAACATTTGGCATGCTTCTTCCTTTTTCCTAGCTTCTTCAATTTGAGTCATTAGATATGCATTAGTGCTTTCATTTATCTTTTTGAATTTGATGATTTCCAATTCCAACTTGTGGTAATAATTTTCTTTCCTTGTTAAATGGATCTTTAGGTCTTCTTTACTTTCTTTAATTTCCTCAAGTTGAGTGTTTGACTTCGCAACCTCCTTTCTAAGATTCACAACTTTTTCTTCCTGCTTATGACATGATTCTTCCCTTTTGTTCAACTGGTTCCTCACTACCTCCTCTCTTCTTTTGGCTTCTTCAAGTTGGTTTTTCAGATTGACATTGCTTTCTCTTAGTTCTTTTAGATCTGCAAGGTTTCTGCTAAGTTCATCATCTTCCTTCTTTTTCCTGATTGCTTTTATTCTTCAATTTCTCAATCCCCTCTTCTTTTTCTTCTAATTGAACATTTTGCTCAGATACAATTTTTTCATTGTCTTTAAGAATTTCCTTTATTTCCATGATATGTTTTTGACTCTTTTCAAGAAATTCTTTAGTGTAGTCATGAAGAAAACTATAGTATGAATCATTATGATCAAAGTGGTATACATAGAGACTCCAATCAACATTTTGTTTGGCCTTTGATAGTTCTTCTTCTACTTCATCCATGGGATAAATGTTAACATAACATTCTTCTGATTCTTTCAATACTTATTTTCTTTTTTGTCATGTGTCTTTAATTCTTCCATTTCTTCTATTAGATTAGTAACTTTGGTTTTCAAACTTTTGATCTCTTCTTCTTTGTTTTCTAGATGAAAATTTTGTCCATGCTTTTCATGGTTAGATTGATCTAACTATTGTAGTAGCATCATATCTTTCTGTTGGAGTTTCTCCAACTCTTCGAGAGTGCACATAGTTGTGGACTCAATATGATCAAGAACATCCTTAGTAACGTCAATATATAGACCATTTCCTAGTTCCATACTAATCACTTCAAATGTAGTTATAACATTAGTATTAAAATCTAATAGTTTTTATTTAGTGAATATTGAGGTATTCCTCAATTCCTTGATGAGGTTGTCTTCTTCATTGTTAATTGGGGTTTGCATAAAATTCTGCATTTCATTTTGATTAGAAATGTATTTCTCTGTATTATGTTCTTCAATCTGATTGCAATTTTTCTTTTATTTATATTCTTCATTATCTTGATAAGAACTCTCTTCTTCTAAGTTTTGCTCTTTATTCTAACATGAATCCTCTTTATTATAGTTTTGTTCTTTATTCTGGTAGGAATCCTCTGTATCCGAGTCTTGTTGCTCACTTTGATAGGATTTATCTTCTTCTTGTGTTTCATTCTGATAACAATTTTCTAGTTGAAGCCATAATTCTTTAGCAGATTTGTAGTGCTTCATATTTTCTTTGACTTGGTCTGACAATCCATCGTAGATTGCTTTTAAGGCCACTGAATTTTTTCTC
Organism: Picea engelmannii; assembly: GCA_009831015.1. Taxonomy (NCBI): domain Eukaryota; kingdom Viridiplantae; phylum Streptophyta; class Pinopsida; order Pinales; family Pinaceae; genus Picea; species Picea engelmannii. The sequence goes on along the minus strand of ML788939.1, from coordinate 79,776 downwards.
TTTGCTTCCTTTGCAGTTTTGGATTTTCTCTTTGAAGTAGTTAAGTGACAGGGCTTACTTGCTACCAAATACCAAACTACAGATCCTCTCGACTTCATATATCTTTTCATATTTTCCCTCCATGATAAATAATTTGTTCCATCAAATAAGGGAGCTTCATTTGTGGAGATAATGATTTGTCCACCCATTTCTTTTGAATCTACCTTCAATGTTTAAATTGTGCTGAAGGAGCCTTTCTCTGATACCAATTGTTGAAACATGTACTTGACACTGAGGGGGGGGGGGTGAATCAGTGTCATAAAACTTTTTTCCACTTTTCTCAAATTAACTGAAATAAAAATATTTATTTCATTATCTCAATCAATATATATATATATATATATATATATATATATATATATATATATATATATATTATTTATTAAATAACTTGAATGAATACATAAAATTAATCTTTGAATATCATCTTCATACAATTATGAGAGACCCAACTTATAGTTCTTGAAGGATCAGATCCTGTCACTGAGAGGGGGGTGAATCAGTGACAACAATTATATCAATTTTTTTAATTATTTAAACATAATTTTAACACAGTATTTTATCGTGGAACCCAATTGGGAAAACCACAAATTCTTTTCTATTAACTGCATTTTTTTTTACACGTTACATAGAAGGAAGATGTGCTTCCTCTTTGATCAACACCGACTGATTAGGATGCACCCACACCCTGGTTTACCAACACCAACTGGTAGGAGGCTACGACCCCCTGTTTAGTTAGCTACAACTGACAAGGAAGCACCAAATTTATGTGCAAGCATCAACCTACCCTTGCACCACTCGACCACCATTAATACATAGGTATTATCTTTTCTTCCTGGAATCTGCTTCAGCTTTTGATCTTATGATCTGGACTGCAAAGACACTTTCTTCTCCCACTCTTTCATGTTCATATATTCTTCAAAACAACGTGAGTGTGAAACATTGTGTCCCTTCGTTTGGACCAATGCGCCTTTTTAATTAGCTTAACAATAATCTCTATTATTATTTTCACTGTGATGGATTTTCATAAATTGATCACTTATGGATCAATTTCATCCATTAAATTCATCCCTGATTCTATTATTTTCACATGGACCAGATTCCGAGGAGGCACTTCCTTCAAACCATCACATATGACTGCATGTTATAGAACCACGGTCTTTACCAGTTTTAGCGACATTATAATTTCCTTTTTTTTTTTAACTCTTATAACATATGACCAACGATGGTGACCTCACGTTAAGCGAGATGAGATCTTGAGCGATTATTGATTCAACGGTCATGAATTGTTTCTTCTGACGAGATGGATGACTGTCGATATTTCGACACTTTTCTCATCGAGACTTTGTGATATCCCTCCTTTCAAAACTCTCGATTACTATATCACCGAAAAGATCGGATGGTTCACACTTATCACAACACTGGATGAATGGTCATATTAGATCCTTACATCTATCCTTTTATTTCTTAATTAGACGACCATGAATTAATTAGGTGTTGAGATGGATGACTAACATGATTTCAGCACTTTGCCCTTCGGGTCTTCGTGACTTCCAATATTTCAAATCTCCCGAAAATGATATCACCAAAAATATCTAACAACTCACATTACATCTCAGAACCAAATTAATGGTTGAGAATACTCCCGATGTGACTTTGTGTTTCATGTATCGGGTCTTTGTGATTTCGTGTTTCGTGATATCAGAGGTGGGAGAACCTCCTTTCTTTGATTCCTAATTTCCCGATATCCAATTTTTTGATATCCATGATTTCAAGAATTATCACTTCCAAATGATTAAGGTGCATGCACCTTACCTGGATCTAATAGTTGTTGATCCACGTGCTTGCGCATCTGACGGTCACGGCTTAATCTGGTCATTGACCAATACTTCAACGATCCTTTTACTTGGTAAGTGATCCGACGGTTTTAACAAGAACTTAGGTTTGATCCAACGGTTGACGTGTATATGGATAGTCAAACTCTCAGCCTTTTTAACTCGATTATCATGTCCTTCCACATTGAGATGATCCGACGGATGTTGAGGCTTCTCATTCTGATCGGACGGTTGCTAAGATTTTGATCTTCATGTTGTTCGCTCTTCCTGTTTGCTATCATAGGAACATTGTTGATCCTATTGTGATCAACAATAATCATGAATTTCTGCAATGTGCTATTCCATCTATGGTTTGGTCTTTCGATCATACTTTTTGACATCTTCTTCTGATTGATATACTGTTGACATCAATGACAACACATGAATGACAATTTGTCCAACAATCTCCCCCTTTTTCATTGAGGGAAACACACCAACTTCATACACAATTTCCCCCTGTGGTGATTCTTATGTCCTCTGAAGTTACTCTCCCCCTTTGGCATCAATGGAAAACGGTTTCTTCTCATATGATCTATCTATATAAACACTCCCTGTTTATTTTTTTATTTTTATTTTTTTTTATATATTTTGACGCTTGGTATTTCCTTCTGCAATCACACTTTTCTTGTCATAACTTGAGTGACTCCTTCTGATGTTGATTTCAATCTCCCCCTGAATAGGTGCCAACTGATGCATTATTTTATTGAGAGATTTAGGTAGGAAGAAGGATTACTCCCAATGTTTTCCTAAGATATTCAAATACATCTCTGCTTAAGGTTTTTGTAAAAATATCTGCCACCTGTTCTTGTGTTGGAACATATTCCAATTTAATGTTCTTGTTTTCAGTCTGATCTCTTAGATAGTGGTACTTTATGGGAATGTGTTTCGATTTTGAGTGTTGAACATGGTTCTTAGAGAGACTTATCGTGCTTGTATTATCACAATGGATAGTTGTGGGTTCTTTAAATACTATTTTGATGTCTGGTAGAGTTTGTTTCATCCATTCCACTTGTGTGCAACATTCTGCCGCTGAAATATACTCAGCTTCAGTGATAGACATAGAAATTGAGGATTATTTCTTGCTTATCCAAGAAACCAGTGATTCTCCCAAAAATAATGCTCCTCCACTCGTACATTTTCTGTCATCTACACTTCCTACCCAATCAACATTTGAATAGGATTTTAATGTGAATGCGTCCTTGCTAGGGTACCGCAAACCAAGATCTATGGTTCCTTTCAAATATCTAAAGATTATTTTTACATCTTGAACATGGCTCTCCTTTGGTTCTACCTGGAGTCTAGCCACCATCCCAACAACTTGCTTGACATCAGGTCTGGAAGCTGTTACATAGAGAAAACTGCCAATCATTGATCTGTAGTGTTTTGGATATACAACTTTGGACTCATCATCCTTGCTTAGTTTGCATCCAACTATCATAGGTGTACTAACAGGTTTGCAATCCTATAACTGGAATCTCTTAAGCATATCCTTAAGATATTTAGACTGATGGATAAAGACTCCCTTTTTGGACTGTATTATTTGTAATCCAAGGAAGAAATTTAGTTCCCTGAGCAAAGACATTTCAAATTCTTGCTACATCATCTTAGCAAAGTCCTTACTCATTTTTATATCATCACTACCAAATATAATATCATCAACATATACCTCAACAATAATCATGTTATTACCATCAATTTTACAATAAAGATTGTTGTTTGTTGATCCCCTTTTTAAACCCTGTTTTTGTAAGAAGGAATATAGCCTTGCATACCGTGCTCTAGGTGCTTGTTTTAGCCCATAGAGTGCTTTATTTAGTTTACATACATAGTCCCCTTTGTTGGTTAATTGGAATCCTTTTGGTTGCTCAAAATAGACTTCGTCTTCTATATTTCCATTGAGAAATGTTGACTTGACATCCATTTGGTACACTTTAAATTTTCTATAGCTGGAGAAAGCTAAGAACATCCTAATTGCCTCTAATCTGGCCACAGGTGCAAATGTTTCTTCATAGTCTACTCCTTCAACCTGAGCATACCTTTTACATACTAATCTGGCTTTGTTCCTGATTACTTTCCCATCTTCATTCATTTCATTTTTATATACCCATTTAGTTCCAATGACATTTTTATTTTTTGGTCTTGGAACTAGCTCCCAAGTTTCATTTTTTTCAATTTGGTCCAATTCTTCATTCATAGCTTTGATCCAATTCTCATCATTACATGCTTCTTTGATTGATCTAGGCTCAACATGTGACAATAATGATATTTCTATTTGATACAGTAGTTGTTTTCTTGTGTTCACTCCATCATTCATATCTCCAATAATCAGTTCTTCGGGATGATTATTTTGAGTAATTCTTGATGGTGTCCTAGTATCTCTTCTTGGGAATTCTTCTCTTATGTCTCCATATTGACTATCTTCTTCACTTTCACTCTTATCCATATCATCTTCTTCCCTTTATTTTTTATTCTCTTCTACTTCTTCTAGTTGTGTGTTGAATGTCTCATCATCACTTTCATCTTCATTTTTAGGTATGGACTCTTGATTTTTGATTCTTATCATTTTTAGGTCATCTACCTTGACATATTCACTCTCAAAAATCTTATGTTATATAAGATTATAGCATCTATATTCTTTCTTGTTTGAAGCATATCCAAGAAAAATACCTTCATCAGATCTGGCATCGAATTTTCCAAGACTCTCATCTAGTCTTTTGATGTAGCATTTACTTCCAAAGACCTTGCAATATTTTACTGATGGAGCTCTTACCAACCATAGTTCATAAGTGTTCTTATCACTATTAACCCTGAGCTGACCTATGTTCAATATGTATACTGTTGTGCTTACAACTTCCATCCAATATCAATCTAAAATTTTTGCTTCATTGAGCATAGTTCTTGCAGCCTCCTAAACTGTTCTATTTTGTCTCTCAGCAATCCTGTTTTGCTGAGGTGTTCTGGAAGCAGAGAATTTTCTCTTTATTCCATTTGTTTCACAGAAAATACCAAACTTTTTTGAGGTGAATTCACCACCATTGTCTGATCTAAGACATTTTAGTTTTGTCTTCATTTCATTTTTAATGAGGGTTTTAAAGGCTTTGAATTTGTTGAGTGCTACTGATTTTTCTTTTAGAAAACATATCCAACTCATTCTATTAAAGTCATCAATGAACAACATAAATTAAGACTCTCCTTGTAAACTCTTGGTCCTCGTAAGTCCACATAGGTCAGTGTGAACAAGTTCTAAAGGTTTAGTGGTTGTGTATTATTTTTCCTTGAACCTTACTCTAGTTTGCTTCCCTAGTTGAAAATGTCTACATGTAGCATTTGAGGTTTTTATGATCTTTGGTAATTTTCTTACTGCACCAAGGTTGCTGAATTTCACAAGATTGTCAAAGTTAATATGCCCCGACCTTCTATGCCATAGCCAACTTTCATCTTATGAATTTACATGACACTCCTCATTCAATTTTGCATCTAGTATGTATACATTTTCAGGAGTTGCATGAGCAGTACCAACTAACTTTCCCGTGTCTTCTCTCCTAATCTCACATTTTTGGGAATCAAAGATGCAGAAGTACCCCTCATCACAGGTTTGAATGACACTTAGTAAACTAGGCTTCAGTTTTTTGACAAGTAGCACATTTATGACTTTGTCTTTTCCCAGGCTTATAGTACCTTTCCCAAGTATGTTACTTGAACCATTATCACCAAATGTAACTTTACCTTTTATTTTCTTTAAGTCTAAAAACTTTTCCTTGTTACATGTCATATGTTTTGAGCACCCACTGTCAACATACCAGAGATCCTTTTTATCTTGAGATTTTAGGGCAATAAGACATTCCTTCTTTGATGTTTTTTCTCTCCAAAGTTCCTTTTGCTCTCTAATGAACTTTGGCTATTATGAGACTTCCATTAATCTACAATTAATGTCTTTATGTCCATGGTTATGACATCTGAAGCATTGTAAGTCCCCTTCTTGTAGAGGTGCAAAGGAGTTATAGTTTCTACTTTTAACTTGATTTGTTACTTGTTTATTCTAAGGATATGGTTCTTAACCTTGATATTTTTCTTTCTATATGCTCTACAATTTATAGCTTTGTGTATGAAATTAGAGCATGCAAAGCAATAACCAAAGAAAATGTGAGGATACATGTTTTGATAAAACCTCTTTGGTATCGTATTGTCTTCCTTCCTGATGGGTGGAGGTAATCTTCTGGAGTTCTGATCATTACTTATCTTCTCTTCATTTTTCTTCTTGAATGTACTGAGGAGAGGATCTGCATAAGATTTCGAGTTAGCATGGCTTTCCTTTTGAGAATAAGCTATTCCATTTTTATTACCTGAATCCCTTTGCATGGTAATAATCTTGTCTAATATTTTAGAGCTATTTTCAAATTTTGTTTGAATGATTTTTTCATCCAGTTCCCTTTTTAGATTAACTATTTCTGCCTCCATTCTTTCACAAGTTAATTTTTTTTTTCCTTAAGAGATTTTTGCAGATTTGCTTCGATCTTATTTGCTTCTAAGATTTGTTTTTTCAGATTGCTCATGATTTTTTCTATCTCCTTTTCTTCTTGTTCATTATTTTCTTTTTGTTCAACTACAAAACTTTTTAATTGTCTATATCTGGTTTTGTATTTTCTTAATTCATCTAGGGCACTGATAAGTTCTTCCTCCATATTAATTTATGCTTCATCTTCTAACTCCTTCTCATGAGATTCTTCAATACCTAAGAAAAGGACTTCATCATCATTAGATTCATTGTTGTCACTAGACTCTGACGAGCTGTTGTTTTCTTCTTTTGAGTAGAGATTCTTTTTCCCTTTGTAGAACTTTTTCTTGTAGTTAGGTTTTTCCTTCTTCTGGTATTGTCTGGTTTTATTTTCTTCATCTTCAGGGTCCTCCTTGGGATAGGGACACTTGGATACAAAATGACCAACTTTGCCACAGTTAAAACATTTGAAAGGAAGCTTGCCTTTGTACTTCCCTGATCCTTTCTGAATTTTTCTAATGAAACTGGATTCTTCCATATCAGATTCTTCATGATGGCAGGATTGAATTTTTTGCTTCTAATTTTTCTTTGTCTTAGATGCTTTAAAAATTGTTTCATCTTTTGTTGATTTATCATTCCCTGTTCTCATTTCATATGCTGTAAAATTTTCATGGAGCTGATCGACAATGAGTGTTCTTAGATCATATCTATCTTCAATTGAAGAAATCTTTGCATCATATCTCATAGGTAATGATGTTAGTATTTTTTTCACAATGGGTTTATCTGTAATTTCTTCTCCTGCTGCTCTAATTGAGTTGACCACTTCATCTACCCTATGAAAGTACTCATCGATATTTTCTTCTTCTTTCATTTTCAGATTTTCAAACTGAGTTCTATAGGTATGTAGTTTGGCTTCCTTGACTTTGTCATCTCCTTCATATACAACCTCCAATTTGTCCCAGATTTCTTTGGCTGATTTGCAATGCATAACTTTCACACATATAGAATTAGTCAACCCTGCTAGAATTCCATTAACTTCTCTTGAGTTGTCATTACAATTTTTCTTTCCTCCAGAGTCTTTGGGTGGAGTAGTTGGTGCAATGTAACCATCTACAACAGATTGCCAGATATCAAAACCAAGAGCCAACAAAAAAAATTCATTCTTACTTTCCACAGAGAATAGCCTCCTCCATTGAACAATGTGCTTTGTTGTTAGACATTCCCTCTTGTTGATCCATCTTCAGGATCTACCTTCAAGTTTTCTAGACTGTGCTGAAGGAACCCACTCTGATACCAATTGAAGGATCAGATCCTGTCACTGAGACGGGGGGTGAATCAGTGACAAAACAATTATATCATTTTTTTAATTATTTAAACAGAATTTTAACACAGTATTTTATCGTGAAACCCAATTGGGAAAACCACAAATTCTTTTCTATTAACTACAAAATTGTCTTACATGTTACATAGAAGGAAGATGTACTTTCTCTTTGATCAACACTGACTGATCAGGATGCACCCACACCCTGGTTTACCAACACCAACTGATAGGAGGCTACGACCCCCTATTTAGTCAACTACAACTGACAAGGAAACACCAACTTCCTCTGCAGGCACCAACTTGCCCTTGCACCACCCGACCACCCTTAATACATAGGTATTATCTTTTCTTCCTATAATCTTCTTTAGAATTTGATCTTCTGATCTGGACTACAGAGACACTTTCTTCTCCCACTCTTTAATGTTTATATATTCTTCAAAACAATGTGAGTGTGAAACATTGTGTCCCTTCGTTTGGACCAACACACCTTTTTTAATTAGCTTAACAATAATCTCTATTGTTATTTTCACTATGATGGATTTTTGTAAATTGATCACTTATGGATTAATTTCATCCATTAAATTCATCCTTGAATCTATTATTTTCACAGAGACCAGATTCTGAGGAGGTGCTTCCTTCAAACCATCACATATGACCGTGTGTTACAGAACCACGGGCTTTACCAGTTTTAGAGACATATTATAATTTCCTTTTTAAAAAAAATAAAAAATCTTATAGCATATGACCAATGACGATGACCTCACGTTAGGCGAGACAAGATATTGAGCGATTATTGATTCAATGGTCATGAATTTATTCTTTTGATGAGATGGACGACTTTCGAGATTTAGAAACTTTTCTCATCAGGACTTTATGATATCCCTCCTTTCAAAAATCCCGATTACTATATCACCGAAAAGATCAGACAGTTCACATTTATCACAGGACCAGATGAATGTTCATAGTAGATCCTTACATCTATCCTTTTATTCCTTAATCCGATGGCCAATAATTAATCAGGTGTTGAGATGGATGACTAACGGGTTTTTGTCACTTTTCCCTTCGGGTCGTCGTGACTTCCAATATTTCAAATCTCCCGAAAACAATATCGCTGAAAATATCGAACGAATCACATTACATATCAAAACCAAATCAATGGTTGAGAATACTCCCGATGTGACTTCGCTTTTCATGTATCGGGACTTCATGATTTCGTGTTTCATGATATCAGAGGTTGGATCATGTCGAGCTGCAGATATACCATGTAAATCAACATTTAATTGTCAACCCGGAAAGGTAGACTTAGAGGAACCAGCACAGGAAATGCAGGGCTGAAGAGGGGGTTTAAAGAATGCCAAGCTACTATCTGAACTGCTAAAAGAAACTCACTGAAAGAAGCTACTGTACTCTACTCTACTCTGCTCTGCACTACCCGGTACTACTCGGTACTAACCGGTATTGCTCTGTATATGCATGTAAAAGATAAACTGAAAACAGCTAAGTTCTTGCTACTTATCACTCCACACAACTCAGCAACCATCCTATGAAACTTTCTATTGTAATCAAAATAAACTTCTTTATCTCATGAGATATCCAGGCTAGAATGTTAAGCAATCTGAACTAAAAATGAAATCAATGGCTGAATGGATGATGCTAAACTTAAATCTTGGAATGCTAACCCTCTGTGCAATGAAATGAAATGCTACTTCTATTAAACCAATGGGAAAACTGCTGAAAGATAAAATCAAATCTGGAGTCTACTGTAAATGCTATACATAACTCTGTTTCCATTGAAGGGGGCCCTGCCTTCTCTGTCAACAGGCCGTTCTCTAACTCAATGCATACTGAAAATGAATAACCTACAGCAAAAGCAAAATGGAAATAACAGGAATCGTATCACTGAAA
>ML788939.1:47503-69374 GCA_009831015.1 Picea engelmannii | reverse complement strand
TATCTTGGCATTTTGCATATTGCCCAATAACCCCAGAACTGAAGTAAATGATGACTCTAACCATTTGCACATCTTGAATAATATTGCCGAAAGCATTCCCAAATAAAACACAAACATACTCTGGTCCTCCACTAGCACCACCATGGATAGCAATAACCCCATGTCTCTTTGCAAACCATTTAACAACTTCAACATCATCAGACGCACCAGTTGGTAACTTTGCTCCAGAGATAAACTACTCCTTGTCTTCCCTTTACCGTATTTGCACCAAGAGGTGACAGTGCATCCACATTATAGTTGAATTCTTCGCTCATTTGTGGTTTTGGAAGCACTTCATGGTTTCTGTATGCAATGGAACATATATGTGTAACAGAGTATGAATAGCACAGAAAGAATTCCATTTGCTTAACAAAAGTCTTCAGGAGAGTAAACAATGTCTTCAAGAACCAGCAAGAAAATGTTATAAATCCGGAGCCCAACAGATCACCTCCTTTATTTGATTCCTGATTTCCCAATATCCAATTTTCTGATATCCGCAATTTTAGGAATTAACACTTCCAAATGATTAAGGTGCGTGAACCTTCCCTGGATCTAACAGTTGTTGATCCACGTGCTTGTGCATCCAACGATCACGACTTAATCTGGTCATTGACCAATCCTTCAATGATCCTTTTACTTGGTAAGTGATCCGACGGTTTTAACAAGAACTTGGGTTTGATCCGACGATTGACGTGTATATGGATAGTCAAACTCTCAAACTTTTTTAGCTCTCTTATCCCACCCTTCCACATTGAGATGATCCAATGGTTGTTGAGGCTTCTCACTTTGATTGGACGGTTGCTGATCTTTTGATCTTCATGCTGTTCACTCCTCTTGTTTGCTATCATAGGAACATTGTTGATCCTATCGTGATCAACAATAATCATGAATTTCTGCAATGCGCTATTTAGTCTGTGGTTTGGTCTTTTGATCATACTTTTTGACATCTTCTTCTGACTAATACATTTTTGACATCAATGACAACACATGAATGACAATTTGTCCAACAGTTCTCAGATCCAAGTGATAAATGAGGAATCCAACCCTCATAATAAGTCCCATCTTGTTGATCTCAGATCCAACTGATATGTGAGGAATCCAATCCTCATATAAGACCCAACTTGTAAACATGCACCAACCTGATAGAATGAACTTTCATTCAATCCATTATATATAAATACATATACTTCAACAAATTCAACTACAACTCTTCTCACCATTCCTTCTTGTTTATACAGTCTTCCAACTGGTGTGAATGAATCATTGTGTATTTTGATATTTGAACCATTGTACCTTTTCATTTTAAATGATAATCTTTAAACTTTAATTAATATCATTTTTATTTTTAATTATTTATTCATGTTTTCATGATTTAACCCTCTTTTAATCATGATTGTGTATCAATTTGTTTGTCCTCATGAGTTAATCACAGGCATGGATCGACTCATTAGATTGTACTCATGTTTCTGTTGCATTCTCAGTTCACCAACAGATCATATTCGATCTCTTATCAATTCTCTTGTAATGTTCTGGCATTAACTCTCTATCGAATTAATATGTATGAGGTGCTTCCTTCAAACCATGTTCATATGATCATTGGCATAGAACCACAGGATTATAAATTTAAGTGACACATTACTTTCTACCTTTTAAATCTGTTTACCATGTGACCAATGGTATTATTCATATGTTAGGAGAGACAAGTGCTTATCAATTCAATGGTCACAGTTCAATCTCCCTGATGAGATGGACGATTGTTGGGACTTTAGGACTTCGAAACTTGCAACCTTTCAAATCTTCTGAATGCGATTTCGTCGAACAGATCGAACGATTCAAGTTTATTTCGTGGAACTAGATCAATGGTCATATTCAATCCTTATACTTATCCTTTCATTGCTTAATTCGACAATTGGGACTTAATCAGGTAGTGATATGGATGGCCATCACTTAATCTGGGAATTCGACTATTCTACTTACACTATCCTTCCACTGTAATATGATCAATGGTTGAGAATACAACCAAAGTGATCTTCATATTGGATGACTCATGTCCACTCCAGGACTCTGGCATTTGCGACTCCAGGACTTTAGGAAAGTGTTGGTGGTAAAACTCCCGAAGTAAAACTACCGGAGTGATGTAACTTTCTTACATCACTTGATAACATGGCACAAGATGAGTAGCTGCCATGTGTCACTCAGATTCATGATTTACATACACCTAAAATGTCAATTTCAACTTGACACTTGTCATTATCTGATTGTGCCATGTGTCCTTTCTTACATCGTTTATCACATGTCCTTGCTGATGTGGTATGCTGACATAGATTTCCCACATGTCCTTGTTGACATGGTATTCCACATTTCCTTGCTAACATGGTTTTCCACATGTTCTAGAATCAAATGGTTGAGGTTTACTTCGGGTCTTTACCCGGAGTCCACAGATTTACGCCACGTCTCTTCTGGATAAGAAAACCTAGATCCACTTCAGATGATATGACGCTTGATATTTACTCTGGACGATTTGACGAATGAGATTTACTTCAGATGATCCAACAATCAAGAATTTATTTCGGCTCTCCAACTCTCTGGGCTTCAGGAATTTCAAATATCAAACTGAAACTCTCGAAGTGATTTCTCTAGAGCTCACAATCTATCACCACGTATCCTTCTAGATCTGACGGTTTAAATTTACTCCATCTCTCCGACTCTTTGGACTTTGGGTATTTCAAATCTCAAACTGAAACTCTTGAAGTGAGATTTTTCTGAAGCGTAACCTCCTCACATATTTAGACCCGAAACGCATGAAATTCATTTGATCAAGATCTTAGATCGACAACTCGATCTATTTGTGATTCTTCTTTGCCTCTTGAAATAATGTAACTGCAAAGAGTATTCTAATTATTATTGATGTATTATTCATTAGATCAATCCCCTATTGTGGATTGATCATGTCGGCTATTGTAAATGACCAAATCCCCTTTTGCGGATTGGTCAAAACATAATTGTAATAGGCATAATAAGAAGTCAACCCCAAAATATATATTAAAGGTGGTTATAACCATCCATAAGAAGAAGTCATCCCTTCCAGTGAAAAGACACCTCCACATGTGCCAAAATTGTATAAATAAGGAGGCTAGCGCCTCACTTAGACACACACTCACTTGTTCATCAAGAGACAAGTTTAGAGCTGCAGTTGGAGAAGAGAGAGAGAGAGAGGTGCATTCTTGGGAGAGGACTTTCTTTATTTGTTTGAGTTATCTCTTGGCATCGTATTGGCTATCTATAATAAGGAAGTTTTGGCTGAGTTTTCTCCCCCACGAGGGTTTCCCAGGATAAATGATGTGTCTCTTGTGATTGTGTATTTCTCAGTGATCCTATCTATGCTATTTTTATCTAGTGAAATGAAAAGAACTCCAATAATAGCTTAAACCTTAACATGGTATCAGAGCTAAGCTGAAGAGAGCATCTTTCACAAGAGAAAGTGAAAAATGTCACTGTTTTTGTACATGCAAATTAGGGATTTTTGATGATGATGTATCTTAGCCCCAAAACCATCTTGAAAAGTGCACCCTAACTCAAGTATCACTTTGGCATCCTCAGTGCAACTTTTCAGTGGCTAGATCTTCTGGAAAGTGAAACCCTAGTTTTCACAAAGTACCAGAAAACCAGAGTACCAGAAGTACTAGAGTACCAGAAGTACCAGAAAACCAGAATCAACAGTCCAGAAATCCTCAGATCAAGTTTGGAGGGGTAAAAATTGGATTTTCCAAGATCCAAACACACCATGATACTTGCGTCAGCCAAGCGTACCTCCTGGTAAGTTCATAATTTAATTTTGAGCATTTTCATTTTTGGACATTTTCCTAGCTCCTTGTAAAAGATGTCTGTAAGCACTAAGCTTGTTGACAAGATGGAAAGTGTGGAAAAATTATGTGCCTAGAAGTATAGGATTGGTCTCATTATTGAAGAGAATGGCCTAGCAATATTTTCCAAAGGTGAAGTGTCGGAACCTGATGATGCTTTAGATAAAGAAGAGCACCAAAAGGACACGATCAGGGCCAAAAGAATCATTGAAGATTCAGTCAAAGATCACCTGATTCCTTATGTGTCATAAAAGAAGACTCCGAAAGAATTTTTTGATTCCCTAAATAGAATATATGAAGGAAAGAACATAAACTGAAAGATGAATCTAAGAACTCAACTCAAGAATACAAGGATGTAGAGAGGAGAATCAATCCAAGAATATTTCTCCAGAATATCCCAATTCAAAGAACAAATAGAAGCGATCGGAGATACTATAGATGAAGATGAGCTTATAATGATGACCCTTAATGGTATTTCAATACCTTGGGATGCATTCATCCAAACCATTTGTGAAATAAAGGAGAAACTAAAATTTGACAGTCTTTGGGAAGAATGCATTCAAGAAGAATCAAGAGTAGCTAACCGAGAGGCTTTACTATCAAGATATGAAGATCAAGCCCTAGCTACTCACACTAAAGGAGGAATAAAGAAGTCGTACTTCCAGAAAGAAAATCATAAAGAGTCTCACCCCAAAAACAAATTCAGTCATTAAGAATCTCAACCAAAGAGATTCTAGAAGAAAGGAAAATGAAAGGAAAGATATTACTCATCTGTCCAATGCTACCACTATGAAAAAATGGGACATATTAAGAGACATTTTCCAGCTAGACGAGAATAATACAAGAGGAAAAATAAGAGGCACCATGCCCATGCAGTTGAAGATGAAGAGTCACCCACAAAGATGTTAAGAGAACAAATTAAAGAATATGTCTTAATCTCGATCCTCTCAGGATCGGTAACACCTAGAGGGGACACTTGGCTCATTGATAGTGGTGCTTCCAAGCACATGATAGGTCAAAGGGATATTATCTCTTGCATTTCAGAAAAGAAGTTTTCTCAGGAAGTTACACTTGGAGATGATTATCAATACCTTATCAAGGGAGTGGGAGAATCAAACTACAAGCTTAACTCAGGGAATTCAATGAAGATGAAGGACATACTCTATGTACGAGGTTTGAAAAAGAACCTACTCTCCGTATCAACGTTAGAAAAGAAAGGCTTCAGAGTTTCCTTTATAGATGGAGAATTTCTTATGTGGGATAAAGGAGAAACCATGAAAGAAGAAATCATCAATGGAAAAGATGAAGGTGGCTTGTATAAGCTAAAGGGTCACTCAGAAGCTGCCATGACACATGTCGTTGAGAATCCATGCGAGCTGTGGCATAGACGATTATCCCACATCAACTACAAGGCATTACCGTACGTATGAAAAGTAGTCACAGGTCTACCAGAATTCAAGGTTGATCATGAAGGCGTGTGCAATGGATGTGCACAAGGGATGAACATCAAGAACCCCTTTCCGAAGAGAGACATCAAAGCAGAAGGAGTCTTAGAACTCATTCATTCATATGTGTGTGGTCCAATGCCATCATCCTCCATCAATGGGTATGTATACTATGTATCTTTTATTGATGATTATTCTCGTAAGACCTAGGTTTACTTTTTGAAATCAAAAGATAAAGTGTTCAGTAAATTTAAGGAATTCAAAGCCTTGATAGAGAATCTTTCTGAAAGAAAGATAAAGATACTCAGGTCAGATAATGGAGGAGAATACACCTCAAAAGAGTTTGTGAACTTCTGCAAAGATGTCAGGATAAAGAGGGAGCTAACCACACCCTACAATCCTCAACAAAATGGTGTAGTAGAAAGAAAGAACCAAACTATAATGGAAGCAGTAAAGACCATGATCCATGATCAAGATCTTCCAATGTGCTTATGGGAAGAAGCAACAATGACAACAATATATGTACAAAAGCGATTGTCCCATAGTGCACTTGGGTTCAAGACCCCGGAAGAGATGTTCACCAAAAAGAAGCCAGAGGTAAGCCATCTCAAAATATTTGGCTGCCCAGTATTTGTACATATTTCGAAAGAGAAGAGAAACAAGCTGGAACCCTCTAGAAAGAAGGGAATATTTGTGGGATACTGTGAGGCCTCCAAGGCCTTCGGAATTTATATACCAGGTCACCATCACATCGAGATCAACAGGGATGTGACCTTTGATGAATATGCAGCGCTCAAGAAATCAAGAAGATGCCAACTTGAAGAAGTATCTGAAGAGGAACCTATATCCCCCAGAGTTACATAATCAATGAGGGAGGTTACAGAGTTGCAGAACCAGTGAGGGGAGTCGTAACTTCCCCTAAAGAGGAAATTCTAGAATATCATGAGATAATAGAATTTCAAGAACCTACCCAGATGAAGATCTCCCATAAGAGAAATCCTGCTTGGGATAGGGAGCTTATTCAAGATGGATAGAAGTATGGTGTTCTCAAAGGAACCACGAGATAGGTGAAGAGACCTAAGACATTCTCTAGTTATATGGCTTTGATGTGTGATCTCCTACAGAAAGATCCTACTTTCTTTGAAGAATCCATTCAGAAGAAAGAATGGGCAGATGCCATGACAGAAGAATACCAATCCATAATAAAGAATAATGTATGGGAATTAGTTCCCAGACCAAAGAGCAAGGATGTGGTATCTTCCAAATGGATCTTCAAAATAAAACATGTTGTTGATGGAATTATTGAGAAGTATAAAACAAGGTTTGTCGCTCGTGGCTTTTCTCAAAAGGAAGGCATTGACTATGAAGAGACATTCACTCCTGTAGCCAGATACAATTCGATCAGAACCATCATAGCCCTTGCAGCTACGATGAAGTGGAAGTTACACCAGATGGATGTAAAGACAACTTTCCTAAATGGTGTCATCAAGGAAGAAGTGTATATAGAACAACCTCAAGGATTTGAAGTTGAAGACATGAAGACTCATGTCTGCAAGTTGAAGAAGGCTCTGTACGAGTTGAAGCAAGCTCCTAGAGCTTGGTATGGCAGGATAAACAGTGTTTTGACAAGCTTGGGATTTACCAAGAGTAAAGTAGATTCTAACCTCTACTTCAAGGTTATGCATGATGAGACGGTGATATTCTTATTTATGTGGATGACTTATTCTTAACTGGAGAAGAAAATCTCATCACCGAATGTAAGAAGAATCTCGCTTCAGAATTTGATATGAAAGACCTTGGCCTAATGCATTATTTCTTAGGTCTTGAGGTATGGCAGAGCCCTGAGAGAATATTCCTTAACTAAGGGAAGTATGCAGTCGAAATACTGAAGAGATTCAACATGTTGGAGTGAAATTCCATGAATACACCCATGGAAATAAAGCTGAAGCTATTGGTCGACACTTTGTCAGATTTGATTGATTCCACATTGTATAGAAAGATCATTGGATCGTTGATGTATTTGACGAACACTAGACCAAATATTTGTTTTGCCTTGAACACTTTGAGTCAGTTTCTGGTAGAACCCATACATGTTCACCTAGCTATTGGAAAACATGTGATGAGGTACCTTAAGGGTACATTATATTATGGTCTCAGCTATGATGGAGATAATGATTTCACACTGAGTGGGTAAACTGATTCAGATAGGGATGGAAGTGTCTCTGATAGGAAGAGCACTTCAGGATGCTATTTTAGTTTGGGATCAACCATGATCACATGGAAAAGTAGGAAACAATCAAGTTTTTCTCTCAGTACAATGGAAGTAGAGTACATTGTTGTGTGTTCTGCCAGCTATGAAGCTATATGGATTCGAAATTTGTTGACAGGTCTATTTGACCTAGAAATGGAAGAAACCACGATTCTATGTGATAACCAGAGATGCATAAAGATGACATATAATCCTATATTTCATGATAAGTCAAAACACATAGAGATCCAATACCATTACATATGTGACATGGTGCAGAGAGGAGCCATAAAGCTCCAATACGTTAACACATATGAACAGGTTGTCGATGTGTTGACCAAGCCTATATCTCGTGTAAAGTTTGAGCACTTTCAAGATAAGCTCATTATAGTCCGAAAGGACCTCCCTTGAAAGGGGGAGTAGAGTTGTGTTGATATGCCAACCTAGTATTATGCTTCCAGCTTAATTGTTGTGTCGATATGTCAGCCAAGTGCTGTGCTTCCAGGTTAATTGCTGTGTCAAGATGCGAGCCAAGTGTTGTGCTTCCAACTTAATTGTTGTGTCGAGATGCCAACCAAGTGTTGTGCTTCCAACTTAATTTTTGTGTTGAGATGCCATCCAAGTGATGCGCTGCCATCTTAATTGTTGATTCCAACTTAATTGTTGATTCCAACTTAATTGTTGTGTTGAGATGCCAGCCGAGTGTTGTGCTGCTAGCTTAATTGTTGTGTTGTGATTCCATCTTAATTGTTGTTTAGTGTGTCAGCCTCGTGTTGTGATGATGTACTAGCCTCATGCTGCGATGATGTACCAGCCTCGTGCCGTAATGATGTGCCAACCTCGTGCTGTGATGATGTGACCAACTTCGTGCTGTGGTGATGATGATGAATTAGTTTTATACTAATCCATATTGATGCAGATGATGTTTTCATTCCATTGAGAATGACGATGCTGGCGATGAGAAAAAACTTTTGATGATTTATGGATATGCTAGTCAATGTTCCAAGATGTTGTTGATGATGCTGTCCTCTCACCCACCTGATGTTGTTAATGATGTTGTCCTCTCTCTCGCTTGATGCTGTTATACAATACCCTTCTTGTTAAGGAGGAGTGTTGAAATAATGTAACTGCAAAGAGTATTCTAATTATTATTGATGTATTATTCATTAGATAAATCCCCTATTGTGGATTGATCATGTCGGCTATTGTAAATGACCAAATCCCCTTTTGTGGTTTGGTCAAAAAATAATTGTAATAGGCAGAATAAGAATTCGGCTCCAAAATATATATTAAAGGTGGTTATAACCACCCAGAAGAAGAAGTTGGCCCTGTGAGTGAAAAGACACCTCCACACATGCCAAAATTATATAAATAAGGAGGCTAGCGCCTCACTTAGACACACAATCACTGGTTCATCAAGATGCAAGTTCGAAGCTACAATTGGAGAGAGAGAGAGAGAGAGAGAGAGAGAGAGAGAGAGAGAGAGAGGAATTTATGTATTTGTTTGAGTTATCTCTTGGAATTGTATTGGCTATCTATAATAAGGAAGTTTTTGCTGGGGTTTCTCCCCATGAGGGTTTCCCAGGATGAATGATGTGTCTCTTGTGATTGTGTATTTATCAGTGATCCTATATATGCTATTGTTATCTAGTGAAATGAAAAGAACTCCAATAATATATTAAACCTTAACATTTCCTTGGATCAGATCCAACGACTCTTCTTCTTGCTTATCTTGTCCTTACACTTTAGAATGATCCAATGGTTGTCGGGTATTCAAATATTTGAATTCTCAGCCCTTTTTCCTTGCTTATCCTATCCTTCCACTCAAAAGTGATCCAACAGTCGAGAAGGTTCTCGAAGCAGATCAATGATCAAGGATGATTGCGGAACCACAATTTGCGAGTGATTTAACTCATCACCCGAGCTCCATAATTTGAAGTTGTGTGTTTGTTGGTGAGTCAACCACAATTGTCGATATTTGAAGCTATAATATCTAACGACCCTGACTAATTGCGAGATTGAAAATAACAAAATGTTTAATTCTCCTTTCACTCTCCGCAATCTATCCCTATTGTTGACTTGGCGATTGCGCATCTGACGGTCATGACTTAATCCAACTTAATCTAATCATTTTTTGGATCAACCACAGTCGTCGATATTTGAGTTTATGATATTTGAAGATCTAGACCAATTGCAGGATGGGAACTAGTGAGTCATTTAATTCTCCTTTCGCTCTCCGTAATTCATCCCTGTCGTTGATCTGGTGCATGCGTATCAACTGTCCTAAATTGATCTAGTCATCGACCAATCCTCCAATGGTCCTTAATCCCACGGTCACTCATATGAATGACATTCGTTATATGAGACGATCAAAACTATCAATTTCTTGATCGAACGACTGTTGAGGCTTCTCACTTTTTCTTGTGCATTGATCGACTTTTAAGTCTTTCCATCGTTCCCGATGACATTTCTACAATGCGCTCTTCCTTTTGAGCTTTGAAATTTGGCATACTTTCATACTGTTTGACATTCTCATCCTTTACATACTTTCAATGCACTTTTCCTTCTAAGCTTTGATCTCTGCATACTGTTTGATATTCTCTACTAACTGATATACCATTGACATCAATGACAATTTAATCTATGATAAATTAACATTGAAAATTCATCATAAAGACTTATCATCACATCATAATGACATCAACTGTTGACATCAATGAAAATATGTCCAACACTTGCTCCATGAGGTAATGAGTCTGGGTATCATGGTATGTGTCACTCTGATTCTCAAAACATTTGAATATGTGCATTGAATTCTCTTTTGTTTCATGACGTTTTCTTGGTAATTATTCCCTTTAAGTCCATACTTGGGGGTGATGACAGAGTGACATAGTAAGTTTGTTCCCTTAGGGATGATTTTCCACTGAGTGGGTGTATGAAAGGTCATCATCCATTCCTTCCATACTTACCACTTTTCATCACTATCCCTCTCATCATTCCCCTACATTGGTTCGGGCATTGGCTTTGTCAAGATAGTAAGGGTTGTACCTTGCCTTGTGGGAAGAAGGGGATAAAGGCCTAGAGGGTAAAAATAGTTGGAAAAAGTTAAAATCCAAGATGAAACCTTAATATGCTTCACCCAGGGATTCCCGAGAAAGAAACAAAAGGCTTCTCAATAAGAAAAGGGGACCCATATATAAAATAAAACCCAAGGCCTAGTTGGTGGATATGAGGTCTCATCATGAGCTGGCCTATTAGGTCTATGGACATGTAGAGGTATGAAACTACTATTCATTTGGTCACCAAGCTAGGGTATTGGCTCTTGGAGTCATAAACAAGAGAAAGGGGGTCTCATCATGAGCCATCCTTCTCATTTCCATGAAATGATTGTGGGTAACACTATCACCACTGGTCACCATGTCAGGACAATGTCCTCCAACTATTCTCTTGAAAAGAAAAAACAATAAGACAAAGATTAAAATGCATTGAATGGGATAGGAAACAATTACATTCATGACAAGGTGCATCCCACCTTCTACAAATGCACCCACATGTAAGACCTACATTTCCCTATCATCAATGCGCCCCTTGCCCAAACATTCCCTACACCATCTCATACATTTACATGACCTAGATTGGTATTCACCTGGGAAACACCCCACACTCGAGGAGGATTATCCCAATAGGACATCCTAAGACCCTCTCTAAACCTTGCTTGTTAAATAGCATAACGTCTTTGAGCATTTGTCTCAGTAAAGGGGGGTTTGATGCACATGTTTGGGTAAATTGATTATTAGATGTGGTTAACATTGCTATGATACCTATGACTTAAGATCCCATGATGGGAGTACTTTTTGTTTCTATAGGACCATTCCCAATGGACATGTACATATGGGGAGATGATTATTTCGAACCTCCATGGGGTTGAAAGCCCACCAGATGGATAATGTGACCCCAACCAGGGGCAAAGGGATACCAGAGGCTCGCACCAGAGAAAAAGGAGGACGTTCCACCAGAGGCACTTTGGGAGTCCTGGACCTAGGGGGGTCTTTCCCTCCCACCATGATGTTGGCCCTTGAAGGCCCCTAACATCATAATTTTGAGCCTTGACATTATCCAGTTAGGGTTTTGGAATGAGGACGACTTGGTTGGAACGTGTCACAGTTTCTGAGGCCTTTTGAGGCCTAATGTTTCACTTTGGAGGCCTAGAGTTCCATGAAGGGGCCTAACGTCACCCTAGGAGGGGCATGACATCATCCCTAAAGACAAAATTAGGGTTTTAATTGTTAGTTTTAGGTAAAACTGGATTTTTGATGTAAACTGGCCATGTCGGCCATTTTTGACCTAAAATGTAATTAAAGGTAATTTGTATTGTATAAATAGCGAATAAAAACTCTCATTTTTTCATCATATTTCACTCACACAAGTGTGAGGTCTGAAATTCAGCCTCTTTTAAGGCTTGTTGGCTGACATTAAGTGTTGCACAACTCTTGGAGGAGGCTATTTTTGGTGTATTTTTGCATTTTAATGGTGGAAAGTCTTCAACTAGGGTTTGTTGCTAGATTATTCTTGATGAATTAAGTAGAAATCTACAATCCTTATTTATTTTGAATGGTTATGGTGCATTTTCTTATTCATTTCTAAGATTATGAAGTTGCTAGTTTGAAACCCTAGGAGAAAAACACATGTTATTGTCCTTTTCTTTATAACTCTTCACCTACTTGATTTTTCTAGAGAACACCTCCCTTGAAGGATATACTAGAACCCTACCTTTGTAGTGCTCTAGTATCATTTCTTCATTAAGCTTCATACATTTGTTTCAAGTTTGATCTAAAGAAGAAGGAAATGGCTAGGGCCTAGGGTTACCTACTTTCTAACATCTTTTCCTTCTAAGGTTTTAGATATTGAGGCCTTAGGTTACTAACACCTCAATCATCTTCCCCTACCTTTAGCTCATGTATTATAATTTGTTGTTTCCCTCTAAGAATTTTCGCTACAACTTTTAGTCCATTTAGCCTAAAAGGAACTAGTTCACACTTTGCAAGTGATTGATTGACTAAAACAACTCTTAAACCATCTACCTTAAGACTTTTACTAACTATTTCTAACATTAGATTAGACTAACCCACTAACTAATTTGCTTCTATTGCAAAATATTGCTACAACCATCTATAACCGCAACAAATTCATCTTAAAAGAAATATTTAAAGATAATTATACATTTCTATCATTGCTTCTGACAATTACTATCATTTTGTCAAGTTTATGCGATCTTTTATTGTAATTTTTGAAGCATTATTGAGGCATAATTGTGAATCTATTGTTAAATATATATTGTTGTTATAAATACTTCTATAGCTTCATATTTTATATCAACTTGTTCATTTTATCAAAATTCTATGGTTTTATGAAGCACTACCATCATATGGTACTTGCAAATAACATATTTTCTTGTTGTCTTGTTCTTGTTGGAAGATTGGTTGTTGTCATTGATGTCAACCCTAGTCATGGGTTTTTGACATCAATATTGATGAAGGTATTTGGACATGAAGGAAAATGCACATGCAGATAAAACACCCATGGATGGATAGTATACATCATGTTGTTTCTGGTGGTATGTGGCATGCCACATGGATCCTCATGGTTGAGGAGAAAAGAATTTTTGAAGATGACAAAGTGAATTGAATAAGGAAGTACATGTAGGCCCTGAAGATAATTAAAGAAAAGAATTACAAAATAAGAAAGTGTCAAGTCGTCCATAATGTTAAAAGGAAGTGACATAAATGGTACAAATAAATATCATTATACATTCATTTTATATACAAGTCAAATTTCATAGGAAATCAGAAGTAAAGGCCGGATTTCAAGGGAGGATGAAGTCTTTTGGTGATGTGTTCTAAGGTATGTTATTTTCAAGTCATCTTACCATTTTTGCTGTAATTTTTTTTTATAGAACTATTTAGATGGTGAAATTGATATGGTATTAAGAAGACATATCAAGGTACCTATGGTATAAGTTTCATCTCTTTATTAGCTATAATTATGGAGATACACTTTGTGGAAGATACGGTTTTTGACCAGTCCTGAAGCTAGTCAATAAACAAGTGTTCCGGGTAAAACAATCATAACTTATTCATAGAGAATCCAAATGATGTGAGACATATTTCATTGGAAATATGACAGACTTTAGTTTCTTGTGTGTGAGTTTCAGAATCAGATGTTAAATATTGAGCACAGGGCATTCTGTACAAGTTCAGTCTCCCTGAATAAACCATAATTGAACAAGGTCTACCATTCTTTCTAAAACTTGTTTTTGGGGAGGATTCAAGGAGTGAAAATTGGAGAAGTTTCAGAGAATACATTGAGTAATATTATCTACAGGATCAAAGTATTCCAAGAATTGAATAATTTCATAAATTGAAGAAGTCTCAGGAAGCATTATCAGGTTCTATGTGATGGTTGGTTGATGGTGATGATTTAATGTAAAGTTTTATTATCTCTCATATATTCTTGGGTCGAAGGAAGGGGAACGGATGGAGAGTTAAAACCTCTCTTGATATTGGAGGATTGTATCTTCCTCTTGGAGGTTTATCCCTCCCTTTACATTTGGAAGCTATAACTACCTTTGGAAGTCATTACTTCCCTTGAACAATAACTATTGATTATTTCCCATATATTGTGCATGGTGTATTGTGGTGTATTGGTGTAAATATTATACTATTGTTCATTACTCATTGGATGTAGTTGAATGGTTTAAGTATAAGTTGAAAAAGGTTTTAAATTGTACTTGATACTTATTCACCCCTTCTCAGTATCAACAGTTCTGGGCATGTACACTTAAATATTATTTTTCTTCATCTCATTTAAACCCTTGGAACTTTTGATCAAAGTGACCTGTGAGAGGGGTGAGACTTTCTTTATACTTTTTCCTTAGTCTTATCAAACCCCTAGGTCACTAGGGAAGTCTCCCCTGGGGTATCACTCCTAAATAGAAAGAGGTGTCTTATTAAGGTGATAGTGATAGGACATCCTCCTTGTTACGTCAATTTAGTATTCACTTGCCTTTGGATTTGGGAAAATACAATTTGCGTGATAACATAACCAATGCCTATGGTATGATTTTCAAAGTCACCAATATGATCTAAATAATTGTCTATGGAAGGTGAGCTTACTAGGGTGGTCTCCATCACAGTGTTGGCTATTGTAGTGGCAATGGAAAGTGACCCATTTTCTTGGTGCTCTTGGACAACTTCTTGGAGCCTTACCAAGGACTCCTTCTCTGCCAACTCTTGTTGAATCTATGCCATAATATACTTAAGCCTATCATATTTCTAACCATCCAACTGAATGACCTTTTCTCCCAAGTGTGCAAGATGAACTCTGTGATTTTCCCAATCTGCCATGAACGTTGTGAGGGAGTCTTGGAATTATTCAAACTTATTATCGAGAAATGGAAGTAGTTTCAAAGAGGTCTCAAGGTGCTTCTCCATCTCTTCCATCCTCTTGAACATATGAACCTACTCCTTCAAGATCCCATTCTCCTCTCAAAGTTGAGAATTGTTAGCTCATAGGTCTTCCAAATTGTCTTTATTTGACTTACCCATGCTAAGGTCTGCAATGTTCTCTTCAAATTTTTGGCAATTGTGTCATGGTCAAGGAAGAAACTACTCTGATACCATATAATTTGTAAACAAGGGACTTATATCCCACTTATTTCCCCATCATGGATCCTTTGTGAAAGTTTCGTCTAACCTTTGTTAGGATGACTTGTACATAGTGCTTTGTCTTTATAAAGGTTGCAAGGACTTTGTTCCCTGTCATGTACAAGGATATCGATCTTCTTCTTCTTCTTAGGCTAGTTGTAAAGTATGTTCTCTATGCAACCTCTTCTAGGATTGATTGGTTGGATCCTTTATTTTCCAGTCCAACAAAGTCTATCTCCTAAATACAACTAGAATCTCTTCCAAGAAACAAATGAGCAACTCATTTAAACAGCTGCTCAGTATATCATTGTATTTTTTATATCATAAGAATAATTTGCATATAAAAATGATGTGAGAATGAGTACAACAATGCATTCAAAATTACATGTGGTATATGATCTAGGCCAAGAGGCTATACAATGAGATTAAGTAAGCAAATTCTTGCAAGTAACAACATTTTACTTATATCCTATATCTCCTTGCATAAAGCATCAATGGAAGAATAATTAAATGACATTGCATTATTTTTTTTTTGTTTGTTAATTTGTACAGAACCTGTTGGCTACGCGATTAACCCGTGGCTTGAGAAACCGCGACTCAGGGGCATCTAAACCGTCAAAATAACCCAGGGATCGCACCCGGCCTGAGCCACACCAACCCTTAACATGGTTGTATTTTTTGTCCCCGCAGGTTTCGAACCAGTGACTTTAACATCACAGAGTGGCTTAACAACACACTCCATCACCGACTGTCCTACACCTCAGGGAAAAATGACATTGCATTATTGTTAGTGGCATGTAATGAATATATTCCAACATTCCTTATATGGGTCTTGTCTTAATAAAGATCGCCACATTTGGTGATGGAAATTATTGCATATGACCTATTGAATCCTCTCTTTGCCATCGTTGGTCACTTATCTCCAATCAATTAGAAATCTAAATGGACCTATTGAAAGGCTCTTGATTGGGCTTTCTGAATATGATAAGCTGACTTGCTATAAGTGGAGGTGAATAGAAAAATGGAAACAAAGGATTTTACCAAGTAATAAAAGGTAAGTATATCAAATGAAAGAAAGGTCCACCAAATCTAAAGAAGTCACCCAAGCTAAATGAAATTGTCTAAAGAGAAAGGTAAGTGACTCATGAAAAAGGAGAACCAAACAACCAATTAAGAGAGTTAACCAAACATAATGTACATTCCTAGGGGGGCATATAGTTTGTGGACAAGATGATGTCACCCAGGTAAGAAATTTAATTGACTAACAAAAAGTGCAGTCAACCAGAGAGAAAATTAAGTCAACTCAACATGAAATTGAATCACTTAGCAATATATTGGATGTCTATGGGCTATGTGTGGCTCATATGGATGTCATAGGGATGGATACAGACTGTGGACAACTTCCAGTGGCCCGTAGGAGGAATAAAATGACCAAAGTAATGTTAATTCGACCCAAGCAAGCAAAAACCCATCCAACAATGTCTAAAAATGCTCTAACTAGGAGAAAATAAACAAGTAAGTGAAATTCGACTAAGACAAGAGAATTCACAGCCCAAAGGAGTGATAAATTCGCCCAAAAACCAAAAAAATGAAATTACTAATTTCCTACTTAATTGCAACAACTAAATCTTAATATCCATTGATCTCATACTTCATGGATGATGGACATTCTAGAGCCGGTGGGGTTATTCCTTTACATAAAGAGACTAGTCTCTCACACCATAACATAAACATAAAGCAATTTGATTTAATATGAAGAATAACAACATCAAACACATTAATCAATCACAATGAACTCCTTAATTTACTGGAAACCCAATTGGGAAAAGTAGCTTCAAATGAGGCTCAATTTTCTCATTTCGAAAATATATGGTTACAATGTTGTTCATCCTTCTTCTCTTGGTCAAAATACCCATTAATAATGAGAGTGAAAGAGAAAATAGGGAGAGATAGGGGGGGGTAAGGGAAGGCCGAAAACCATGGCTCTTCACTTCTCATTCCTCAAACTTCTCTCCTATTCATTTTCTTTTGATTTAATTATTTTTCACTTTTCTCTCATGTCTTTATTTGTCTTATTCAACTTTACATCTACATTGGTTTACATTGTTTTCTAACCTTCATGAATTTCATGGTTAATTATGTAGGTACTGAATCTTACTCCAATTCATCAATTTAGATCATTTTCATATCAATATTTTCATCTTCTCCTCCTTGATAAATCCCACACAACTTGGCAACTCTAGAAAATTCTTTTCATACTCCTCCATGGACATCTTCCCCAAGTTGAGATGAAAGAACCCTTGCATATTTTTTTTGTAGTAATGTTATGAAAGAAATTGTTGTTGGAAATATCTCATAAACTTCTTCCAAGTGATCTTCCATTCATTGATGTGCCTAACTTGCTTCAGCTAGTACCACCACATATAAGCCTTCCCTTGATGGTAATCCTAGATTCCAAATTGGATGAGTAGTTATGTAATTAAAAGTAATTTATGATCATAAGAAACCAAACTTTAGCCTCTTTTCCCTTTTTGTTCTCTCCATCAAAATTTGGTGGCTTAATATTCCTAAGATCTCCTTGCAAATTGTTCACTTCATGCCTTCTTTTTTGATGCCTAACAAGGGAAACATATGGGTTGTTGTGTGATTCTTCAAATGAATGTGCCTTCCTAGCTTAATGATCAGGTGAATAATGTATTTTGTGAGTCCTTATAACACTCAGTCAATGCATGTATCCTATATAATTCTCCCTTCTTGCACGAGGTATTCCTTCTTCCTCATGTATTGAGCCCGATCTAACTCTGACTTGCCTTTGCAATTGGTTCAAACTCTACCAAAAATGAGTGTTTATATGGTTTTCATGCTTTTGAGATTTGATTATTCTCTCATTATCATTTATGTATCTTTGTGCTTCCTTTCTTAATCTGTTCATGGTCTCTATCAACTCTATTGATTTTGATCTACGTCTATGTCCATTGGAATCTATATATTCATTACCTAAACTAATGTTAAGGCCCCTCACTTATTACTCATGGCTATGCGTCCTATGGGAATCTTCCATGCTTTTGGTCCTCATAATTTTGCAAAATTTGCATGCAAAAGGTTACTGCTAGATAGAAATAATTCTGCAATTCTCGAAACTTATGCATATTTTTTTCCCTTTAAGGCCACTAGTTTCCTTCTTTTGATTTGTTGAGAATTTATATTGCTCAAATCCAAATTTTGGGCATATGGATAGATTCTATTTTTCAATAGATTTCGAATGACTACCCCCTTGCTCAATTCAGATCTCTAAGAAAAAACTTACAACCTTTTGAACATACAAATTCTACCCAAATTGCATTTTTTTCATTGGTGCAATTTATCTGAAAGGCCATTTATGTCACCTGCAAAAGGAAAAATCCTAGGAACCAAGGAATATATTTCATCAAAAACTAATAATACTAATGATATTTAATACACAAAGACTCATATTTCTGATTTGATGCTCCAATCAAATTCAATATCAATATGGAAATGCTAGCTTTGTCCTTTTTCACTTCTTCCCATACTTGGAATGCTTTTAGCCAAAATATCTATCTCTCAAAATAAGCAATTTTGGAAAAAATTCACTAATGAAAAGTTATCTAGATTGTTGAGCAAATCAAATTTCAAGTAAAACAAATTTTCTAGTTTTATCATCTCAGGTCCCTTTTCCTCCTTTGGTAATCCAAAAAATCCCCCAAAAGTGGTCCAAAATAGTGGGTTTTTCCCTATTTTGGCATCTCCACTCCAAACTCCTTGTAATCTAGCCAATTACTTCATTGGATATTTTCATGTTTGCTTTTCTAACACCCTATAAAAATACTATCAATAGTAGAGCCCCTGCCACTGAGCATTGCCTTGCTCTTCAAAAATCTCTAATTTGCAATTTCTGGAAAATTGGTGCAGATTTGGCCAATAAATCTCACTGAAACTTATGTAGATCCTGACACTGTAGACATACCCATAAAATTTCACAGAAAACTGATATTTTCTACTCCTTTTATGTACAAAATATGATTTTGGCTCCAGCCTTGGTTTTTTTCTTTTAACATAGGACACATTTTGCTTATGTGTCATCCTTGTTGACATGACTGTTGATGTAGCACTTTGGGTCCATACGTCACCCTGAGGTGATGTCAACCACCTTGTCCCAACCTCATCAACTTCCTTCCTCTTTCTCATTCTCCATCACCCTTTCTTCTCTTACCTCTTCCCTTCTCTTTACTCTTTCTTTTCTTTTTATTTTCTTTTATTAATTATATTTACGTGCCCTGCCTATACCCTACTACATATTGGATCATGTTGTCATTGATGCCAATGGTTTGATTGATTGATGTTATTTATTGATGTCAAGTGATTGATTTATGTCAAAGGATTGATTGATTGATGATTTATGTAATATATTATGTATTTTCCTTGATGAGAATGCATAGATGAAGATGGATCAATGAGTTGTCATTGATATGATGAAGATGGATCAATGAGTTATCATTGATACATGATGAAGATGGATTGTTGTGGTTTCATTGGTATATGATGCATTGTTGGAAAAATGTATAGATTACTCATTATTGTCTTATCATGATTGATAAGGTGCACAAATGGATGAACTCCAAAGTGGTCCCCTTATGGTGAAAGCCCTCATGGGAAGACACTTTGCGGATTGAGTTATCCTAGAAGAATGGTTGGAGGACCCATGCTCTCATTATTTTCTTATCATGATTGATAAGGTGAAAAAATGGATGAACCCCAAAGTGGTCCCCTTATGGTGAAATCCCTCACGGGAAGACGCTTTACGGATTGAGTTATCCTAGAAGAATGGTTAGAGGACCCATGATTAATTATGGAATAATGAGATGAAGGACATTGAATTTTTCAGGGAAACTATCTTATATGTATAGTTCTTGTCATGCCATTTCCGGTGGTATGTAAAACGTCACATAAATCCTCACGGTTAGAGAGTTATGGCCATGAGAAGTTGGTGACCCCAGGTTTGGGTAATGGACCCAAGTTTGTTAGATGGGTAAAGGTATGAATTATGATATATTTTCTGACAATACTATTTTGTGTGAATAGTACATGTCATGTCATTTTTGGTGGTATGTGAAATGTCACATAACTCCTCACGGTTTGAGAGTTATGGCCTTACAAAGTTGGAGGACCCTCACATGTCATCTAGAAGCCCCAAAAGGTCAAAGTAGTCAAAGTGGTTTAAGAGATTTTAAAAGGTAAATAATAAAGTGAAGTGATGAGTGTACTATAATTCAAAGTGAATACAAAATAAATTATTTAAAAATAAATTTAATGGATAAATTAGAAGTGGGTTAACCCTAAAATAAGGAAAGTGGGGCCAAGTGACCTAGAAGATGTTTTTAAGGAAGCTACTTGGAGAGGATAAATAAGAGGCACAACTCTCTCATTTTAATCACACTTGAGAATATTGAATATATATATGTGTCTGAGGTAACCAAGGATATACAAGCCAAAATTCTGAGGAAAGGTGAAGAAAAGAAGGCCTAAATGCAAGGAAGGATAAATTCTTTTGATGGTGCTTTCTAAGGTATGTTATTTACAGGTCATCTCACCATTTTTTCTATAACTTTTTTTTCTATAATGATTCAGAACGTGAAATTTATATGCCATTGAGAAAACATACCCAAGTATCTGTGGTAAAAAATTCAGCTCATGGGTCGTTGTATTTGGGGAGTTACACTCTGTGGAAAATAGGATTTGTGGCTAGTCCTGAAACTAGTCAAAAACAGGTGTTTCGGGTAACAACATCATAACTTCTTCATAATAGATCCAAATTCAGTGAGACCAAATGTGTTAGTAGGTTACATGTTGTAGTATGTTATGTAACAATTTCATATCAATTAAATGAATATTTTTTGCGGGCCACACTCTACAAGGTCTCTCTCTAGAATAAGCCAGAATTCAACAAGGTATGTCATTTTTGCTATAACGCATTTTATGAGAGGTTACAAGTAGTGACATATGAAGGAATTGCATAAAACACAATGAAGAACATTGTGTATCAGTTTCATATCTTTATTCATTATAGGTACAAATTTATGATTATTTCAAGTTGGGGATGTTGACTAATCCAAAACTAGTCATGGTTGAGACAAGCAATTGATAATTTGGCACATACATGAGGTGTATAGTTGATGATGTTGGTACATATTGATGAGTCATTGTTGATGATTATTTGACACATGATTGGTATATACTTGGTACATGGTTGGATGCACTTGTTTATGGTACAGGTTGATTACAGGTTGTTTGGCACAGCTTGGTGCATGGTTGATGCACTTGTTTATGTTGATAGATTGATATATGTTGAGGATTGTTGCCTCATCTCAGTTGGTGCTGAGAATGTAAGATGATTCTTGTATATAGATATGGGGCTCTTGTAGAGTTGTACTCTATTCAGTTGTTGCTGAAAAACCCCTGGATTGAAGTCCATAATAAAAAGAAAAATTGTACATACATCTTGTGTTCTTTGTGTTCCTTGTGGAGATGATTTGTTGATGATATGTTGTTGATATA
>ML788939.1:3666-45859 GCA_009831015.1 Picea engelmannii | reverse complement strand
ATTATCTCTCATATATTCTTGGGCGGAAGGAAGGGGAAAGGATGGAGAGTTAAACTCTCTCTTTATATTGGAGGATTGTATATTCCTCTTGGAGTTTTATCCCTCCCTTTACATTTGGAAGGTGTAGCTACCTTTGGAAGTCGTTACTTCCCTTGAACAATAACTATTGATTATTTCTCATATATTTTGCATGGTGTATTGTGGTTTATTGGTGTAACTCTTATACTATTGTTCATTGCTCATTGGATATATTTGAATGGTTTAAGTATAAGTTGAAAAAGGTTTTAAATTGTACTTGATACTGATTCACCCCCCTCTCAGTATCAACAGAAAGAAGCGAGAGAAGTCAAACAAATTCTTGAATAGCTCAAGAATCTTGGATGAGATATTGGAAAGTCAAAGACAACCATGTGATAAATCAGGTCTTGGATACAAAGGAGAATATACACATGTTGAATCAAGCACCTCAAAGAAGTATGAGGTAAGTCCATAAAAGAAGGAAGACAATGTTGCAAAACAACCATCTACACAAGACAAAAGATTTCAAAAGAATAAAGCAGGGAAGACATCAAGAAGCTACTTTTGGGACACCAAAAAAAAGGTATGAAAGTATTTTTCATGGGCATTGTTATTCATGTAATGGATATGGTCACAAAGCTTTTGAATGTAGATCTTATGAAAGGAGATATAATGGAAGATTCTATAACACCACAAGGTGTTGGATATGTGATCAAGTAGGACATATTGTTGTTCACTGTAACTCTATGAGATGCTACAACTGTAGTGGATTTGGCCACAAATCCCAAGAGTGATGGAACACAAGAAGAAAGTCCATGATGAGCACTTCACATAGCATGGCTAGAAGAAGGAATGAAGTAAGAAAGGGAGATATCTTTGAAAAGTTGGATGCTTAGAGCTCAAGTTATGAAGAGACGGGTCATCTACAGAAGTGGGTGAAGAAGACAGAGCAGGAAGATCAGAATGAAAGACTGAAGGGAAGTACAAAAGTGTCATCTACTAAGGAACACATAGGTGATAGTGGTGATAGTCACACGCATATGCGTGATGACCTTTAATATGTCACGTACACACACACGCTCTGTTGTGCAACATGCCATGTATATGTTGTAAAGCCTTGGGAAAAAGACAATGCACATGGCTTGGAGTTTGATGTGATGGTATAACTTTGTATTGCAGGGTTTGACATCGTTTATTACAGGTTCTGACACTGTTTTCTACAGGTTTTCATGGTGATATCACATAATGGTATAATAAAAATAAATATTAGGTGCATGGAACTAACCCAAGAGTATGGATTGACGCTGATCTGCCAGGATTAATCATTTTGTGATGTTGATGGTGGTGTACATGGCTGATATATCTTACGATGTATTATTGGAAGCATATGTTGATATCATGGTGCATGCATTTTGCATATGGATTGGGATACATGTTGACACATATGGTTGGTGAGTTGATGAGGTGATCATGTTGTACATCGTTGTTGATCTATAGTTGATGAATGATTGGTACTTTTCTAGTACATTGGAAGAGGCACCTACTAGCAGTTTGATTGGCACATGTTTTATGGAGGATTTGACATACATATATGTGATTCATCATTTTGTGGTATTGGTGCATGGTAATGTACATGTTTGGTACACTCATAGATGGCATATGCTTGATGATACTACACCATTGGTACTACTTGATTAGCACAACAATTGGCATTTGTTTGAGATACATGATTGTGGCACTTGGTTCATGATGGAGACATATCACGAGTCATATGATACATTGTTTGGAATGTTGGTAGATGCACATGGTTGGCATATTGGTGGATGCACATGGTTGGAATATTGGTAGATGCACATGTTGGCATGTTGATAAAGGCATATGATTGATACATTCCATGGATGATATCTTTTCACACATTGCATGATGTTGATGTACATGGTTGATGTACATAGGTATTGTGCATGATGAGCACACATTTTGTATAGGATGTACTTGGTTTATATTTTTCTCATGATTCTTTATTTCATTTTTGACATATATTTTTCTTCATGATGCTTGGTATGGCATGATTTTGATGCATGAACAAGTCCAAGGATCGTTATATGGTAGCACAATGTTGATCTTGCATAAAAAATAGGGGAAACATACCCATAGGGGGAGTTATTCTTCTTCCCATGATTATAGGAGGAGATATTTATCAGATGCATACCTAGAAAAGAGCTCTATACTTGAAGAAAGAGCATAGGAGCATAATTTCAGGGGGAACAATGGTCACAGGTGGGGTATGTTCGATGTATCTTCAGCATTACTTCAGAGTGATATCCCTTCTTCAAAAGGGGAGATATTATTCAGAGGAAGATCAAAGACATTCAGACAGGGGGAGCAGCCCCAAGGAGAGTTCAAACAAGGGGAGCAACCCCAAGATGAGAATGGCCCTTTTCCATTGATGTCAAAGGGGAAGAGTTAATCACATTGATGTGATTGATGTTTATTGATGGGGAGAGATAATCACATTGACTATTGATGTAGAACATGCCTTATCTACATGTTGACATCAATAATTGGTAATTTGTGTTGACATCAATGTTGGTATTGCCATCAATGCCAAAGGGGGAGATTGTTGGATCATATTGTCATTGAAGCTAATGGTTTGATTGATTGATGTCAAAGGATTGATTGATGATTGATTTAATATAATATGTATTTTCTTTGATGAGAATGCATAGATGAAGATGGATCAATGAGTTGTCATTGATATGATGAAGATGGATCAATGAGTTGTCATTGATACATGATGAATATGGATCATTGTGGTTTCATTGGTATATGATGCATTTTTGGAAAAATGTATAGATGACTCATTATTGTCTTATCATGATTGATAAGGTGCACAAATGGATGAACTCCAAAGTGATCCCCTTATGGTGAAAGCCCTCACGGGAAGACGCTTTGCAGATTGAGTTATCCTAGAAGAATGGTTGGAGGACCCTTTCTCTCATTATTTTCTTATCATGATTGATAAGGTGAAAAAATGGATGAACTCCAAAGTGGTCCCCTTATGGTGAAATCCCTCACAGGAAGACACTTTACGGATTGAGTTATCCTAGAAGAATGGTTGGAGGACCCATGCTTAATTATGGAACAATGAGATGAAGGAAATTGAATTTGTCAAGGAAACTATCCTATATGTTTATTTCTTGTCATGACATTTCCAGTGGTATGTAGAACGTCACATAACTCCTCACAGTTAGAGAGTTATGGCCATGAGAAGTCGGAGACCCCAGGTTTGGGTAATGGACCCAAGTTTGTTTGATGGGTAACGGTATGAGTTATGATATATTTTCCAAAAATACTATTCTATATGAATAGTACATGTCATTCCATTTCTAGTGGTATGTGGAACATCACATAACTCCTCACGGTTTGAGAATTATGGCCTTACGAAGTTGGAGGACCCTCACATGTCATCTAGAAGCCCCAAAAGGTCAAAGTAGTCAAAGTGGTTTAAGGGATTTTAAAAGGTAAATAATAAAGTGAAGTGATGAGTGTACTATAATTCAAAGTAAATACAAAATAAATTATTTAAATAATAAATTTAATGGAGAAATTAGAAGTGGGTTAACCCTAAAATAAGGAAAGTAGGGCCAAGTGACCTAGAAGATGTTTTTAAGGAAACTACTTGGAGAGTATAAATAAGAGACAAGGATCTCTCATTTTAATCACACTTGATAATATTGAATATATATATGTGTTTGAGGTAACCAAGGATATATAAGCCTAAATTCTGAGGAAAGGTGAAGAAAAGAAGGATGAAATGCAAGGAAGGATAAATTCTTTTGATGGTGCTTTCTAAGGTATGTTATTTACAGGTCATCTCAACATTTTCACTACAACTTTTTTTATATAATTATTCAGACTGTGAAACTGCTATAACATTGAGAAAACTTACCCAAGTATCTGTGGTAAAGTATTCAGCTTGTGTTTCATTATATTTTTGGAGTTACACTCCGTGGAAAATAGGGTTTGTGGCTAGTCCTGAAACTAGGCAAAAACAAGTGTTTCGGGTAAAAATGTCATAACTTCTTCATAACAGATCCAAATTCAGTGAGAGAAAATGTGTTTTTTAGGGTACAGGCTATAGTATGTTGTGTTACATATTCAGATCAATTAAATGAACATTTTTTGTGGGCCATGCTGTACAAGGTCTCTCTCTAGAATAAGCCAGAATTCAGCAAGGTATGTCATTTTTGCTATAACGCCTTTTATGAGAGGTTCCAAATAGTGCCACCTGGAGGAATTGAATAAAACACACTGAAGAACATTGTATATAACTTTCATATCTTTATTCATTACATGTACAAAGTTATG
Organism: Picea engelmannii; assembly: GCA_009831015.1. Taxonomy (NCBI): domain Eukaryota; kingdom Viridiplantae; phylum Streptophyta; class Pinopsida; order Pinales; family Pinaceae; genus Picea; species Picea engelmannii. Next base: position 41,473 of record ML788939.1, on the reverse strand, counting down.
ATTATTTCAAGTTGGGGATGTTGACTAATCCAAAACTAGTCATGGTTGAGACAAGCAGTTGATGAGTTGGCACATACATGAGGTGTATAGTTGATGATGTTGGTACATATTTATGAGTCATTGTTGATGATTATTTGGCACTTTATTGGTATATACTTGGTACATGGTTGGATGCACTTGTTTATGGTACAGGTTGATTACAGGTTGTTTGGCACAGGTTGGTGCATGGTTGATGCACTTGTTTATGTTGAAAAATTGATATCTGTTTAGGATTGTTGCCTCATCTCAATTGGTGTTGAGAATGTAAGTTGAGTCTTGCATATAGATCTGGTTCTCTTGTAGAGTTGTACTCTATTTAGTTGTTTCTGAAAAACCCCTGTATTGAAGTCCATAATAAAAAGAAAAATTGTACATACATCTTGTGTTCTTTGTGTTCCTTGTGGAGATGATTTGTTGATGATATGTTGCTGATATATGTTGTTGATATGTATTCACATCTAACTGATTATAAATGACAACAATGAGTAATGAGAAAATGTTGAATGTTAACTAAGGATTTTTTGTGTAAGAGGGAAGTTTTGGGAAAAAGATCCCCACATTCATTCACCCCCCCCTCTAAGTGTGGTAGGTGTGTCCAACACTACCCACTTGGCATGACCAAACCATTGATGGGAAAATATGTTCTTGCCTCCACTGAAACCCACCACCCGGCGCTTATCCACTAGCTACGATGATGGGAGGGTCCCATCCTAGACATTTTCCCTCATGGCGCACAACTTGCTCGTATGCATGAATAGACGATGGAAAATTAATATGATCAATGGTTACCAATCATTACGAGAGTTTGAATTTGCATGGTATTTGGTCAATTCAAAATTCTAGTAACCTCTTACCACTATGGTTCCCCACAACACCATTTGATAGGTTACGAGAGTTTTGTGTCGAGCTCCAGTACCATGATTACAAAGTCTTGTAAACCGCCTATGGGACATCGTATCAATGTCACTCATGGGCCCACCACCCACACACTAGACCCTATTCCCTCTTCCACATGCACACAATCCATACCATATTCCACCGTGGTAGTCCATGTCACTTGAAACATGGCTCGCACGTGGCCTCCACATCATTAGGTATGGAAAATTCCCAATTTTTCAAAACAATTATAATTTATCACAAATTTAAATTTCCTCTATGTGTAGGCACCCGAAACCTTTGGTTTGACATTCCCTTTACCAATTTGACCCTACACTCTCCTTATCAACACCATTAATCAACCTTGCAACCACTTCTAAGCATAATTCAACATGAATTGCTCAAAAGTTTGGGGATTTTCACAAATTTCCCCAAATTCCTCCATGGTCGGCTTTGAGAATATCTGAATTCGGTGAGATATCACCTCATGAGAGGAATTTCCCCTTTAATTCACCCATTTCACTCCAATTAATCATACCCTCAACAATTCTAAGCATTAATTCTGCTAGCACTCTGTAAATTTTGTCCGACTGATAGACAAACGACATAGGTAACTGTTTCAACCAACTTTAGAGCTAGGTACTAGCCTACTTAGCTCAGAGAGGGTTCTCTCATGTCACTTGATATTTATTTGGAAATCACTGGCTAGATTTAGTTTGTTTTGGGGGTTTTTATAAAGTTGCTAGCCAAGAAGAGGAGGGCCACTTGGGGCTATGGAGTCAAAATTTTGAAAGTGAATGAAAACAATGACTGGCCGATAGAACTCTCTAGAGGATAAAGGCTAAATGAGGCAATGAATCCACATTATGAATTGTATTTAAGTAGAGTGTAAGAGGAAGGAGAAAAACAATAACCACATCCGAGCATTTTTTAAATGAATTATGAATTAGCTAGGAAGAAATTACACAGTTTAAATTGCTTAAGTCGAGAGCATCATAAGATGAATTCTGATCTTTTAACATATCCAATTTAAACAGAAGAAAATGTAAATGGAATTAAAGAACACGGGAGATACATACAATGAAAGGATAAAAACTCATACCATCACCATTAGAATCTTTTCATAGAGAATTCAAAAAACACTTCTGCATATATATTCAGTTCAGCTCCAAAAATTACAAAGTCCTTTTGCTAAGAGGGCAGGCCCCTCTCTAGTAAATCCTCTTTCATTTGTCCTTTTGATAGTTTATATATATAGGTACATTACATAGGGTATTCAAAACAATTCATATTCCCCCAAGTTTCCAAAAATAGCTATCAGTCAGAAATGGAGTAACGGATTAACACCACATTCCTACTTTCTAGGGGATGTTATAAACCAAAACTAACATACTTGATATTTTGGCCTTGAACGCCACTTGTCCATTCATTAAAAAATTCTCTGAAACATACTTAGTTTAGCTTGGAATCTATTTCAGATTAGCAATTTCTTCCCTCAAAGTGTCAAGCTAGGCAGACTTGTTTTCCCCAACACTTTCAAACACTTCAGCTTTTACCTCTATATTTCGTCGCTTGCTCCTTTTACCCTTGCCATCTTGCATGTAGGACCTATTTTCATACCCATTAATGATTAAATACTTCATGATAGGATTTAATCTAACTTCTTCATTTGCTCCTGGTTCACCTGTAGGCTTTGTGTGAAATTTTGTTGCCAGTATTTGGGCAACACGCTTTTCCTTTTTCTTCATTGATAATTTCACCATAATATTTGAATATCCTGGTTCGTTGAAGGCTACTAGATCTATCTTCTCCATTTCCTCTGTTTTCTTTAGAAACATGATCTTATCTCTCTTAACTATCCAATAATTGGACGAGTGATTTGTTTTTTGATTACCCTGTTTAAAAATGTCAATCACCCGAAACAGAGTACCATCACCCATGCTTTGAGTAAAAATCATCATTGAGTGCCAGTCATGGGCTACTGATGAACGTCCTTGCAGGGATAATGGATTACCATGTTTGGCTATTTGATTTCAAATGATGATCCTTCAAATCAATTTTTTTGCGGTGTTTACCTGACATTGCACGGATGAAAAGTACATGAACAAGTGTCCCGAGGTGATTTGACCGGTCGTCAAATTTCCCTTTCCTCATGCGATTCCTAGATTTGACATATCTAATGATATTATGAAACATGACATCGGGGTGGGATTGAGTGGTTTCGGGTTCAACCATTTTTCTCCCCTCTCTAGTAAATCCTCTTTCATTTGTCCTTTTGATAGTATATATATAGACACATTACATAGGGGATTCAAAACAATTCATCTTCCCCCAAGTCTCCAAAAATAACTATCAGTTAGAAATGGAGTAACGGATTAACACCACATTCCTACTTTCTAGGGAACGTTATAAACCAAAACTAACATACTTGATATTTTGGCATTGAACACCACTTGTCCATTCATTACAAAATTCTCTGAAACATACTTAATTTAGCTTGGAATGTATTTTAGATTAGCAATTTCTTCCCTCAAAGTGTCAATCTAGGTAGGCTTGTTTTCCCTAACACTTTCAAACACTTCAACTTTTACCTCTATATTTCGTCACTTTCTCCTTTTACCCTTGCCAACTTGCATGTAGGACCTATTTGCATACCCATTAATGATTAAATCCTTCATGACAGGATTTAATCTGACTTCTTCATTTTCTCTCGGTTCACCTACAGGCTTTGTGTGAAATTTTGTTACCAGTATTTGGGCAACACACTTTTCCATCTTCTTCATTGATAATTTCACCATATTATTTGAATATCCTGGTTTGTTGAAGGCTACTGGATCTGTCTTCTCCATTTCCTATGTTTTCTTTGGAAACACGAGCTTATCTCTCTTAACTATGCAAGAATTGGACGAGTGATTTGTTTTGCGATTACCCTGTTTAAAAATGTCAATCACCCGAAACAGAGTATCATCACCCATGCTTTGAGTGACAATCATCATTGAGTGCCAATCATGGGCTACTGATGAATTTCCTTGCAGGGATAATGGCTTACCATGTTTGGTTGTTTGATTTCAAATGATGAGCCTTCAAATCAGTTTTTTGGCAGTGTTTACCCGACATTGCATGGATGAAAAGTACACGAAAAAGTGTCCTGAGGTGATTTGACCGACTGTCAAATTTCCCTTTCCTCATGTGATTCCTGTATTTGACATATCTAATGATATTGTGACATGTGACATCAGGGTGGGATTGAGTGGTTTCGGGTTCAACCATTTTTCTACCCGATATACATCTGGAGGCACCACATAGCTTTGGCATGAAACCGTGGTATCCTTATCAGTCTGCTTTCAAGAGATTATCCCCCATGCTATTTCTTGGCCTGATATTCTCCATGACCATTGATCTGTGGTGTCCATGATCTACGACCCGCTGAGTCTCGTCCGCTAGATGTGGCCTCGTCCGATAGTCTATCGCTCCTCCATACCAACTTAGTCTCCTGCTAAGTTCTAAGGCTGGGACTCCATATGAGAATTTTTTAAGTGACAACATGGGCTCCAACTGGGGATGTTATCCTCCCTACAAGGTAGCAAAGAAAAATAGACCTTGTGCCTTATCCATTGGAGCTTCTCTCACAACAGGTGTGTGCCATGCTTTGACCTGGAGACTGAATGCTGGATATACTGCTAAAATCTAACTGAATACTTTATTTGAGAATCTGAATTTGAAAATGATTGATATACAAGCCTATTTATGCCTACCTACCCTAATTACCCAAACGTACTATCGATCAAATGAAATCAAAATGCCAATGCAACCATGCCAACATTTTATTCATTGCTTGTTTATTTTTCAATGCTTGCTCTGGAGCATGTTCACTAGTAACCCATTCGAGAAGTTATATATGAATTTGAATCTTAGAATTTCAAAATTATTAGGACTACTCATTGGTTCTAGAGAAACTGCAATGGGATCTTCAAACACATGTTGAAAACAACAATCATGTCTCATTTCTTCCACTGCATTCTTTTTTTCAGGTGATTTACCCTGTTGATTTCCACTAATAGGCTAAAAAATCTGTTGAGACTGCTATAAATAACAACCTTTTGAATTGAAAGATAGTTCTGACTGAAATAAAACTTCCTGTGTAAAGAAATCCATATCTAATACTGACATTGATTTGTCATCCTCTTCATTTCTAAGCTTACAACCCATCATAAGATGTGAATTTTGATTGCTAAAATTTTCCATATAGCATGCCACATGGTCATAAAATATATGAGAGAAAATTTCTTTTTGATGAACCAAAATAGAAGGATGGGCTTCCTTCACAAGCGTTTGTTTTTCTTGCTCTGTAACTTCTGCTCTTAGAACATTTTCAAATGAAATGGAAGCAATAGGTTTGTCTACTCTTCCATGCATGTCAACTAAAATATTCACACATCCTTTAACATCTTCATATATGACAACCATATTTTTTGTATCAAGACTATCTTCTTGTTCATCAAACAATTGTAATTTGGTTTCATTAACCTTCTGGAAATTTGCTTGAGGACTGTCATTTTTCCTTTCAAATGAATGAATGGGAATGAGTTCCAGTTCATTATTTCCTTGCAAATGTGGAAATATGACATCATGAACTATTTCACATTCCAGAGTTCTCATGGATGCTTTCTCAAAACCATTATTTTCAAGTGGATCAAATAAAACAACTGCCTCTTTATTATCTTTCTGTATCTTTGATTGAAAAGTGGCATACATTGTTTCATTGCTTTCCTGAAACTCTATGTCCTTTGTTTGTTCACTGCTTGAAGTTTCCATATATGCAGTTTTAGAATCCTCATCTCTGTCTAGGCCACTTAGGAATTGAACAACCACATCATTCATAGAGGAATAAAGACCACTTTGAAACACTTTGTCTTGTTGGAGATCTTGTTGTATATGTACATTAAGTTCATGAGAAGGAAAATGGCCTTCAACAATAATTTCTTGATCAAATTCATCTTCATTTTCAAGCTGGTAGTTGAGCACAAGTTGAAAATATGAACTAAGATAAACTTCTATGTGATCAACCACATGATCATTAAATGCATGCAAAAGTTGTTGATATTCCTCATTGACAACAATTTGCTCATGTAAAAGAATGTCATTACAGTCAGACCTTCCTACTTCCTCTGTTAACTCATGGTTTTCTTTCAACAATTCAAAGGAATAAAAACATAATGGAAAATGACTTTCATTTGCAAGTCCATTGTATCCTGAATATTCAACATCATGTCTGGAGGATTTCTGATTTGAAACATTAGAAACATTTTTCTTCAGCATTTTGAAAGAAAAAAACCATAGTGGCAAGGTTCCTTTACCTTATTCAAAACCTTCTTCATCTTCTTCGTTGTTGTTATATGCACAAGTTCCAATTTCTTTGGATTGCTGAACACACTTATTTTCAGGTTCATCAAACATATGAGAATATTTCTGCAACTTATTTTCAATTTGTTCTAATGAATCAATGTGATTTTTCATCAACACACATTCCATTGCTTCGATGATGATCTCATAATTTTCTTTCAAAAATTTAAATGAAGAAAATCATAAAGGTAAAGAATTCCCTTCAGCTGTTTCAATACTTTCTTCTTTGTAACTGTGACATGCAGGTTGATCTGCAAACTCATCTCCTTGACTATCTACAAATGAATATATGAAACAATCAACCTCATGCTTACCATGGGGTGGATCAAAAGCTACATAAGTGTCCTCTCTTTCAATAAGTGGGATATAATCCTTTTCATAATCATTTACATTCAATACTTCAAGAGGACCTATGACATCATCAATTTTATGTTCAAGATTCCAGTCAAATGTTCTCTATTCATATTCATCCTCATGCCCTAGAATACCCAACCCTTCACTTCGAATCTGCTCACATTCTAGGATATTGTGTTGAATCTCCTGAGCATCGTTGAACATTTTTTGTAAGGTCACGGGTCTTCTTTCCATTAGGAGGAAAGACAATGTGGGTGAAGAGTAGTGGCATACTGGAGCATGGCAGCAACTTTAGTGGGTTTAATTTCTTTGGGAAGATCATAATAAATACTGGAAAACCTTCTACTAAATGTGGAAATAGCCTCATGGCTTTTCCTTTTCAAGGCATATAATTATGTAAGCTGTAAGTCTAGAGATTTCTTCTTACCCCAGAACTTTGAAAAAACACTCTTTAATTATTCCCATGAATTAATTGTCCCTGGTTGTAAATGTCTAAACGATTCTTTGGTATCTCCTTTCAAGGATTGAGATAAATCCCTCATATAAACATCTCCATGCTCAATCTCAAACAGATCTATAAAATGGTCAAACTCTTGGATGTGTTTTTCAACTGTGATGGTACCAAGTTCTCCATCAAACACATGTAGGTATTCATAGTGCTTTGGAGGAAAATCATGAAGGATGTGGGGTAATTTCAAGGGTTTGTATCTGTGCTGGGCCTTAGAGGGTGTTGGATCAAGTACAGGAGGTGAAATATCAGCCTTGGTATCATGAGGCTTATCAACTTGGTTGTGGTTATCATATGGCTCATATGAGATATTTTGATCAAACTCAGTGATGAACTGAGGGGATATTTGTATAATTTTAAGAGGAGGATATACAATTTCAAGATTATCATGATAATCATTGGCATGCAGTAGGTGAAGAACAATTTGTTTAGCATGTTCAAGAAAGGACCAAAGGTAATTTACAACAAACAATATAATGCCCTAGAAAAAACCCAATTTTAAGTACTTGTCTTCTTCCATGATGCCTTTTCATACCTCAGTCAAGGGATCTCATCTTTAGACAATGGAGTCACCAATGATGTTTTGGAAGTTGGATTCTGCATTGAGAGTGGAGTCGCCGGTGAAAATTTAAATTTTTGGATTCTTCTAATAGTGGAATCACCTTCAAACTGATTTTTGATGTGTGGAGTCGCCAGAGCAGGGATAAAACCAATATGTGCCTAAGTGTCTACTTCTCTCAGACCTTAGAACTCAACCATGTTGTTCTTTCCCATGGATTTTTTTTTCTTTTTTCATCCCCGACAACGATGCCAAAATGTTATCACTCTGTAAATTTTGTCCGGTTGATAGAAAAATGACAGAGGTAACTGTTTCAACCAACTTTAGAGCTGGGTACTAGCCTGCTCAACTCAAAGAGGGCTCTCTCATGTCACCTGATATTTCTTTGGAAATCACTGGCTAGATTTAGTTTGTTTTGGATTTTTTTATAAAGTTGTTGGCCAAGAAGAGGAGGGCCACTTGGGGCCATGGAGTCAAAATTTTAAAAGTGAATGAAAACAATTACTGGCTGGTAGAAATCTCTAGAGGATAAAGGATAAATGAGGCAATGAATCTGAGTTATAAATTGTATTTAAGCATAGTGTAAGAGGAAGGAGAAAACAAATAACTGCATCAAAGCATTTCTGAAATGAATTCTGAATTAGCTAGGAAGAAATTACACAGTTTGAATTGCTTAAGCCGAGAGCATCATAAGATGAATTATGAGCTTTTCACTTCTCCAATTTAAACGAAATAAAATTTAAATGGAATTAAAGAACATAGGAGATACATACAATGAAAGGATAAAAAACTCATATCAACACCATTAGAATCTTTTCATAGAGAATTCAAAAAAAAACTTTTGCATATATATTCAGTTCAGCTCCAAAAATGACAATGTCCTCCTACTACGAAGGCATGCCCCTCTCTGGTAAATCCTCTTTAATTTATCCTTTTGATAGTATATATATAGGTATATTATATAGGGGATTAAAAAATGTTCATCTTCCCCCAAGATTCCAAAAATAGCTATCAGTCAGAATGGAGTAACGGATCAACACCGCATTCCTACTTTCTAGGGGACGTTATAAACCAAAACTGACATACTTGAGATTTTTTCCTTGAATGCCACTTGTCCGTTCATTACAAAATTATCTGAAACATACTTAATTTAGATTGGACTCTATTTTATATTACCAATTTCTTCCCTCAAAGTGTCAAGCCAGGCAAGCTTGTTTTCCCCAACACTTTCAACCACTTCAACTTTTACCTTTGTCTTTCGTCGCTTGCAATCATGATTTGGAAATTGTTGACAACATGAATGTAGCAATGAGTTTCTTGGGAAATGTGGCGATGAATAAAATTATGGGTGCTTCCACTATCAACCAGAATGATGACCTTCTGATGCTTGATGTAACCGATTAACTTGAGGGTTTGGGGAGCAGAAAATCCAATGAGAGCATTGAGGGAAATGACGGGTTCTACTTCGGGAGGGTCTGAGGGAGGGCTTATGTCAGTGATTTCAGGTGACTCAGACACAAGGGGAGTTTCAACATCCTCTTCTGAAATGTCCTCAGAGATTGCCATAAAAAGATTTTGTTCCTTACACTTGTGGCCCAGGAAATATTTGTCATCACAATTATAACAAAGGCCTTTGAGTTGGCGTTTAGCCATTTTAGCCCTGGTCAATTTTTGGATTTTTAATGGGGCAGAGGAAGTAGTGGGAGTGACAGGTTTAGGGCAAGGATAAAGGAGGGTTTTAAATTTTGAGATGATACAACCTGTTGTGCTTCTTTATCTCTTTTAGTAGCCTCCACCCAAGTCGAGGGTCGAGCCATGAGGACATGGGCCTGAATCTCCTCCTTGAGGCCACTAATAAAACACTCTCGAAAGAAAGCATCAGTCATGCCCTCTGTTTGAAAAGCCAGGTATTCAAATGCAACTATGAAGTCTTCTACTGTTTCAGATTGTTTCAACTTTGTCAAACGACCCAAATAGTTGGTGTCCATGTCAAAGCATTCATAAAGCTCAGTCACAAATTGGGTCCAAGCAATATACCCTTGACGGGAGGTTTTTCTGCATTGCCACCATTGCCAACGTTCTTGATATAGATGGAGAACACCATACCTTAGTTTGGCCAAGTCATATGTAATTCCATATAAAGAGAAATAATGTTCCATTTGGGTTACCCAACCAGAGGGGTCTGAGCCATCAAATTTGGTCATGTCCACCCGCGGAAGGCATATGTCATGTTGAAAGTGATGGGACTGAAAGGTATGGGAATGGGAGGAAGTTTTTCTTTCATGCTTTGGAGGTGCTTCAAAGAAATGGTCATCTGTAGGAATCTTTAGTTTGGAGCAGAGTGATGCAAAGATAGATTCAAGCTGGGCAGTCAGTTCTTGTTTGACTTCCTCCATTGAGGACTGTATGGTTGTATTTATGGTAGCATTGATGGATAAATCGATGGAGGCAACAATAGCACTGAGTTGTTTTACTTCTTTTTGGGTTTCTAGGAAACCAGATTGCATGGTGTTGAAGCGAGCTTCTAGGTCTTGGCTACGGGTATGGGCCATGAGGATGGGTGAACTGAAAAGGGGCGGGCGGGGTCAAAAATTTTGTCGAAAAATGATATGGATGAATGTGATAAGGGCGGAGAGATGAATCCAATGGAATAGGTCTCAAATAATGGTGAAAATTTTTCCAGACTTTTTTTTTTTACACCTACGGAGTTATACTCCGGTCTGAAGAATACTGTAGTGATGAAATCCCCAAATGCTTAACCAGAAAGAGATGTGTATTTACTTGGCAACCCAAACATAGTTGCACGACAATAGATCTAGTCTGTTTTTAATTTGTTTGTGTTTATGTCCCCCAAGGGTTAGGTATTCAAGGGTTCTACAGACAAGGGTTTTCCCTGTGCTATAGCTCTCTGATATACATGCGGGGTCCAATAGTAGTACTCGGCCCAATATCTGGCACTAACTAAGGAGGATAGACCGTACCCTTAGCTGTACTACCCGATTACCCAGGTACTAGAGAGTATCTTCCCAAGTGTTGTTCTCGATGACACTATAGCAGTCCAATGGCCGATAGGTTTATCTAAAGAGGGATTTTAGGAAATCTAGGCCGATCTATACACATACACAGGTGCTATCTGATGCGCTACCACTCGAAGGGGTACCAACAGGGGTTACAAGGGTGGCCAATAGATGTGCGCTTAAGAACCACTTGTATTTCCTGCGTGTATGAATCCCTCAACCGCGGGTTTATGCACGTAATGATAGATCTCTGTGGTTTAGAGATGCCAGAATACGTCTCTACCCTGGAAAAAAAATTCCCACAATTTCTGCCAAGGAAAGTGCTTTGATACCACTTGCAAGATACCAGATATAATAAATATGCAAAACAAAAATAAAATGCTAGAAATGGAAGAATAATAGTAATATATCCATCATAATCTCCACAATAACACAAAAATGATATAAGAACAACAACATAAATAACACTTTGATTCAGAAAGCAATGTTCACAGGCCTCTTCGAGGGGGCAACCTCCAATCGAGCAACACTCTGTTACAATAATCTCCCAGCTAGGTTTTTCATACCCTCGACCCTTATTTATACTAAATTTGTCTATCAAGAGAAGCATCTAGAGGAAGATCCTTCTAGAAGTGGAAGCTTCTATTAGGTCTTCTTACATCCGCCTTATTCTATTTTATTGAAAGGCCTTATTAATATTGACCTTTATTACATCCAAATATATTAATCTACCTATGTGCGGGTTAGGACCCTAACAACTAGCATGTAAGACCTGTCTGCATACCCATTAATGATTAAATCCTTCATGACAGGATTTAATCTGAATTCTTTTTCTCATGGTTCACCTGCATGCTTCATGTGAAATTCTGTTGCTAGTATTCGGGCAACAAACTTTTCCTTCTTCTTAATTGATAATTTCCCCAGATTATTTGAATATCATGGTTCACTGAAGGCTACTGGATTTTTCTTCACCATTTCCTCTGTTTTTTCTAGAAATACGAGATTATATTTCTTAACTATGCAAGAATTGGATGGGTGATTTGTTTTGCAATTACCCTATTTAAAAATGTCAATCACCTGAAATAGAGTACCATCACCCATGCTTTGTGTGATAATCATCATTGAGTGCCAATCATGGACTACTGATGAACGCCCTTGCAGGGATAATGAATTACCACATTTTTCCATTTGATTTCAAATGATGAGCCTTCAAATCAGTTTTTTGGCGACATTCACTCAACATTGCATGGATAAAAAGTACACGAACAAGTGTCCCGAGGTGATTTGACTGGCTGCCAACTTTCCCTTTCCTCATGCAATTCCTGGATTTGACATATCTAATGATATTCTGACACGTGACATCGGTGTGGGCTTGAGTGGTTTTGGGTTCAACCACTTTTCTCCTCGATATACATATGGAGGCGCCACGTAGCTTCGACATGAAAGCATGGTATCCTTATCGGCCCTCTTTCAAGAGATTATCCCCCATGCTAGTTCTCGGTTCAATCTGCTCCATGATCGTTGATCTGTGGCATCCACGATCTACAACCCACCAAGTCTTGTCCGCAGATGTGGCCTTGTCCACTAGTCTATCACTCCTCCATATCGATTTAGTCTCCTGCTAAGTCCCGAGGCTGGGACTCCATATGAGAATTTTTTCAGTGACAACAAATTCCACCATGATTCACTTGAAAATTGGGAATCTTTACCCAATTTCAACATGGTTACTTCACAATTCCATTGAGTTTAGTGGAATTGATCCTTAATTGCTAATTTGACCTCCCATAACCCATTTTTATATAGATTTTATCAAAAAATTGAGGCTTTTGTGAATTTTTCCCAATTCTACAAATTTCACATGGTCACTTTGAAACTATTAATTTAATAAAAACTATAACCTCTGCATGCGTAGAAATTATCCAAAATTTTAGGGAAAATAACCATTGTTACGACCCAAACTAGTAGTCCTTGGGGGGATGCCATGGGGATAGCACAATACAGAAGATGCACCACTATCACCTAGAAAAATATCCCCTTCACATTATGTAATTCACCCATCCTCAAGCTAGGTCACGCCACTACTGAAACAACCAAATAAAAAATTTATGATATCGATTTTAGATGCAGAAATAACACATAACATGACATTCTAGCTCATGCAATTGTCCATGCAAATTCAAAATGTAAATGTAATTACTTAAAATGTGTACAACAACAACTAAACACATAGAACAACATTCAACCACATAAATATATATTCAAATGCATTGTTCTACTCACAACAATCAACAATAACCAAGATAACTCAGAGTAAAATGCACAACAACTATATCAACATTTAACATAAATAAACACAACAAATAAGAACACATATATTAGTAAATATGAAACCTGTTGTAGAGGATGGACATTCCTCCCAACCATAGACTTGATTTTCTAGTTCTCAATAGAAAGTCACCCCCAAGCTGGGGCTATGAATCAAGAAAAGACGACGATCCCTAAGGTTGGATAATGTTCCCCTCTCAACAATTAATTCCCATAGCTATTTCTAGTCCACCATCTCTCTTCCTCACAACCTACACAACCTAGGGATGGGATCCCCATTCATTTCTCACAGTCCCTCGAGCCTTACCACTCCCCTATATGGATCCGACATAGGTTAGACATGAAATCTCTCTACTCGAACTCCAGGAATCTACAATTGCAACAAGAATTCTCATAGCAACAAAACACTTGATTCCGTGGACAAGTTATGGAATAGAATATTACTCACAAGATCACAACCTCTCTTCCCATAAAATTACAACTCCAGAATAGCTACCATACAATCCCACTATGGCTTCCTTCAATCTTCTGCACTCAGAATGATCCAGATTATTTTGGGGAACGATATGAAGGCATAAACATAACATAGATATAACAAAGAAATACACAGAGATATGGCAAGGAACAAAATAATACAATAAAACTCATATTCTATTAATAACTGTCTAAAATACAAAATATTGTAAAATGCAAAAGCACACAAGCTAGTTATAATAGTGGTAGCTTATCTATGAGAAGAGATGTGTCAACTACATGCCAAGAAGGAAGAAAAATCCTTGAAAGGGATGATTTTTTGCATGAGAACTCCAAGAAACCATGTTCCTAGAAGGTTGATAACTGAACATTACAAAAGCCTAAACGTGATATCTTCTTTCTTGCATGACCCAAATGAGGAGGAGAACATTTTTTGAGGGGTTATATGTTATGAATAGGTAATGGACTGCATGTCAAATTATCAACAACTATTAATGCTTGAAGAAAACAAAGAACAAAAGAAAAACGTGTTCCAAGAACAAAGAAAGAAATCAATGATCAATGCACAAAAACATGAAGAGGCCAATAAAAGGACCCAACAACAAAAGGATGAGGGGAGAATAATGAAGGCCATGGATCTGGAAGAGGAATTAAGGAAGAAATCCTTACAAGAAGAGTAAAATAGGATAAAAGAAAAAGAATAAAGGCTCAAATACGAAGGACTAAGGAAAGTAGAAGAAGTTGCTAGAAAACTTGAGGTAGAGAAAAAGAGGAAGAAAGAATAAGAAAAGTACAAGGTTAAAAAACAAAAGGAAGTTGAAGAAACAACTAACAGAAAAATGGAAGAACATAAGAGAAAGGTAGAAGAGAAGATACAAAGGAAAGAAGAGAAAGAAATAATATCTAGAGAAGCAACAAAAAAAGAGGAAAATGAAAGAAAAAAAGAGGAATAAAGAAAGAAAAAGGAAGAGGAATGCTAGAGAAAAAATACAAGTCCTGACCCAACGAAAATGTTGTCATACCTCAGTACCCCCATCAACCCAGTCACAATGCCTCTAAATACAATTCCACCTAGATTTTCATATGCTTCCATGCAGATCACACATTATGACACCTTTTTAGCACACTTGGGAGATTTATAGTATAATGTGTCAGACAAGGGAATTTCTAAGAGACCTACCAAGAGGCCAAGAAAAGGAGGATCCACCAGTATTCAAGAAGTACCACATATGTCTGTCTCGTGGAAGCTAGGTAAATATAACCCTCAAAAGGAAGCATGTGATACAACACCTACCCTCCACACGTTTGCAGGGGATAACTTGATAACTATCAATGAACTGAACACTGCAATTGATGATTATAACGCAAGGGTCATGTCTATGGAAAATCAACCGATGGAAAAGAAGAATGGGTTTAGAATGCAATTCAATACAAAATATAAACTACATTTGGTGGAAATAGAAAAAATGACAAAAACAAATTTAAAATAGATATAAGCATTAAAGGCAGAGTATAGAAGACATGTCTCTATCTCTTAGCAACATGAATAAAAAATCAGTGAATATGAAGAAAAAATACAAAAACTAGAAGCATAGATGAAGAACAATAGTAATGTTATGAACATCCTGAAAGTAGTGAGGAAAAACAATATTGATAAATGAAGAATTGAGAGAAAATCATAAAATTTTATTCATTGAATTGAATAGTATCCAAGATGCTCATGATGAATTAACAAGGCTCTTAGACCAAGTTATCGAGGTGTTTCACACACACAACAACTTCCCTATTTTCTTCTCTTACCTTTTCTCTAAGAGAAGAAATTGCCCCCCCCTTCAAATTTTTCTACTAGAAATCCCCTCGATTTCTCTCGCGTGCAAATAGAAAAGCTTAAGTATTTTTTCTCACTCTCCATACTTTTCCATTTGCCACATCTCTTCAAATTACTCTAACCCTCTGATACACATCTCAATGAATTTTCTCTTTCTTCATCGATATGTAGCACATTGATGAAACTTCTTCTTCCTCCACCGACACAACCAATCTCGACGTGTTAGTGATTTCATCACCAATACATCGACCACATTCCCATGAACTTAGATGATACGCTGACATGCTTATGCTAAAATTCGTCGACGCACATAGAAAAACCATTGGAAAATTTCATGTGAGTAGTGTCAGTACGTTGAATATGTTCACGTGATTGTCTTCACCACACACACGTGTTTCATTGGCTAACTTATTTTCATCTTTGCCAATACATCACATATCGACAACACTCCTTCCTTTCTCCCCGATACACTACATATCGATGAGGTTCGTCTATCCCTCACAAATGCACTGGTTGCTGGCAAGTTTCCCTCTTCTGTCACTGATGCACCAACAGAAGGATGTTGACCCCTCATCGACAATAAGTGCATTGGAGATGATATTATTTCTCTCATCGACACTAACCCTATGAGAAAGACATGCCTATGTCTTAAGGCCTCTCTTATTCTCCACCAACTCAGATCCTTCTTCCTGCACATGTCCTGTAAGTCAAGATACTATCATTTTTAATGGCTAACATTTGTACGCCTAACTAGATAACTGGTCACCGATTTCCTATCTTGCCTGATCCACTTCATGTTGCAGCCGTAATTAAATCTATCTATGTTCCCAACAACTTTCATCGTGCATACCATACCAGCTTGTTTCCTTTGCGCTTCTTGATTTTATGACTAAAACATGATCATGAAAGTGTTTTCTAGCATCATATTGATTAACCACAACATCTGAAGGTCATATGTTGGCTCTAAAATGCATATTAGAAGAATATTGGTCCTCTTGACTCCTAAACCATGTTAAGCACTCCAAATGTCATTTGGTTGATTTTGTGGATATATGTAACACCCTGTTTCCCCCAAATTTGTAATTAATCCTAAAATAGGAATTACCATGCTAAAGCATGATGAAAATGAGAATGTATGATTTGGATGGAACTTATGAAGAAGGTCGATGAATGTAAATAACATTATGAATTTATATTGTAGAACTGCTGAGAGGGGATGTGTAGAAAAAGAGACCACGATGGTGGTGGAAGGCACCTGGAAGGGTGGCGTTAACTTCCACCGAGAATTAATACCGTATTTGGACTCCACTGGCTCGGAGAACCAAAAGCAGCTCGCTGACCCCGTATCAAATGTCTCGCAGGCTGGTAGGTGGATGGCTTAATGAGGGATGGGGAGGTGAACCGCCCATCCGTAGAGACGTCAGGCTTGACCAACGCGAGGGTAATCGCGCCACACGCAACCTCGCAAGAGGATAAGGCATAAGGTAGAAGCGATTGGAGGGAAGACGTGAGGGGAGAACTATGGAATTATGTAGAGCGAGTGATAGAATAGAGGGAGGATTGCAACCTTCACTCCTGGTCATTGGAAAATAGAGATGCAGTCTCACAACATCGTGGTCTCAGCTCGGGGGTGGCTAGTGGTAAATCCGCTGGGAGTCGCTAAGCCTACGGTTGGGTGGAAATGAGCACCCCTCTCAGCAGTTGCACTCACTTCTGGTGTTAATTATGATAAGTGTTTTGCCTCTAGCTCCTTGAAATATATGTATTCTGATAATTATGCTCATAAGCTGTGAAACTGTGAAAGTTTTCATTATAAGAATGTCTGTGTGGTATTTTGATCAGTACTAGTAGTTGTATATGCTTATAACAAAAAAACCACGCATGGCTTATGTTGATAAATGAATTTAATTATGCATAAGTTGAACCAAGTCAAACTTCTAGTCCATTCTATGGAATTTTTTTCCCCTTATCTGTCTCTAGGAATGCCCCAGAATAGATCTCCTCACAGAGATTTCCTCCTTGGAAAGGTTTACCAAGAACCTGGAAAAAGGACTTGAATGTGCAAGTCTTAACAACCCTGTACGAGGAGGAATGTCCCTCTTAAAATCCTGACGTAGCAGTGTAGGGGTAAGTATCGATCAACGGATGAGATCCCGTCAGAAGATCCATGGTCATTCATGACCGTTAGATTGACGAAAGAATCAAGGGCGTTACATACCTTGCCTCTTTTCCTCTACCTTCGTGAATAGCGAGGAAATCAGGATTGTAGATCCCCAAGGTCTGTGGGAGTATTTGGACCATTGGATTCTTTTTCCGTCCAGAGATCAGTGAGAGAGTACATGGCGTGGGACTAATCTGAGTCATTGGATCTTAGCTGGAGAGCCCGATAGCTGTTGGATTTGTTAGGAGGTGCATGAGGGTTAAGCCCTCATGAACAAGGGCGAAAGTCCCGAGAGAGGAGTCGGTATCAAGGATTCAGAGTTCGGGGTTTCGAGAGTCCTGATGACAAGAGATCGGGACACTCCTTGGTGAAAATCTCGATATAGATCTAGACCGTCCATCTGTGAAGGACACGTGGCAGAGATCGAGAGTCCATTGGTATTTTGGATACCGAGGATTCGAGTTGACAAAGGATTTGCGTCACAGGGAGTTGCAAGTCGTTAAATCGTGAAACAACGAGGGTCGTTCATCTGAGGGAGGACACGTGGATGATAATTTCTCAACCCCTCTCCACCTTTGCAAGCAATGCACGAACAAGATCCCTTCGAAGGATCCCAGGGTCTGTAATGACCATTTGATTTAAGCAAGAGATGCATGCATGTTATTGGATAAATCCGTAAGTGCGGACACAAACCGATCTCCCTAGATCCACCTAGATCTAGAACAAAGAAAGACAGTAATATGATTCTTTCCCATAAATATATTTTCACTTTATTGTATAACTCCTTGATCATATACATAGATTTACTGTTGAATAGATTGTATTTTCTTCTCTTCGGTTGGTTTGTATTGTTTTGGTCTTGACGACACAAGAACATTGGAGAGAAGCTGGAACAACAAAGACAAGACTCGTCACAGAAGGGCCTTAATGTATCCCACATCAATGACATGAAAAAAGTAACAAGATTTGATGTAGATAAGAGTAACAAATGATTCAGGACTGACTCAGGGATGGCTGACGCAATAGAAGGATTAAGGACTGCAGAAATGGCCGACGCAATAGAAGGCTTTGCGGGTTGAACATCTTTTTGAACATATTGACGACACGACAACTGTCTTGGAAATACTGACTGAACAACAAGGATCACAGACCAATTTGTAATCTTATAGGAGTATGATCAGGAGACAAGTGGATTTTCCAACCTAGACACAAGGTGAGTGAAAGGGTGTCATGTTCAAAAGTGACTCTCCCACATAATACAGATTTAGACACAATTCTTTCCCAATTTTTCCCCCACCATTTCTGGCGAGTACCTCTTTATTTTTACACAAGCTTGAGGAGGATAACATATGCTTGTAATGTAATCTCATCCTTCGGATGAGTCCCTCAGAGTATGTTTAACGAACCCTAGGAAGGAGTGGTTCGATCCCATTGCGAGTCTTTCGATGTTTATTTAACGAGTCCAAAGAAAGAAAACTCATGGGTTTTTCATGTTTAGAGAGTCTGAAAAACACTTAAAGAGAACTCTCTCAGTTCCTTTTTCGTAAAATAGTCTGATGCGATCGAAAAAGAGATAAATTATTGCTCACCAGACGCTTACTTCAAATACTTTATCGAGCGTAAAAATAGCAAGGTCGCTCGACGATCTTTTCATGTTTAGAGAGTCTGAAAAGAACTTAAAGAGAACTCCAGGGGGTTTCCTTTTTCGTATAACCTTGTTGAGCTCAAAAAAGTGATAAAAGTATGCTCAATCGCGTTCTTATGTATTTACGAGTGCAAGAACGGACAAATACCACGCTCGGGATTGTTTTCATTTTTACACAAGCTTTAAAACAAAACAAAACTATGCTTGGGATAGATTTTAATTTTTACACAAGCTTAAAAACTAAACAAAAATATGCTTGGACCTGGTTTCATTTTTACACAAGCTTGAACCAGAGGAAACTATGCTTGAGGTAAGTGGTTTCATTTTTACACAAGCTTTAACCATAGAAAACTATGCTTGCGACTTCCCAATGCATGGTTGGTACTTAGCCCCCAGCTTAAGAAGCTAGCGGCTCAAACTTCAGCATGAAGTCCAGAGGCTGAGGCAAATTCCCCCCAAGCTTCATTTCATCCAATGACAAAGGTGGAGGAAAGGAAGTTTCAAATACTAGATGAAGGACTTGACTCAAACAGAGAGGGGGAAAACTATTTCATTTTTTAATGAGCTTGACATAGAAACGAGAACTATGCTCGTAACCTCTGTTTCATTTTTAAATGAGGTTTCCAAAGAGAAGCAAAAACTATCCTTGAAACCTCTGTTTCTTGATCATGGATTCCAAGAGGACAATGCTCCGGAAGGACAACATGTCAAGGGACAAAACTCGGTCATGGATTCCAATAGGTCTTCACTAGAAGGAAGAAACACACTCTGGAAGGACAACATGTCGAGGGTCGCGATAGGAGTAAAGAGATCAGGCTCTAACAACCCTATAGAAGAGATCACCATGTCAACTACTAGATCTAAGTCATCATAAGTTGAAGCCATGGGCGACAACGCCACATAATTGACCTATGGCGGGGGCGATACTGTCTGCATACAAGAACCATTCAGGGAGGCAAACCAAGTGGGATCAATGAATGAAAGTTGATCAACAGTCACAACTCGTCCATCGTGAGGGAAATATATCATACGAAAAAGAGTAGACACAATATCTTTCATGGCATAGACATAATCTCTCCTAGTGGAGTCGCCAATTTTGTTATGATAAATCCGTAGGTGTGGACACTAACCGATCTCCCTAGATCCACTTAGATCTAGAACAAAACACACCAGAACATGACGCTTTCCTTAAGTTTTAGATATTAAATTTACTAGTAGGAAGTAACAAGTAACATACCTTAGTATCGCTTCCTAGGGTATTTGTTGCTCCCGCTTCACTCCGGTTCTCTCGTGAGGTCAAGATCAAGACAACACAAACCAACCAAAGTGATAGCAATAGTATAAATTCAATATAAACCTATGTATGTGATCAAGGAATCATACAATAAAACACAACAAACTTTATAGGAAAGAATCATATTACTGTATCATATTAAATGTGAAAGAGAGATTACAACCATGGCCTTGATGTCGTAAGGTCCCTTCCAACTGTCCTTCGTTCCCCACACACTTTTTTCTCCAAGGATTCTAAGATCATAGATCTGATAGCTACTCACAATCTATCTTGACAAAGAAAATCTCAAAGCCACTCTAACCAAGCCAAAGCTAACAAGTTCAAGAATCAACAAAGCTAACCCAAGCTCAAGCTAACTTTCTCCATGAGAACTCCTCTCCTTTTATAAGTTGAAGAGGATAAGGTGAGGAGGTTAGGATGATCCCACTAAATCATGAAAGCGAGTAAGATCCAAACCATTCGGATGCCACCTCACCATAGAAGCTTCTCCTTCTAGAAGATTCGAGAAAACACTCATTTTTCCCACGTGCAGGAATTCTCGCACCCTAGCTATAGAGAAACCTGCGAACACCTCGCACCCTGGCTATAGTGCAACCTATGAGAATGGGTCATTCTCGTACCCTGCCTATATAGCAACCTGCGGACTTCCTTTTTATAAGGTTTTTACATAGGAAAATGCAACTTCTTTTCTCAGGAAAAGTTCTTCTTTCTTCTCTCTTTAGGAACTCAAGCCACGAACGATCATAGGGATGACAAAAATAATGTGTAACAAGGCATTAATGCCATGAACCCTTCTTTTTCCCTTGCAAGAGATGAAGGAATCGGGACCATAGACCCCATGGTCCATGGAAGTGCCTGGACTGTCCATCTATAGAGCACATGTGGCCGTTGGTAAGTTCTTCGGCGTTTTGGCACCCGAAAAACAAAAGGGTAAAGAACCCTTGTCTTCGCGAGACCCAAAATCCCGATACCCAAAATCCCTTGGACCGTTGGATCCACGCTCCTAAGAGTCGTCGATCTCTTACATGACCTTCCATATCGGAAGTTGGAGATTTGAATGACGAAGAGTTTTGGAGTCGTTGCACTTCGAAATCCCGAGTACCGAAACCCCAAAAGGATCCATGCCGTTGGATCATGGGAGGCCTATGGCCGTCGATCTCCCTTTGGAGGGAAACTTTGGAGACCTCGGAAGTTTCGGGGATTTGGATGGGGAAAGGTAGAAGTCGTGTATCGCGATTCCCTGAATCGCGAAAAGCCGATAAGCTCTTGGCTGGATTAAGCCCATGGACACCGTATAGGGTCATGTAGACAAGGCCCCAAGAGAGAAACTTGCCCCTCGGTAGCCCCGTCGGGGTTCGACGTTTCATTGTTTCAAGCTTCGAGGTTTGTAGAGTCGAGTGACTCGACGTTCTAGTAGCATTGAGTCGCGAAGTGCGAAAAGACGCCGTGCTGATTCGGCCTATAGTCATGAATTACAATCATATGAAGGTGGAAAAAGGAAAGAGCTAGCCTGCGCTAAGCCCCGTAGGACTTCGGGGAATTCCGATTGTTGAGAAATCAACGAAATTTTTTTTGATTTGCATAGTGGGTATGTGACAATATATAATTTTGTGCTAATGACACATTCACTCAACTTAAATGGATAAACTAAGAGCTTATACAACAAATATGACACATGAATTGATGGAACTAAATTTGGGCTAAGAAAAAATTGAAATGGGACCCAAAGTTTCATTAAAAAAAGGATTTTAGTGCAATTTTCGTTGTTCGTCAAAGTGAATTTTTCTTCCCCGAAACAAGCCAAATGTATGAATTTCACAATTACGATTCCAACACAACTCATGGAATCGAAATATGATGCTAGGAAGTTTCAAAATGACTGCTAGGGAATTATAGCCCAAGTCAACCTCACCAGCCACTATACTGATGACATGTTTGAATGTCATGGTCAGTGGGCTCGTTTGTAATGCCTCTCCATGCTCTTCATGATGCAAAAAGTGCCACTCCAATCCGATGTCATCTAAGAAAGATATGGGTCTTTGAATTCTCCTACAACGATGTTAGCATAGGCCTACAGTATTTGGTTCTCCCCTACTTGCAAAATTGATTTGGGTAAGATATGTGTGTTTTTCAAATCATTTTTACTATCCAATGTTTTAAATTAAATTAAATTAAATTATAAATTATTTACGTTTAAAAGATCCACTTAAAAAAGTAATAGTAATAAAGAGAAGCATGTTGTTGTTATCAATTAATGGATTTAAGTTGAGGTCGATTGGTGTTGAATAATCATGGAAGGGAGGGGTGAAGGAGATAAGAACTCCTTAGGATCACATTGCAACACCAAACACTTCTACAAACAAGATCATAAAGAATGATCTAAACTATATTTTCTTGCATAACTGCTTGCTTAATGAGCAAGGATGTAGGTTTATTTATACAATGAAATGGGCCCAGTGATAGCTATCACAAATGGGAAGATAAGAGATCCTACGTGAGATTACAACTCACTTTGCATGGGAACTCTAAAAATTCATTGGAACTCCAACACCCCCCATAAATGAAACATAGGGAGAAAATAAAAGAAAACAAAGATGGGTCCCGAGAACAAGGTATGATGATTACAAAGTCTTGTAAACTGCCTATGGGACATGACATCAATGTCCATCATGGGCCCACCACCCAAACACTATACCCTCTTCCCTCTGCCACATGCACACAACCCCTACCCTATGCCACTGTGGTAGTCCATTTCACTTGAAACATGGCTCCCATGTGGCCTCCACATCATCACGTATGAAAAATTCCCAATTTTTCAAAAAAAAAAAAATTGTCACAAATTTAAATTTCCTCTATGTGTAGGCACCATGAAACCTTTGGTTTAAGCTTCCCTTTACCAATTTGACCCTACACTCTCCTTATTGATGCCATTACTCGACCCTGCGACCACTTCTGAGCATAATTCAACATGAATTGCTCAAAATTTTGGGGATTTTCCCAAATTTCCCTAAATTCTTCCATGGTCGGCTTTGAAAAATCTATGAATTCGGTGAGATATAACCTCCTAAGAGGAATTTCTCCCCGAATTCACCCATTTCACTCCAATTAATCATACCCTCAACAATTTTGAGCATGAATTCTACCATAATTCACTCAAAAATTGGGAATATTTACCCAATTTCAACACGGTTACTTCACAATTCCATTGAGTTCAGCGAAATTGATCCTTAATTGATAATTTGACCTCCTATAACCCATTTTTATATAGATTTTATCCAAAAGTTGAGGCTTTTGCAAATTTTATTCAATTACGTAAATTTCACATGGCCGCTTTGAAACTATCAATTTAATAAAAACTCTAACCTCTTCATGCCTAGCAATTATCCATAATTTTAGGGAAAATAACCATTGTTATGGCCCAAACTAGCAGTCCTTGGGGGGATTCCACGGGGATAGCACAATATGTAAAATGAACCACTATCACCTTAGCACAATATCCCCTTCACATTATGTAATGTACCCATCCTCAAGCTAGGTCATGCCACTGCTAAAACAACCAAATAAAAAGTTTATGATACTAGTTTTAGATGTGTAAATAACACATGGCAACATTCTAACTCATGTGATTGTCCAGGCAAATTCAAAACGTAAATTTAATTACTTAAAATGTGTACAACAACAACTAAACACATACAACAACATTCAACCACATAAATAGATATTCAAAAGCATCATTGTACTCACAACAATCAACAATAACCAAGATAACTCAGAGTAAAATGCACAACAATTATATCAACATTTAACATAAATAAACACAACAAATAAGAACACATATCTTAGTAAATGTGCAACCCATTGTAGAGGAAGGACATTACTCCCAACCATAGACTTGTTGTTCCATTTCTCAATAGCGAGTCTGATCCAGATGGATATTGGTGGCCACCCACCTATTCCAACTGGCTCCTCGTGTCCATTTTTGTTCAACATGTCTTTCTGTATTGCTTTATAATTGTGAGTTCTACACTTCCGGGGCTGTCTAGAGCCTCACACATGCTCCAGGTGGATATGGGTGGCCTCTCACCTAATCCAACTGCCCTATTTTGTATGTTTTAATGTCAACATATCTTGTTGTACTTTTTGGGCTATTTTGAGTCCCTAAACATTTCTTTTTTGTCTCATCATAGTCAGACTGTAGATAGAGTCAGAGTCTGGTGATGAAATGTGTAGTTCTATGAAAGACCTTTCTAATGGTATATCACGTGCCTAAAACGGAGGTCATATGCAAAATTTATGACCCTAGGAAGTTGAGGTACCAAATTACACCAACTTACCCATAGGGCCCACATGACTTTTGGCGTTTCACCTTCTAGGGTTAGGTTTTTGGATGTCCAGGGTTTTGGCATTCATGAGTAATATGAAAAGGGCCTATGGGGCCTCATTGTAATCCATTGTTCTCAAACAGATGTGCGTAGAAACCACATCTCTTCTCAGAGATAGATACCACCATTCGAGCAAGTTTTAGTTCTGCAGTTTTACAGTTTCAACATATTTCATTATTTAATAGAAGATATTGTTCACTGAATATTTGTGTTATTCTTCCTATCTCTGTGTTTATGGTAGTCAGTCTGTAATCATTTCATTCTGCTCCTAAATCTGGATTAGTGGTATCCGAGTGGTCTTCTCTTCATTTATTTTTCTTTGTGCATGTCCCCAACAAGGTCTGGGTACAAGAAGTTGGGACTCGAACCAATCGAGCCATTACCATATCGATCGCATCGAGCCCGACAAAAACCCATGGGAGATGAAACGAAATATGATGAAGCAGGAGATCCTATTAAAATGTTGCTCAAGGAAGCCCTCACATGACAAAGGAACGAAATGATGGACAACTTCACGCAGATCATTCGACGATTTCCCACGGGAGAAGTATCTTCATCAGGTGGCTATGCAACCCCCTTAAAGGTACATGTAAATTTTGATATTCCATTATTTGAAGGACTAATAGATGCATATGTTGTAGATAAATGGTTAAATCTGCTCGAAGGATATTTTTTTGGTCCATAATTTTTCCTATCGAGAAAATATCACTTTTTCACTCGTTAAGGTCATTCCCCATATTAAATATTGGTGGGATACCTACTCTAAGCAATAGTCCGTGGAGGAATCTACAATTTTTGGGGTGGACCCTACATGGGATTCCTTCTGGGATGCCATTAAAGAACAATAATACCTTGTTGGAAGATACGAGGACCAATACACTAGATGGACCACCCTATGTCAATAAAGGGACTAGACAATACCAGATTTCACCAATATTTTCCATACCCTCTACACCAAATTGGGTTCAAATATTTTGAGCGTCATCTGGTGCTCAAATACCATGGTTGTTTCCATAGATACATTCAAATATAAATGGAGTTCTTGAACATCACCTCATTGGGCACAACTTATAGATACACTGTCAAGATCGAGCATAAATTTAAGTCGAAACGACGAGAGTTTGGATCTGCAAACCCCTCACAGCTGAAGCAAGGAAAATGCATCCCCAACCCATACAACAGGAGAATAAGTCGTGATGGCCACCCTCAGGACAATATGTCCAAGTCGCAACACAAGAAGGGAAATGAGAATATGAAGAAGGACACAGGAAAATGGTGGGAGTACCATAAAATTCCTTGGCACAACACCGACGAATGTTGCTTCAAGCAGTCCCTCGTGGCCTAGATGAAGGCTTCCGAGTCAGAGGTCAATTCTGATTCTGAGTCAAATCCTCAAGGAGGGAAGTGGATTATCGATGTTGAACCCAGTGCCACAGTCGCTACCACCAAAGTCCGGCTAAGCGAACCATAAAACCAGAGGAAGGGGAATTCCTCTTTCACTCACAGATGTGGGTCAAGGGGGCTTTGATTCACTTCATTATCAAAAATGGTAGTCATAAGAACTTAATTTTAGAAGAGGTTGTCAAGTGGCTAAACCTTCCAATGACATTGCACCCACAACCCTACACCATCAACTGCTTCATCAAGGAAGAGATCTTTGTGTCAACCAACAATGTTGTCTGTCATATGACATCAAGCCTTTCAAAGATGAGGTACTGTGTGATATTTCTCCCCTTGAAGTTTGTGATGTTATTTTAGGACAATGATATTTGTGGAATCGTCATGATGTGTATGAGTCTAGACCCCACAATGTTATTATTACTTTGGGTAGAAAATTGTACATGATCCCAGAGGTGGCACCTCCTACTGCTATTTCTTTAATCTCTGCTAAGAAATGCAATAAGGTCATTTCACAGATCAGGAAGTTTGTCTTCTTTTTGATCTGTGCTCATAGTAAGTAGAAGGTCGCCACCACATCTGTGGCCTCTACACAATGCCTCTATTTGCAGCAGAAGAAAGTGGACGGGATCATGGAAGAATACAAATACATCTTCGTCTCACCTATAGGGGTACCGACACACTGCTAAGTCAAGCATCCAATTGATCTAACCCCTGAAACACCTATACCTAATGGACCAGTCTATCAATGCTCGTTGATGGATAATGATGAAATCAGGTGGTAGATCCAAGAGCTTCTTCAAAAGGGGAACATCAGGCCCAAATCCTTCCCATGCAGAAGCCCGATTGTACTGGTGCAAAAGAAGGACATGAATTGGTGACTCTATATTGATTACAGATCCTTAAACAAAATCACAGTCAGGAACCACTATCCCATTCCCAGGATTGATGACCTTCTTGACCAACTCAAGGGGGAAAAGTTCTTCAATAAGATTGACCTGAATTATGGCTACCACCAGGTTCCCATTGAACCAACGGATGTATGGAAGACAACCTTCAAGTCTAAGGAAGGTCTCTATGAATGGCTAGTCATACCCTTTGGATTAATAAATGCACCAACCACTTTCATGAGGTTGATGGATGATGTATTGAGACCCTTCACCAACTCCTTTGTTGTAGTATATTTGGATGACATTCTCATCTTCAACAAAACGTGGGAAGAGAAATGCGACACATTCAAAAGGTTTTGCGTACTCTACGGTAGCACAAGATTTATGACAACTTGGAAAAATTCTCTTTTCGCATGAACAAGGTCCAATACCCGGGCTACATTGTTGATGAGCATGGGGTACATGTTGATCCAGCTAATATCCAAGTCATCCGTGATTGGACATCCCCAACCACACTGACTGAGCTTCGAAGATTCTTAGGACTTGCAAATTTTTACAGATGGTTCATGTTGGGATTCTCTATTATTGAATGGGCCCTCAGTCGGGTGACCAAGGACAGTGGTAGGGCCAATTTCATGTGGGGGAAGGAGAAACAACGAGCATTCAAATATCTAAAACATTGTTTGTTCTCAGCTCCAGTACTCTCCTTTCCTGGTCTGCAACAACCATTCGAGATTAAGACTAATGCATATGACTATGCTATGGGTGCAGTTCTCACTCAACACGGGCATCTGGTGGCATACCATAGTGAGACACTCTCTGATACTATCCGTAAATACCCCACCTATGACAAGGAAATGTATTCCATTGTACAAGCTTTCTGTCAATGGAAACATTATATTCTAGGGACAACGACGATCATACACATTGATCACAAACCTCTGTAGTTCATACAAACAAAAGGGAAATTGCAGAACGACTACCATCAAAAGTGGTCCACCTACCTGCAACAATTCCATCTCAAAATCAAGTATAAAACATGTGTCTCCAATCTTGTTGCTGACTGCCTCAGTCGACATCCTGTGGCTACACTTACCACTGTGCTCCATTCATGTGGACATTAAATGTCAGAGTGGCCCCAAATTTACCAAAAAGATCCATACTTTTCTACCACATATCAACTCTTGGGTACATGCGCCACTGTCACTGATTTTCACATTTAGGATAGACTCTTATGCCACCTGGGCCATCTTTTTGATCCTACAAGTGAACATGCAAATATTATTTGGGAATCCCACTATAGTCGGGTGGCAGGAAATTATGGTGTAAAGAAAACTGTGGTCATCCTTCAGGAACATTTTTATTGGCCAAAATTTCAACTGGACGTTAGCAAGTATATCAGATATTGCACTGTCTGTGCCATTGCCAAGCCGAACATCAATAATCAAGGCTTATACACCCCTCTTACTATTCCTGAGAAGCCATGGGAGTCCATCTCCATGGATTACATGTCTATTTTTCCATCCACCAAGCATGGAAATGACTCCGTGTTTTTGGTCATTGATCAGTTTTTGAATATGGCCATCCTCACAGCCTGTAAGAAGACTATCACAACGGTCGATACTGCCAAGATATTATTCGAATGAGTTTGGGTTCACTTTGGGATACCATAGACTATCATCTCTGACCGAGACAGTAGGTCCCTCAACAAATTTTTCTCAAGTCTCTGGTCTCTTTTGGACACCAAACTCACAAAATCCACTTCTTTCCACCCCCAAACCGATGGCCAAACCAAGGTCATTAATTGGATGATTGTGTACATCCTATGCATGTACAATTCTAAGAATCCCCATACATGGGACGAGAGTATCCCATATGTCCAACATAGTTACACCATGGGTCTCCATAGTTCCACTTACCATAGCCCATTTCAAGTGGGTCTGGTATTCCAACCATTTGGACACATTGATGTTGCACTTCCTCTTGCCACCGCATAGACAAAATCTTCCCCTGATCATTTTGTGGTCAACAAATCCACTAGATTCATTGAGCGGATTCAACACATCCACCAATAGGTCTAGGAGATTTTTCAGAAATCCAATGCTAAGTACAAGCAGCGCCATGATAAACATAGGGTACCACACCAGTTTTAGGTTGGCGACAATGTCTGGTTACATTTGCAGAAGGAGCATCTCACCGGGCCCCATCGAAAGATTCAACCACTTCAGTATGGGCCTTAAACTATCACCGAGGTTGTGGGTAGCAATGATTTTGAGCTCAACACTCCACCCTTCCTTGGTCTGCATCCAGTATTCAATGTGGACCTCCTTCGACCATATTTTCCATCATTATTGGACACCTATGAGATCGTCGAACCACTGACACCAACATAGCTCAACCCTGACTTCATGGAAAAAGAATCCATTGATTAGATAGTGGACACACAGGTCAAGGGAATTCACCAGCAATAGATCCATATTTATCAAGTTGTCAAGGTAGGGAAACTCCTACACCAAGGCAAGTGGCTCACCTGGGGCCAAATCCAACATAATTTTCCTCACCTGATGGGGGAAATCAATGCAATGGAGACCATGTTAGAATATGAAAGATGTGTGCTTGTTTTACCATTGAAAATACCCTATTCACCAAACCATAGGCCGAAGCCACCCTACAAGCACCTTAACCTTGACAAAGAATCATTCCAGAAGAAAACCCTAGGCTAGATATCCAAACAAAGAGTAGCACACCTTTCCTCAAGGATAACACACCAACAAGAGCTGATTAGATAGTCCAAACCCTAGACAAGATATAGTCCAAGCCAAACGTGATCTGCTAGCTGCAATGGCAGCTCTCCTCAAACCTGCACACAAGAATGGGCACTGCAGTGTGCACAAGACTGGGCACTGCAATTCTAAGACTGACTGCTAGAATGAGAATTGGCCTCCTGTATTTATACTAATTCTGGCTAACTACCTAGGCCGACTTCTCATTCTGGGTATCTGTTTGTTCAATATATATTATTATTTATGGTCGACTTCTTCTCTTGGAGGATAATAACCTAATATAAATTATCTTCTTGAGCTGACAAGTCTTCTAGGGTTATTAACCAACTCATTAGGGTTTCTTCTTGCTTCCCAGAGTATTCTATCCTTGTCAGGTTTACACGTGGAGGTAAATACCTCCTGCAACTACCATAATATCAACACTCCCTCCTAGCTAGGGAGGTATTATAGGTAATGGTCTTGAGCACAAAACATACCATTCACCTAGTAGCATCAATATAGTTATATAGACTAGATCATGAGCACCGTCATCATCATCATCTGCATCATCTCTCGAAACCATACTCTATCTGAGTAATCAGACATGATGCTCACTCCACAAAGTGATAGAAGAGCCATTCTTCTAATCTAGAAGAGTAAATGTTCTGAACCATTTTCTGTCTGGAAAATCTCTGTTCATCATTCATCTGGCTGATAATTATTTCCAATAAACTTTTGATAGTCTTCAAGGCAATTAGAAAAAAATGGAACACAACTGTGTCTATCCATAGTAGTACATAACTACAATCCAGTGGTACACTACCACACCAAGTAATAAAAAAGTACTTGATCAACAATGTAGAGTCATGAACAATGGAAAACATCCACCACAGTAGTATACATCTACTGTCATACAGTCTTCATAACAATCATCCGATACCAACCTGTACAAAAACAATGTTATGATATAAATTGAATCATCTGGGCCAATATTTCACTCACATCTATGAGATCTGAAAGAATATCTTCCCTCATAGTAGAACAATGAGATATCTAAACTATTCTTCTCAAGAAAGGAAGAATAACTGTCCTATCTTCTGAACCTATACCATTCCCCACCCTGGGCCATTCTTCCTACACTAATCAAAGTGCACCCTAGAGAGAATGTATAAACCCTAAGGAATGTCTGTTCTTGATTGTTGAGCCTGGAGCATTCCACACCCTGAGCCATTCCTCCTACACTAATCAAAGTGCACCATGGAGAGAATGTATAAACCCTAAGGAATCATTGTTCGGACCATTTCCTCTGTTAACCACAAGAGGAAAAGACTGTCCTATATCAACCTTCAAAACAAACCATTCCTCATGTTAACCACAATGAGAAATCGTTGTCCGACGAGGCGGGCTAGTCTTCTAGAGTAACCCTCAAGAAGAGAGACTACCCTAGACCAATCCCCATGTTAAACACAATGGGAAGCCACTATCTATGATACATCAACAATATGGACCATTTCCCATGTTAACCACAATGGGAAATCGTTGTCTGTCAGAAATCTCAATCCACTTTCCGAACAAGAAAGCATCTGTCCAAGATGGACTATTTTTAAATATTGAAAATGAATGTCCTCAACAATATTTTCAGTGCTCCCTCCCAACCTGAGATTCATCTCTTCCTTTTTCAATAAGGAAGTCGTCTCCACGAGCTCCATCTTGAGTACGCAAACTCTTTCATCTTGGATAGAAGCTTTACCAAAATGTCTGCTTATCTGCTCATCTGTGGAGATATGTATTGGATAGCCACTTTCTCCTTTCTGGACTTCATCACGGATAATGAAATGCTTGATTTTAAATGTACTTTAGTCTAGAACACTGATTTTCTATGAAGGCTTCATGTAGCTCTGAACAATAGAGTATATCATTGTTGGAAAACTGGAACATATCCATGTGGCACTTCTTCTGTCATCATGAGATCTGATCTAGTGAGTAATCATCTTGATGTTATAGGAAATCTTCACCACACTTCTGCTGTGCACTGGAGGTTCTCCACCAAGTTATCTTTTTCTATCTTCATACAAGGGTCTCTTTCTAGTATGCCTCAAAGTCTTGAGATTTCTCTTCATATGCTCTTTATTCAATTTCTTTGGAGAACATTCTTTGCATTCATCTAATGTAGAACTCAAACTCATGGATGTTGCAGATGATATAATGACTCATGTAGAGATAAGTTTGGTTTACTTGGAAAAAGTAATCATCATAGTCTTCTCTCTCCATCTGGGAGAACCTATAGTTTTGGATCTCGCAATGCTTTCATTCATAAGTCTTCCATATGCTGTTCTTCATCACGACTTTGATTTCCTCTACTTGATTTCTTTTATTGAGTTTATATCAGGATGACAATCTTGTGATTCTTGATACAATGATTGGTTTTTCTAGCTTCTCTTTCTTTCTTGGAATCTTCATGTGTTTCTTTAGTTCTTGGGTCCATGGAGTTTCTTATAGATTACATTCCCTAAAGATTCCATCATAGGATCACGGATGTGGATGGACAACTAGGGATACTTTAAGGCTTCTCTTTGAAGAATACGTACTGTCTTTCATGTCTGCTATCATGGATATATACTTCATCATCTTCAATGGATCATAGGATTAGCTCCCTCCTAATCCTTGCTTCATGTATGAGTGCATATAATTGTCTCCCTCCGTCTAACAGAGTCCACGCTTCCATCTTGTTGTCTTCTACAAAACATCATAAGTCTTTTTCCAATTTCCTCTCGATTGCTAACTTCTTTCTGTCTTTGCTTCTTCTAAGTCTCTTCATGATTGATTCAACTTATCTTGCAATAACTTCCACATGATTTGTATTTCATCCTTTCATTGGTATTATCTAATGATATCCATTCTTATCTTGTTGTTATTCCATAGGTATAGTTCTTCTTGGAACACATTATCTTCCAAGAGATAGATATACAAGTAGGGATGATTTTAAGGATGGAAATTTACTTTAAAATGTAGAAACCTTGGCGAATATTACTAATCCTTCATATGTCAAATATAAATGTTTGGCGATATTTTTTAAAAAATATTCATATTTCTATGTATTTTATATAGTTTTTATAAAATTTTGACTATTTTTTAGGTAAAATAATTTTATCATATAGAATTTGGGCGAATCATTTTTAAAATAACGAATCTAGTTTTTGGAAAAACAATGGAAAATTAGCCTATGAGTGAAATTTAGCCCCTAAAATCATCCCTGTATACAAGATATGTATAGAGACGATGCAAACAAGATATGTACAAGAAATAAGAAGAGTTTTGTTACCTTTGGAAGAAGAAGTCTCTTCCATCCTGCTTAGTCTTCTTTGTAGGTTCCTTTTCTTCGGAAATTGATGCTTCATGTTTCTCCTTCCTTTTCTTTAGCTCGAGACAATGATTCTTGTAGTGAACATACTTTCGACAATTGAAACATTGTACTTCTGAAAATGTCTTTCTCTTGATTTGGCTTCCTCCTTGAACCAAACTTCTTTTTGTTCCTAAAGTTCTTGAATCTTGCTGTGAAGGATTGATCATTGTACTTCTTTTGGGGTTTCTCTTTTGCACTAATCCTTGATTCTTCTTGAGCACAACAAGTCCAAAGTTCTTCAAATGTTAGATACTCCTTTCTTGTGTTCATGCTTACAGAAAATGCATCCCACATCTTGGGAAGACCAATGAGTACTATGTTTACCAACTCCTTCTCTGAGATGATCTCTTCAATAGCTTTTAGTTGATCTCTTAATTGAGAAATTCTCACAAAGTATGATGTTATGCTATCATCATCATTCATCTTCATGTCACAGAGCTCATTCTTTAGACTCATTACTTGTCCAATGTTTCTGACTAAGAAGAGGTTGTTAGGGCATCGTACATCTTCTTCGATGAGTCAAGATGGGAGATGTATGGTATCAAGTGGTCTTTTATGGATTCCACTATGATACTCATAGCATTATTGTCATTGTATTTGAACTTCTCCATAGTTGCAACATTCTGCGATTCCTTCTCTTTCCCTTTTTCAAACTCTGGTTTCACGATCTTTCCTTTCACAATATCCATCACTTTATTCTTGGAAAGGATGAGGTCAATCCTTGTCTTCCATGCTCTCAAGTTAGAGGCTCCATCTAACTTGTTCTCTGAATTCATAGAATAATTCATGGCTGCTTTGACTTGGGCAAACCCTAGATTTGACCACAAACTAAAACTTCACGTCTTGGTTTGCTGAGAGTATCAGGAGATGCACTAGGCTAGAGCACACCGATCTATCTGAAGATTAGGTAAATCCATTAACTTAAGGTTCCTCAACAAGAGGATTAGGTTTTTTGCAACTGCTCCTGCTAGTAACCCTAGCAGCAGTGTCTTGGAACTTGCTTCTGCTAGTAACCCTAGTTGCAGTTCCTCAACGAGCTCAATATCCTAGCGACTATGTTTCCTTCCAGTGCTTAGATTGAATGAAGGAGGTGTGGGCCCATAACCTATTAGAATATGAAATATGTGTGCTTGTTTTACCATTGACAATACCCTTGTCACCCAACCATAGTCCAAAGCCACACTCTGAGCACCTTAACCTTGACAGAGAATCATTCTGGAAGAAAACCCTAGGCTAGATAGCCAAACAAAGGGTAGCACACCTTTCCCCAAGGATAGCGCACCAACAAGAGTTGATCAGATAGTCCAAAACCTAGCCAAGAGATAGTCCAAGACAAACATGATCTGTTAGCTGCAGCAACTGCAATGGCAGCTCTCCTCAAACCTGCGCACAAGACTAGGGACTGTAGTGCGCACAAGACTGGGCACTGCAATTCTGAGACTGCCTGCCAGAATGAGAACTGGCCTCCTATATTTATACTAATTCTGGCTAACTTCCGAGGCCGAATTCTCATTCTGGGTATCTATCTATTCAATATATAATATTATTTTTGGCCGAATTCTTCTCTTAGAGGATAATAACCTAATATAAATTATCTTCTTCAGACGACAAGTCTTATAGGGTTATTAGACGACTCATTAGGGTTTCTTCTTGCTTCTCGGAGTATTCTGTCCTTGTCAGGTTTACACATGGAGGTAAATACCTCTCGCAGCTACCATATTATCAATAGACCATTGCTTCCTAAGGGGGGAGGATTGATCCAGATGGATATTGGTGGCCACCCACCTATTCCAACTGGCTCCTCGTGTCCGTTTTTGTTCAACACATCTTTTTGTACTAATTTATAATTGTGAGTTATAGACTTAAGGGGTTGTCTGAAGCCTCACACATGCTCCATATGGATAGGGGTTGCCTCTCACCTAATCCAAGTGGCCTATTTTGTATGTTTTCATGTCAACACATCTTGATGTACTTTCAAGTTTGTTTTTTTGGCTCACCACAGATATATTGTAGATGGAGTTAGATTCTGACAGTGGAATGTGTATCTCTTTGGAAGACCTTTCCAATGGGCTATCACACGCCTAAAACAAATGTCACATGCAAACATTATGACCCTAGGAAGTTGAGGTACCAAATTACACCAACTTACCCATAGGGCCCACATGACTTTTGGCGTTTCACCTTCTAGGGTTAGGTTTTTGGATGTATAGGGTTTTGGCATTCATGAGTAATATGAAAAGGGCCTATGGAGCTCATTGTAATCCATTCTTCTCAGACAGATGTGCGTAGAAGCCTCATTGTAATCCATTCGAGCAAGTTTCAGTTGTGCAGTTTTACAATTTCAACCTATTTCATTATTTAATAGAAGATATTGTTCACTGAATATTTGTGTTATTCTTCCTATCTTTGTGTTTATGGTATTCAGTTTGTAATCAATTCATTCCACTCCTAAATTCGGATTAGAGTCACCCTCAAGCTAGGGCTATGAATCCAGAAGAGACGATGGTCCCTAAGGTTGGATAATGTTCCCCTCTCAACAATATATTCTCATAGCTAATTCTATTCCACCAGATCTCTTCCCCACAACTTGCACAACCTAGGGGTGGGATCCCCCTTCACTGCTCACAATCCCTCAAGCCTTCCCACTCCTCTCTTGGGATCCAACATAGGTTGGACATGAAATATATCTACTGGGACACTAGGAATATACAAATGCAACAAGAATTACCATAGAAACAAAACACTTTCTTCTGTGTACAATTTATGAAATAGAATATTAATCACAAGCTCACAAACTCTCTTCCCATGAAATTACAGCTCGAAAATAGTTACCATACAATCCCACTATGGCTGCTTTCAATATTTTGCACTCAGAATGATCTTGATTATTTTGGGAAACAATATAAAGGAATAAATATAACATAGATATAACAAAGAAATACACAAATATATGGCAAGGAACACAATTATACATTAAAGCTCATATTCTATTAATAACTGTCTGAAATACAAAAGACTGTAAAATGAAAAAGCACACAAGCTAGTTAGATTAGTGATATCTTATCTCTGAGAAGAGATGTGTTGGATACATGCCAAGAAGGAAGCAAAAGCCCTGAAAGGGATGATTTTATGCATGGGAACTCCCAAAAACCATGATCCTAAAAGGTTGATAACTGGACATTACAAAAGTCTAAACATGATATCTACTTTCCTGCATGACCCAAATGAGGAGGAAAACATTTTCCGAGGGGTTATATGTTATGAATAGGTAATGGACTGCATGTCAAATTATCAACAACTGTTAATGCTTGAAGAAAACCAAGAACAAAAGAAAAACATGTTCCAAGAACAAAGAAAGAAATTGATGACCAATGCACAACAACATGAAGAGGCCAGTAAAAAGATCCAACAACAAAAGGATGAGGAGAGAATAACAAAGGCCATGGATCTGGAAGAGGAGTTAAGGAAGAAATCCTTACAAGAAGAGTAAAATAGGATAAAAGAAAAAGAATAAAGGCTCAAATTTGAAGGACTAAGGAAAACAAAAGAAGTTGCTAGAAAACTTGAGGGAGAGAAAAAGAGGAAGAGAGAAGAAGAAAAGTGCAAGGTTGAAAAACAAAAGGAAGTTGAAGAAGAAACTAACAGAAAAAGGGAAGAAAATAAGAGAAAGGTAGAAGATAAGAGAAAGAGGAAATAAGAGAAAGAAATAATCGCTAGAGAAGCAGCAAAAAAAAGAGAAAAATGAAAGAAAAAAAGAGGAAGAAAGAAGGAAAAAAGAAGAGGAATGCCAGAGAAAAAATACAAGTCTTGACCCAAAAAAAATGTTGTCATAACTCAGTACCCCCATCAACCTAGGCACAATGCCTCTAAATACAATTCCACCTAGATTTTCATATGCTTCCATGTAGACCACAAATTATGACATCTTTGTAGCACATTTGGGAGATTTATACTATAGTGTGTCAGACAAGGGAATTTCTAAGAGACCTGCCAAGAGACCAAGAAAACTAGGATCCACCAGTATTCAAGAAGTACCACATAGGTCTGTCTCGTGGAATCTAGGCAAAGATAACCCTCAAAAGGAAGTAGGTGATACAACATTTTCCCTCCATACATTTGCAAGGGCTAACTTGATAATTGTTAATGAATTGAATGCTGCAATTGATGATTATAACACAAGGGTCACGTCTATGGAAACTCAACTGATGGAAAAGGAAAATGGGTTTAGAATGAAATTCAATACAAAAGATCAATTGCATTTGGCAGAAATGGAAAAATGAAAAAAACACATTTAAAATAGATAGAAGCATTAAAGGTAGAGTATAGAAGACATGTCTCTATCTCTTAGAAACATGAAGAAAAAATCAGTGAATATGAAGAAAAAATACAATAAATAGAAGCAGAGCTGAAAAACAATAGTAATGCTATGAACATCCTGAAAGTAGTGAGGAAAAGCAATATCGATAAATGAAGAATTGAGAGAAAATAA